>CM035137.1:133069444-133471944 GCA_020205605.1 Panax ginseng
GCAATCACAGTAAACTTTTTCGGCGAAAGACCATGGCGAGCAGGGATACAGGTGCTTCGAACTAGGAAAAGACAAAAGCACATTAGACCACCCAGGTGAGAGGGTCGGTCAAAGACAGGCTGGGCCCAAAGAATCAGGAAGGTGATTCAGACCATGCCCAGTCGACACGAAGGCGTCTGTTCTCATCGAGCCAACACACCCCCATCCCCCTCAGCCGTGCCGACGAAAGCCAGTCTCAAGTGCGCGAAAAGCGAAGACAGGATCAAGGCGAAGGGAGTCGGGACCAAAGGTGAATTCATCTGCGAGAAAAATGGGCGTGAAACAGGGCGCCATCGCGGCCTTTACGCCTTCAAAAGAAGAGGAACTCGAGGGACAGATGGCTAAGATAGCTGGAGAACAGGAGGCTTCCTCGAGAAGGCGTAAGCATCGGAGCCGATCCCGGTCACCTCGACGGGGGGAGGCAGAGAGAGAAAGGAGTAGACTCAGAAGTCGCTCCTGGGAAGACAGAAGTCGAAGGAGAAGCCGATCTGCGGATAGAGATTCTGATTACCAGGGCAGATCGGGTATAAAGAGGAGGGTCGCCTCTCCCGAATATGAGAGGGACAGACATAGATCGTCCCCTCGTAAAGAGGAGTTTGATCCCCTTGCTCGAAGAGTGGAAAAATTGGAAAAACTGCACGCGGCAAAGAGTTCGGTGGGAACACCCTCGACCTGCCTAGGCTCGGCCTTTTCACTAGAAATCAACCATGTCACTGCCGACCCCAAAAAGAAGATGCCCCCAATGGAGACGTATGACGGGATGGGGGATCCCTATGACCATTCAGATGGGTACGACAGGTTGATGACATATTATGGACATTCGGACGCTTCTAAGTGCCATATATTCACGACAACTTTGAAAAAGAGTGCCTGAGAATGGATGGGGACATTGGCAGCTGGGTCGATTAATTCATGGAATGACCTTCGAGAGAAGTTTTATGCTCGGTTTGGGAGGAACAAAAGACGAGGAAAGATTACCGCTTCCCTCATGCAGGTTAGACAGAAGTCGGATAAAAGCCTTGTCCAGTACGACAAGAGATTCCCCGAGGCTATGGGTTCGGTAGCCGAACTGAATTCCCCTCAAGCCTTGGGGGTTTTCACGACTGGTTTGGATATTGGGAAGTCGAAGAAATTGATGAAGGATGATCAACCCTCTGGCAGATTTAACAGAAGCCTTCCATCGAGCCGAAGGATTCATAGCGATATGGGAAATTTTAAACTGCACTCCCAATCTTATGAGAAGTCTAAGGATCGAGACAAGCAGAGTTATTAACAGTCGGACAATCAGGGGAAATCGGATAATTATGGTAGGAAAAACTATAACGGTGGAGGTTCGGGAAGTGGCCGACCACCTTTCCCAAACAGAAATGTCAACAAAGTTTACACCGCCCTCAACACTAACCGGGCGAAGATATTGGAGGAGATGCGGAACAAACCATTTTTTGAGCCATGTTCGACGCATCCGAAGCCTGGCAAGAGAGGTCGGGACAAGTATTGTGAATACCATCAAAGTCGCGGATATACGACGGAGATGTGAAATGATCTGAAGGATCTAATAGAGAAGAACGTCTAGAACGGCCATCTAGTTCAGTATGTAGTTGGTCAGGAGAGTTCAGAGGCGCCTCAAGAGGAAATTAGAGGGCCGACTCGTGAAACACAATCAAAACTGAACTCATCTCCCCGAGGGGTGATTGATGTAATTTCGAGCGGTTCGGTAGGACGTTTAACCGGGAAGAAGAGAAGTGGACACCTCGAGGCCATGTTGTCAGTAGCTGGTTCCTCGTCCATAAAAGATCGGGCCTACTCGGGGGTATCCATCTCTTTCTCAGAAGAAGACTACCCTACCGATCTCATCGAGTCAGCGATGATAGAAATACCGGTAATAACAAATTTTCGAAAGTCGGCCAGTGGACATGAAAAGCATGATGATCGATAATGGGTCCTCGGTCGACATATTGTATACTCACGCTTATCAGAGGTTAGATATGGAAGGAAAAAAGATGGATTTGGGTGGAGAAGGCCCATTGTACGGTTTTAGTGGGGACCCGGTGCATGTGTCGGGCACCATCAAATTACCAATCGAGTTCTACAGACACACCTCGTGACGAGATACTAGTAAGATTTTTGTGGTACAATGTGGATTCAAAGATCTGGCGCCATTTTGGGAAGGCCGACAACCTTTGCTACGGCAAGCAAAATAACATCCATACCACATTTCAAAATCAAGTTTTCGACACTGAACGGAATTAGGGAGGTAAAAGGCGATCTTGACATTGCCCGAAGGTGCTATCATAATACTTTGATTTCTTCAGGGGTCGGGGTCAGCAAGCAGAAACAAACGATGGCCATCGAAATAGAGCCATTCACTGAGAGTAGTACCGAATCGCTAGCCCTGCCAGCTAAAGAGATGGAGGATATGGAGCTGATCCCAGGGAATACGAAGAAGATTATTAAGATTAGGTCGGGGTTGACAGAACCATTCCGAACAGGGCTGGTAGATCTTCTTAGGGTATATGCCGACATCTTTATATGGGAACCTAGCGACATGCCCGGAGTAAGTGAGTCGGTGGCCTTGCACAATCTGCATGTAGACCCGAAGGGAAAACCAGTGATACAGAAAAGAAGGATTTTCGCTCCAGATAGGTAGAGGATCATAGATGAGGAAATCGCCAAACTACTGGAGGCAGGATTCATTTTCGAGATTGACTACCCCGAGTGGTTGGCTAATGTGGTATTGGTTTAAAAACAGAATGGGAAGTGGAGGTTATGCATCGATTACACAGACCTGAATAAGGCGTGCCAAAAATATTTCTATCATTTGCCAAACATAGACCAGCTAATTGATGCCACTTCGGGGTACAAAATGTTAAGTTTTATGGATGCCTTCTCTGGATACCACCAGATCTCGATAAGTAAGGAAGACATTCTGAAGACCAGTTTCATTACTCATCGGGCCATATATGCGTATCGAAAGATGACCTTCGGATTGTTAAATGTCGGGGCAACATATTAGCGAATGATGAACTTTGTATTCAGAAAGCAGTTAGGTCGAAGTATGGAGGTTTATGTGGACGACATGATTGTTAAAAGCATGTCAATCCAGGAACACCTGGGGGATTTATAGAGCTGCTTTGAGACAGTACGGAGACACAAACTACGGTTGAACCCAACTAAATACACTTTTGGATTGGGGTCAGGAAAATTTCAAGGATATTTGGTCAGCAAAAGGGGCATTGAGGCAAATCCAGAGAAGATCCAGGCGGTCTTAGACATGTAATCTCCAAAGACATACAAAGATGTGCAGATGTTGTCGGGCCGGATAGTGTTAGGTTTATAATATTCATGAACGCAATCAAATTGCACAAATAAGCAGAAACGTGTAAAATTAGAGTTTTAAAATTTTACAAATCATAAACCCGGATCATCCTTTATGCACAATTATTAATTTAACGAAAAGATAAGAACAAGAATCATACCCTTGAAGATCCGAGCTTCCTCAGGTACAAGTTCACCTCAAATCCTTTTCGCGTTCAACTTGAATCCACCGGGTTTGGTTCCTTCCTTTGATCAACGTTAGCCACCCAAGTGTTTGGCCTCTAGAGGTGATCCACCAAGGAAGAAGAAGGATTCAAGAAGATGGGTGGTTGGCTAAACCCTAGTTTTTCTATCTCTCATAGAAAAAAGCGTACTCTCCCAACAATTAGAATTACGTCTGTTGTAAAAGTCAACAACCCCTCACCCATAATAAGACTCCTCTTATTTATAGATGTGGGCAACCCTCTTTAACAATTAAGGAATTGAGTTTTATTTTAATTAATTAAATTTTTTTAATTAATTAAGCTCCCAAATCTTATTAGGGATAATTAATTAAACTCTTTTAATTAATTTGCCTCCTAATCCTATTTGGATATTTGAGAGTACTTTTATTAATTAATTCTCAAACTCCTTTAGGAATTAAATAATAATAATAGTAATAATAATAATAAGACTCCTCTTATTAATTTATATTTAATATTTCCAAAATATTAAATAATAAATATTAAGCTATTTAATTTATTCTATCACCATAGATTAAATTAAATATACTTAACTTATTATTACGATTATGCCATTAACTTCTTAAATAATTATTCTTCCTTTTATGGTGTGACCCTTTAGGTTCTCCATATTAAATCGGTTGTGAATAAATCAATTAGAATAATTCTAATCTTATTTAAATAAATAAATTAAACTAATAATTTATTTAAATAAATAATATTTATTCTACAATAGGATAAGCCTCCTAAATGATCAACGACTTTCTAGATAATATAAATTTCAACATTAATCATAAAAGAACCTTTGAGTAAATAGTTACTGCATAATTCAATCATTCCACCATACAATGTCCCAATTAAATATAAGACATGGAATTACCACAAGTCTTATTTTATTTAATTATATGTATTTCGACTCTTAAATGTACAACCCCACATAATGCAAATTAGAAATCCTTTCTAATTTCATTCTCGCTTGCCAAGGACTACTTTGAGTTGTCATTTATCGAATCACATAGGACATTTCTCTTCTTTTACTTAGAAGTGGTAGATTCTTTATCGATCATACATTATCTCTATGTATAACTTATTATACCCAAGATACCTTTTGATATATACCCTAAGGGTCTTAGGAATAAGTCAAAGTATAACTCATCATACACAAGATACTATGATGATCTCTCAAGTCCAAGGATCACATGTTCTTACTATCACTACAGAAATTCCTATTGACAAAAGTAAAAACTCCATTAGGTATTCCTTAGCGAGCCACGTTCGATGAACTTATTCTCTAATAAGCACCTACATACTTGCTTTAGTGTCTCCACACAAATGATCATGAGATCAATCATCCTCATCCAATGAAAGCAAAGAACGATGTACCCAATCTATCCCATTTACTTAATCCCCAATTTAGTAATCCAACGATTGAGAACTATTTTAGTTTTAAGCTTTCTAAGAATTTAGATCTCATTAGAATCATCATCATCATTATTCTAAAAGCATTGCTTAAAACTATGGGTTTATCACATATTATAAAACAGCATCATGTAGATAATTTAAAAGCCTTTAATACTGTAATACTTTTTATTAATAAATGAATAAGATTGTTACAAAGTATATGCTTTATCATCAAACATGATTGGCTTGTGTGCATACTACTTTCAGATAGCTGTCCTTTGGAGATTTGTGTCGAGATCAGTCGAAAGATGTTTACCCTTCTTTGACACTCTCAAGGGGCCAAAGAATGAGAAGAGTTTTCAGTGGACCTCAAAGTGCGAAGACGCGTTCCAAGGGATTAAGAAATATCTGTCTTCGGCACCCTTATTGATGAAACCGATCTCTTCGGAACCTTTGCATCTGTACTTGGCTGCAAGCTCGATAGCCGTGGGAGCAGCACTGGTAAGAGACAAGGGGGAAGACAATTCCCGGTATACTACGTCAGTCACGTTCTTCGGGATGCAGAGACAAGATACCTGAACCTGGAAAAGTTCGCCTACGCCTTGATTATTGCGAGTAGGAAGCTGCGACACTATTTCCAGGGTCGGCTGATAGTGGTGTATACGAATCATCCGTTGAAAAAAATACTGCACAAGCCAGAAGTGTCGGGCCGGTTGGCTGCTTGGGCAATGAAATTAATGCAATTTGCTTTAGAGTACTATCCTCGAACAACAATCAAGGGACATGCATTGGCCGACTTTGTAGTTGTGACGCCCCCAAAATAGGTATACATCACCTATTCTGAGTCGCCAAATACATGGTACAAAATACAAATACAACCTTAAATATACAATATGAGCGGTGAGTTTTAATACAAATATTGTCTTCTAGACAGTATTCAAACTCAAAATAAGTCCTCAATACATTTATTATCACACTATTTCATAGAATAGTGAGGACTACTAATGCTATCATCTGGACCGTCACTCCGTTTGAAGAGAACAATGAAAGCAAAAGGGTGAGCTCAACTAACCCAGTAAGAAATATTATGACTAAGATAATACCGAATAAATTATCCTTAGCCTTCAATAGTATACAACTGATAGAATATAATGGACAACAAGTTTTAGATCAATAACTGCAGCAGAATAAGCAATCCATTAGAAGAGTCAAGTAGAGCATAAAATCTACTATCTTCTATGATTTAAAAGATTTATCATAAATTTTATCTCTGAGACTCAGCTTAATAAATAATCCACATCATCAAATCATCCCTGCACTACAGGCCAAGGATATTCTTTAGTATCACGACCACGAATTATCCATGCACTACGGGCCAAAGATAATCGTGTTTTCATCAACGGTCCATATCATGCCATAAAATAATTCATCTTTTCACCTCTTCAAGAAGAGAATCCATAGCCATAATCATACCAAAAACGTCCGCCCATCAATGCACTACGGGCCAATGAAGACTTTTTCCACATCATTTGTAACATTACGGTCCAAGATTATACCGAATAATCTCGGTCATAATCATACCAAGTCCATCTATGCACTACGAGCCACGTATGACTTTCAACATAATATAAGCATGAGGATGATGATGACAATTCAATAAAAACAAGTTCAAGAATAAATTTTAAAGATTTATAAATTAATTTATCCAGAACCAATAACGTCCAAATTGTCAACATGACATCGCTTTCCAATAAGGATTTTTCCTTATTGGCGTAATTAATTAGTGACCAAACCTCTCCTCGATGTAACTTACAGACATCGTTAATATTGCAAATAATAATATTAATAACGTAAATCGTCTCAATTATTGATTTAATAATATATTAAATATTGACAATAATTGAATCAAATAACGTGAGATACTACGCAGAATTCATCGTAGCAATAATTGAACAAAAAGCGAGTGACTTCTCACGTAAGCATTAATAATCAATACCGTGCTACTCTTATGTAACCACGCCAGACATCGCATTTTTTTACTATCGAGTAGTTCAACAGGTTTTAACGGTAAAACTTTCGTCGTTATTTTCATAAAAATATTTTTGTCGTTTTCTCAATCCGAATGATAATTCCGTTAATGGGGTCCACTAATGATTGTCTTAAATCGCATTTGGATATTCCCCACAAAAAGAATATTCCCCGACTAATCGAATATTTTACAATAACTTGCATAATTTTCAAAATTTATAAATATTACCCACAACTATAACATTATCTCAAATTCACACCATAATTTTGAAAAAAATATTTTGAGAAAATTTAATCCTTATTCGTAAAATTTGGGATTTTACAGTAGTGGAATGTTCCTTTACATAACCGGACGTGAGTACAGTTACCGAAGCTCAACAGGGACCAACTTCGTGGACTTTGTATGTAGATGGGTCATCAACTTCGGACATCAGCGGAGTAGGAGTTATTCTGACAAGTTCCAAAGGATTTAAAGTCCAGCAAGCCATTTGGTTTCAGTTCAAAGCTACGAACAACGAAGCGGAATATGAAGCCATTTTAGCTGGACTTCGGTTGGCCCGAAGCTTAGAAGTTCATAGGTTAGTTGTCTATAGTGACTCACAATTGGTTGTCAAGCAGATATTGGGAGAGTATGAAGCTCGGGGGGCAAGAATGGCAAAATACCTAGCCGAGGTAAAAGAAAAACTTGCATACTTCATTTCGTACAGTTGGCAGGGAGTGGATTGGGCAGATAACACAATAGTAGACGCCTTAGCACGATTGGCCACAACCGAAGCAAGCTCCTTCAATGGATCGGTGTACCTAGAGGTTCTAGAACAACTAAGTATTCCAAAGGCGATGATGTCTTTAGCTTTGACCAATTGATCATTTCACACCTTATATCTCGTATCTGGCTGATGGGGTTCTACCTTCGGATCGAATACACTGCTCAAATGCTTAACACCCTCAGAAGCAGATTATACACTTCGGGAAGTGCACGAAGGAATTTGTGGAGATCACATGGGGGCCAAGTTATTGGCGTATAAGATTCTAAAGTAGGGATATTATTGGCCGACCATTTACCAGGAAGCCAAGGATTTTGTCAAAAAATGTCCGAAATGCCAGCTGAACAGCACCATCCCTCATCAGCGTCCCGAAGAGTTATGTTCGGTCTTATCCCCGATTCCATTTGCTATATGGGGAATCGACATCATGTGTCCTCTACCAAAGGCCAAGGGGCAAGTATGTTTTGTGATTGTGGCCATTGATTATATGACCAAGTGGGTCGAGGCCAAACCTCTGCAGAAGATCATCGAATAATAATGTTTGAAGTTTTTTAAGGAAGGTGTTGTTTATCGATTCGGTATCCCAATGGCAGTGGTCTCGGACAATGGCAGGCAATTTGTGGGATCAAAATTTGAAGCTTTTCAGAAAAAATTGGGAATCCAGTATCGAAAGACTTCATGCTTTTGACCTCAAATAAACGGCCAGTAGAAGTCACTAACCAACCCCGCTTAACTAATTAAAAGACGCCAGATTAACCAAAGGGTGGTGGCGGAAAGAATTACTCAGTGTTTTATGGGCTTATCGGACTACTCTAAGAACAACAACTGGGGATTCACCATTTAGATTGGAATATGAACCGATGCCCTCATACCTGTCGAGATCGGATCTCCTACTCTTCGTGTCAGCCAATATAAGGAGTTGTACAATGACCAGGGACTACGGTTAAATCTGGACCTTTTGGAGGAAGTTCGGGACTCAGCTCTAATAAGGTTGGCAATCTACCAGAAGAGAACAGCCCGACATTACAATTAGAAGGTGAAGCAGATGAGGATTGAAGTTGGAGATTTGGTCCTTCGGGAATCAGAGGCATCAACCCCCCAGAACACCGGCAAGCTGATGCCTAGCTGGGAGGGGCCCTATGAATTGGTGGAAGTGCCGAAGTCGGGTACATACCGGCTTCGAGTAATGGATGGTTCAGAAGTAAAGAATATATGGCATGCTGGAAGACTTAGGACAATATTACCAGTAAAAGTTATGTCATTCTTTCGTTTATTCATGTAAGCCATTCTATTTATCAATGAAACAAATCAGATTTCTCTTCGAAAAATGTTTGTACTTCATTTATATTTATTGCAATATCTGATTAGATAAACTTCGGGCCAAAACCAATCAGAAAGTTGGAAACGACATAACTGATTGACAAATGTCACGAGTATAACTGATCGAGAAAAGTATAATTTTTCATCAGACAAACTTCGGGCATAAGCCGATCAGCAAGTTTGAGATACCATAGCTGATCAGTAAAAGTCACAAGTATAATTGATTGAGAAAAATACTATCAAAATTTTTCCTTCATTCATATTTACAAGTTCTTACAAAACTCGATCAGACAGGCTTTGAACAAAACCGATCAAAAAGTTTTACACAACATAATTGATCGATAAAGTTACAAGCATAATTGATCAAGACTATTACATTTAAAGAAACCAAAGGAAAAAATTTACAGTCCTAAGGAAAGAGCTACTATTGTGGACCATCATCTTCGGCTTCAGATTCCTCGTCTGAAGAGTCTAAAATCGAAGGATCATACCCGGCGGCCTTCAGTTTCTCCCATGCTTTTTCCCGATAAGCTTCACAGCTGTCAGCAAACTATGCCATGACCTTATCGGTTAAAGCAGGAGATTCCCCATACTCTTTTATGGCACGTTGGATGGCTTCGGCACTTTCATCCCTTAACGAATTGTTGTCCTGGATCACATGCATTAACTTAGCATGCATCCCGTCAAACTTCTCCTCAACAGCATGAAGTGCTTGCAGTCGGTCCTTATTTTCCTCTAGCAGGAGATCTCGCTCCTGAACGAGCTTTTTAGCATGATTGTCGAGGCCGACGAACTCCTGTTATAATAAAGAGTATTGTTCCTCGAGTTTGGCAGCCCGACGATCTGCCTCGATCACTTTATTCTGAGCCTCGACCTGCAGCTCATGTTATTTCTCCAAGTCCAACCTCAGATGCCGAACCTCAGCCTCGAGCAATTCCATTTCGGTCATGACCCGAGATTCATTCTTAGTAGCACGAGCCACGGGCACAATAGTTCGGGCAAGGATGGCATTGGCCTGCAAACATCGGAGGAAATATATAAGTTACAAGAAGTCGAAGATCGAAATGGATAAATATGTTAAGAGTTTGGGTTTACCTGACATTGGGCCTTGATATAGGCCACAAAGAGCTCCTCAGAAGAAAATCCCTTGAACCGCTCGTCATCCCCCCGTTACTTGAAATGATCGAGCATGGTGAAGTGAAATACCTTAGAAGGACTCCTCGGCTAAAATGTGGTCGGCGTCCCGTGAGATGACCCGACTAAAGCAACAGACCAAGATGTTGGGGTTGAACTAGGAGGAGGATCGGCATCCACGGTTTGAAGATCCGAATCCTCGGCCAACCGAGGTCTCTTCGCGAGGTGATCGAGAGGAACCTCCTCGGTTTCCTCTGAATCCTCGCGGATGATAACTGGTTGAGGGGGAGTAGGAGATGGTTTCGGAACCACCGACGAAGAAGGCTTCAGAACCGCCGAAGACGATGGGTTGGGGGGGCCCTGGTAGAAGGCTTCTTCTTACTCTACTTTAGCAAAGCCATTTTCTCCGACCGATTCATCTTCAACACACTCTTGGTGGGAAAGTCGGCATTGGTGTTCGGAGGGGCAGGATCCGATGCAGAACTAGTGGAGAGTTCCGCGATCGGGATGGTTTCCTCCACGGCCGTCTCGTCAGTGATAGGAAGACGGATCAGCTCGATTATGATGAGAAGAGGGGCTAAGGACTCAGCGGCCCCTTCGGGCTTGAAAATTGTCACTGCATAACAAGGAACGAGTTAGAAAATTGGTTATGGCAACAAGACGAAAAACGATGGAGATATGGAGAGGTTCAGAGTAGGATACTTACATCCGTGTTTGTATAACCAGGCCTCGTTGGACAAAACACCCAGTTTCCATTCGGTCTTACTCCACTTCTGATAGAACTCCTTAAAAGCACCGGCACGATCCTTCGGGAACTTGTCCACTTTGGCGATAGGATCTTCGGGATGGGCCCAGTGAGGAAGAAGTTGGAGGTCGGTTCCCTTGACGTAGAGCCATTGTGGATGCCACCCCTTGTTGCTCGAAGTGGTCTTAATGAGGACGGCTCGGTTGGCTCGTTTGTTTAATTTTCGAAGGCCAGGTTCTTTTGACCCACCAACTGTGAATAAAGTGAAAAAGAAGTCGAGGCTAGGAGTGATCCCGACCTCTTGGCACAAAGCGATAAGGGAAATCAAGTGGATATACGAGTTCGGCACAAGCTGTGTGATCCCGATCCCCACAAAGCAGAGAAAGGATGAGATGAATTCATGATGTGGGAACCGAACCCCGTATTTCAGAACATATAGGGGGACGGCAACCCACTCGTCGTTGGGTTGCCAGAACATTTTCTCCCCCGATTTGGGCACCCGAAGTTTGTACTCTTTCGGAATGTTGAATAGAGTTCGAATGTCGGACAGTTGGGAAGAGATGATAGTAGATTGGGTGTTGATGTGAGAAAACTCCATTTCGGAGAGATAAACGTTTCGAATCCTAGCTTCGGTACTAATCGGAGTGAGAGGAATGGTAGAGGTAGTGGTATCAGGCGAAGGTGCCGATAAATCAACTGGTACCAAGTCAGGAGTACCAATAGAAGGAGGAATGGTGCTGTCATTGACGTTTGAAGTTTGCTCAGGGATAGAATCAGCCATTGAAGCAGAAAGGAGCTTGAAATTGAGGAAAAATGAGAGAGGGAGTGCTCACCGAAAATCGCCTCGCCGAAAAAGTTGAAAGAAGGAGTTGGAAAGAGAAAGATTTAGGAAAGGTGATACTGATGGGCGAATTGGGAGTTTCATAGGGGGATGACACGAAACCCCAGGGCGGCTATTTATGTCAGGTGGGGCCCAGTCCTAGGGAAACATGTGACATTTTGAAAAACGAAGAGAAACCGCTTGGGTTCCCCAGACATTTTATCATTGGCTGTCATGACTTTTCGAGTTCACATCTTTTCAAGTCTCTAATTATAAATAAATTATAACAACAGACTGGGGGCAATGTTCGGGAGTGTTTCTGAATTTCACATGTGGTAGAAGGCCGCGATTACGATAGGGATTATAAAGCCACAATGGTAAAGTCCTCGAAGATCTTTGAAGGTGTTCGGGTTCGGGTATCCGAGTCTCTTGGGTCGGAACCTTAATCAGGCGTATAGGGTTCGGGGTCGGGCCTTTGAGTCCTTGGGCCGAAGCCCAGACTAGATTGAGTTCGGTTAGATTAGGCCTGTACAGTGGGCTATCCTGCGTATAGAGTCTGGAGTCTTAATCATATTTGAATAAGGTAACTCCAAAGTTAGTGTTTAGATTGAATTTCACTTTTATATTTTAAAGAGATTGTGTTGGACTCAAGTAATGGTAATTACCATGTTTAGGACTCCTAAACCGATTCGGAGATGGATTCTAGCTTGGGTTTCAATTAATAGGTAATACTTTATTAAACACTAAACACTTAAGCCTCTATTATTAAACCTTGTGAACGGCCTGACGTTAACATGTATTTAAATTATACCAAAATAATTAAATTTTGTAAAAAATTCCACTCTCAAAAATATTATGTATTTTTGAGAGTCAAAGCAAAAAAAAAAATAAATTTTTGGACAACAAAAAGCTATTCTTTTCTCTCTCCAATGGCTTCAAGAGTTTCTCAAATATCTTACGAGTTTCTCCCGTTCATCCGAATCTACAAAGACGGCCATGTCGAAAGACTCCAAGGCACCGAAACCCTCACGTCCGGCACCGACCCTCTCACCGGAGTTTTGTCTAAAGACATAACAATCATACCTGGCACAGAAGTTTACGCCCGTCTCTACCTCCCCACCTCCGTCGGCAACCGCCAAAAGCTCCCTGTCGTCGTTTACTTTCACGGCGGCTGTTTCTTCTTATCCACTCCGGCCACCGCCTACTACCACAACTACCTCAACAAAGTCGTATCTGATTCTCGGGTTATTGCAGTTTCCGTTCTATAGAAGAGCACCGGAAAACCCACTTCCGGCTGCCTATGAAGACTCGTGGGATGCACTTAAATGGGTTTTTTCTCATCGGGACAGTAACGGGCCGGAGGCTTGGTTGAATAACTATGCCGATTTTGGGAGATTGTTTTTTGCCGGAGTTGGTGCGGGTGCTAATATTGCTCATAATGTTGCGATGAGGGCCGGAAAATGGGAGTCCGGTGGGGAAATTCTTGGGGTGGCATTGGTGCACCCGTATTTTTGGGGGTCAGATCCTATCGGGTCGGAGGAGTTAGATCCGAGTAAGAGGGCGGTGTATGACAGGTTGTGGCCGTTTGTGTGTCCGTCGAGTCCGGATAATGATGACCCTAGGGTGAACCCGGTGGCGGAGGGTGCACCGAGCTTGGCGGGGATAGGGTGTTGGTGAGTGTGGCGGGGAAGGATTTGTTGAGGGATAGGGGGTGGTTGTATTATAAGGAGTTGGGTCGGAGCGGGTGGACGGGTGTGGTTGAGATCTATGACCCTGAAGGGGAGGATCATGCCTTTCATTTGTATAACTTGAATGATGAGAAGACTGAGAATTTGATTAGGAGGTTGGCAGCTTTCTTTAATGAAAATTGATGGGAAATCAGATAATTTTTATTTAATTTATTTAAATAAAATTTTAATTAATTATAATGTATTTTGTAATATTTCAAAAACCATTATAATAAATTTTTGCGATTATAAATGCAATTATTACTAAAGTCTAAATTATAATTCTTGAATATTGTAAAATATATGTGTAGAATGTATATAAATACATATATACTACTTGAGCAAGTTTAATAAAGAGAAATGTAACACTTTTAAGAAAATTAAATGACAAAAGTATAAATAGAATTATAGATAATTTTATTTAAATAAATTTTAATTAATTGTAATGTACTCTATTCGTTTCAAAATTAGATATACATTTTGACTTTTTTGAGTCAATTTCTGAAATTCTAAAATTTAAAATTGATATAATTTCGCTCAAAATATGATAATTAGTAATACTTTATAGTTAGTTTACAATTGTTATATTTATTTTTATTAAAATTAAAAAACTTCATACCAATTTTGAATTTTAAAATTTTGTGATTTGACTTTAAAAAGTTAAAATGTATATCTAATTTTAGAATAAAAAAAAATTAACATTTTAATATTTATTATGTATTGACATGATATACATATAATTAATAGGGTAATAATAATTATGAAATATTATAAATCATATCTTTAGAGAATACACATTTGCCAAATGTTTTTGGAAAAAGCTTCACTCTTGCTCTATATCCCCTAATTTTTTTGGTTGCTTCCTTTAAAGATTAGAGTAAACTCAACATAGGTCATAATATCTAGGGGAGACTGCAGTGTTGTTTTAAGCTCACACTGCAATCATAATATATGGTTTTTAATTTTTAGTAATCGCGTCAATGCGGTTTTTTGCAGTTGCGAATTCTTGTAGTTGTGGTGCAATTACTGTAATGACTCAAAAAATTTTATGTAATATTTAGTTATTATAATATTATTTTTTGAGTATAATTTTTTTTTGTGACATTAGAATTAATTACTACTTAATAATTTATTAAGTATTTCAAGACTATGGATAATAAAGAAGTAGATTGAATTTACTTTATTATAATAGTATTTAAATACCAAGAATGAAAAGAAAAGTCAACATGGTTTAATAAAGAAAGATTCTTGACACGAAGTTACTTATATGTCCAAGAAAATAATTATACTATGATATAATTAATTCCATTCAAAAATATTATTTACTGATAAATAAGGTATATGGTGTGTACTATCATGGATATTGAATATTTGAATTACATGGAACCTCTATTTTTGATGATGTGAGTGCTATATATTTTGCTAGCCTAAATAAAAATGATAGATAAAGTCCATGTATATTACCAGGTAATATGAGCCCATATTAAATATTGGACCATATTAAATGTGTTATGTGAGCTTGCAAATATACTATTTTAAATTTCAGATCCATGTCTTACTCAAAGAGGTGTAAAAAGAGTTCAAGTTATATAAGTGGTCCAAATGAATTTTCATGTAAGTTTGCAAGCCTTCCTTATTTTATTAAAATATTAGATGAGCATACTAAGCCCAAATTAAAGTCATATATGTTCCTTTTCTTATCCAATTTGGCAGTCCACTTTGAGGGGAGGATAAGGAACTGAGTTTGGGATTAGTTAGTTCATTAGTTAGTTAGTTGGTTACTATTCAATTAGTAGCTATGTAATATAGATTGGCTGATAGGAGTTGTATCAGGGGCTAAATAGGAGTTGGATAGGGGCCAAATAGAGTGTCTCAAGCTCAGTCTAATAGCAGCCAATTGACTATTGTTAACCATGTAGAGCAATGATAGAATGCAGGTTAGGGGCAAAGTAGACTGATGAGAGAGAGATTAAAATCAACCATATATGATAGCACATGGCACCCCAGTTCAGTTGGCTACGTATAATATCTAAGTTTCAAAATCAGTAGCAGTAGAGAGAGTAAAGGAGAGCCACAATTGGGAAGCACTACAAGAAAAAGATTTATTTTTGACGGAATTATTGTCGACTAAACATATTCAGTCGATGTTAATATAAGACCGACCGAATATTTAGTCAACATTAATTCAGTTGGAATTAATGTATCCTCGACTGACATCAGTCGAATTTAAGATCCTTGGCGCGAGGGTATCCCGCCAAATGAATATATAATCGATTTTAATATATGTCATCCTCGACTGAATAATTCGTCGAGGGTATCCTAACGTCGACGGAATATAGTCGATGGAATTCCGTCGAAAATAAACCTAAAAAAACCCTTCGCCTTCCCTGCGTCCTCTCATTTTCATTTCCCTCTCTATTTTTACATTTCCCTCTCTATTTCATTCTCTACACCACTGATCTCTCTCTCTCTCTCTCCACCGGTCCCCCTCTCCACCTCCATCGGTCCCCCTGTGACGCCCCCAAAATAGGTATACAACACCCATTCTGAGTCGCCAAATATATGGTACAAAAACAATTACAATTTTATTAATACAACATAAAAACTGTGAGTTTAAATACAAATATTGTCATTTAGACAATATCCACACTCAAATAAGTCCTCATTAGAATTATTAATACACTATTTTACAGAATAGTGAGGACTACTAGAACAACTTCTAGAACCATCATTCCTACTCGCTACATTCTCGCCTCCTGAGAAGAAAAATGGAACAACAAGGAAAAGGGTGAGCTAAACTAGCCCAGTAAAGAACATTATGACTAAGATAATATAGAACAAATTATCGTTAGTCCTCAACAGGGAAAAATCTAATAGAATACAATAGACAACCAGTTTTAAATCAATCTTCGCAGCGGAAATAATAATTCATTAGAAGAGTTAAGTAGAGAATGCAAACTATTATCTTCTATATATGAATTTAAAAGTTCATCATCGATATTTTATCCCTGTAACAACAATCAATATATATCCGAATCAAATATTCATCTTTGCACTACTGAGCCAAAGATATTCATCATTAATCGTGTTCATCTAAACACTGCTCATCTTTGCACTACGGCCAAAGATATTAATCGATCATTATGTTCATCTCAACACTGCTCATCTTTGCACTACGGGCCAAAGATATTCATCAAGAAATCATTCATCTTTGCACTACAAAGCCAAAGATATTCAAGAATATCATCATTTAGGATCGAGGATGATGAAAAATATTTTAAAGAAAACGAATCCAAAGAAACAAAAGAACAAGTATTAAGGATTCGTACTTTAAATAATCCAAGTTCAAAAATACTTCATAAATAACCGATTAGAGTAAAATTCAAGAATGAAGATCAAAACATAGATCCAATCAAAGATAGAATCATAACATACATAATCTTGGACACGAAAAAGAAAATTTAATTTTTTGAATAATGTCGTATTCGTGAATAGTGATGTATACGTGAATAGTGCCGTATACGTGAATTGTAACTCCGACCTCAAAAGATAGAAATTTCACAAAAAAACCATCATCACGCTTTGTGAATAGTACTCTTAAATAGTAACTCGTGAATAAGAACTCATGAATAATAACTCGTGAATAAGAACTTATGAATAAGAACTCATGAATAAGAACCCCATACATGAAAAAGTTCTAAATTTGATAAAATTCAAACCAATATTTCTAAGATAATGATATTGAAGAAATAATATCATTTTCGAATAAAATAACATCTCTTACCTCAAAAAGACAATCTTTCATTTGGAATCTTTGGATATAAGTGTTTGAAAGAACTTGCAATCAGATAAAGAATACTCAAAGTACTAAAATACTCACAAAATTACGCTCGATATATAGAGAGAGAAAACTTTAGTTTCTGGTGTGATTTTTAATTCTAACCTAAGCACCCTATTTATAGAAAATTGCTTAAAACACCAAAGCAGAAAATTTAATATAATATTAATATAATTATACAAATTTTCCTTAGCCCACCTTTTGGTCAAAAACACCAGCCACGCATGTTAATGATGTCCAAAAAAAATACAAAAAATGTTTTTCTAACAAAAATAATTTAAACTCCAAAAATCAATTCACACCCGATATACCGAAACTTCAATAATTCACAATAAATAGCCCTTTTATCAGAAAATTTGAATCTCGCTAATTTTTATAGGAAATTCAATTCTCTACAACTTTGCAGAAGAAAGGTTTTCCAAATTCCAAACAGAAATTGACCGAAATCCATAAACGGACGATTTTACAGGCTATAATCAAATTTCAGTCAAGAAATGGGGTCTACCGACACACAAAACATGTGTTAAACAATTTTTGCAACAAAAATACTCCTCATCCTCATATACTCATATATCCCACATTCATTGTAAAAATATCTCCATTATTATATTATAATAATATAATAAAATATTATTTTATCAGAAAAGATAAAATATCAATTTTTAACAATTGTCACTTTAAAATTTTTCTCCATCTATATCCACATAAAATCAATTTTTCTTCATCATATAAATCAATAATTAATTATTCATAAATAATATTACGTAATCACAAAGATCTTGTGACCAGTGCCGTTCCTGGAAAGAGGGGGCTTTTCAATAAAGATTTCTCCTTACTGGCGCGCAATTAGGTGACCAAACCTCTCCTTAGATGTAACTTTCTAGACATTGTCAATAATGTTTTCTAATAATATTATTCGGATAATATGAATTATTGCTCTCGATAATGGAAAATAATTGTGTAGTGACAATTATTGAAACAACAATAATATAAAATATCAACTCAAAGAATTATTGAATCAATAAAATAAAATCTTTGAAGAATTCATCGTAATAATTATTGAGTAGTGCCTTCTTACGTAAGAATCAATAATTGGTGCAATACTGCAAATCTTCTTGTGCAACAACGCCAGATTCTTGTGTTTTAATCAAGGTATTCCAACAAGATTAATTGTAATAACTACGCCGTTATTTATAAATAACTCATACTTGTCTTTTCTTCATCCAATCGCTTTCCGTTATGGGGACCACAAAAGATCACTACTGTCAATACGAATATTCCCAAAGCAAAGAAGAATATTCAACGACCAAACGAATATTCCCCGACAACAATGAATATTTTATAACCACCTGTTTATTTTAAAATATTCATGCATTTTACTCATAACTAACCACATTAATCAATTCAACCCTTACTATTTCAAAATAATAAATAGAGGAAATTCCATTTTATTAAAAAAAATTCGTGGTCTTACAACCTCCCCTTCTTATGAAATTTCGTCCTCGAAATTGGCGTGACGTACTCAGTGTTTGAAAAGATGAGGATACCTCGCTTTCATTTCCGTTTCCAACTCCCAGGTCATTTCCTCAATAGCATGGTTTCTCCACAGAACTTTAACTTGTGGTATGCCCTTCGTACGTAGGACATGCTCCTTCCTATCCAAAATCTTGACAGGTACCTCTTCATACGTTAAGTCTTCGGCTATCTCGTCCGGTTCTAACTCAATAACATGGTTCGGGTCGTCCATATATTTACGTAACATCGATACGTGAAAAACGTTATGAACACGCGTCATACTTGGCGGTAAAACGAGTCTATACGCCACAGTTCCTATTTGATCTAGGATTTCAAATGGACTAATAAATCGAAGGTTTGAACTTTCCTCACCTTGCCAATTCTCGCTTTTGGAATAACAACTTCTTGCACCTCCTTCTTCATATTCATCAGCTCCGGTGTGTAGCTTGAACGTTTTTAACTTTATCGATTAAAGTCGGTTCTACTTGTATATCATCACGTGAGTCCCTAGAGTCTTTAACTATATATCTATCATTTGTAAGTTATATGAAATGGGTCTTTGACAATATCGCATTCGTACTCGTATACGATCTTTTACTCAACACGTCAGCTACCACGTTCGCTTTTCTAGGATGGTATGGTCAGAACATGTGCCGAAATGAGTCTCTTATTGAGTTCTTCGAAGCTCTTCCCACATTCCTTGCTCCATTCAAATTTTGTATCTCTACGAGTCAGCTGCGTTAATGGAGTAGCGATTCGATAATAACCAGCTAAGCATAGAAAGCTACGTATTTCGATTACTGACTTAGGTTGCTCTCAACTGTGACTCATATCCCAACCTTGGATAACACGTAACAATGAAACCTATCAGTTTACTATCGCATTTAATATGGCATCCCCTACGAGAGTCCGGCTTCGCAGTATTCCACAAAGGAAGTTACTAGATAAAGGCTCGGTACAAACTTCTACAGCTTGAATTTTTAACTCCAAAGTTTAATAGAGCCATGAGATTTTAGAAATGGGTTTGTAACGGGTTCAAAGTCGATACAAAATTCAATATCACACTTTGGGAGTAGGCCAGGAAATTTTTCAGGAAATACGTTAGGAAATTTACTAACAACAGAAATATCATTCAAATCTGACGTATTTTTGTTCAAGTCCATAACATGGCTAAGAAATCTTGACATCCATTTTTCAATAAATGAATGACTTTACGGCTTGATATAAAAGAGTTTGACTTCAATGGTTTGGTTGCTTAAATTCGAATAACAAGTTGCTTAGGAATATGGAAACTAACAACCTTACAAAAGCAATCAATTTTAGCATGATGAGTGGTTGACTAATCAATCCCTAAGGTCACATCAAATACAAGAATTTTTAAAGAAATAAGGTCAGCAGGTAATGTGTTGGTGCCAACTTGGATCAAACAAGATTTATAAACAGTTGATGTAACGAAATTTTCTCATAACGAAGTTTCAACAGATAAGTTAAAGTCTAATTTTCTCCAAAGTCAAGTTTAAACATTGAGTATAAGCAGGAGAGATAAATGAATGGGTAGAACTGATATCTAATAAGGTATAAACTTCTCAAGAATTTATAATTAACTAACCCGTGCTAACTTCGTTCGGTTTACTTGCTTTTTGAGAAGTCACGAAAAATGCTCTTCCAAGAACCGATGACTTTGACTTGTTCGGACGACCTTTGAGTCACCATCCTCATTGGATCGGGTTTCGTTCTGCATAATCTCGAAATGCGATATGACCTTCTTTTCAACAATTATAACATACCCTGGAAGGTTGTGAACAGTTTGGACTTATGTGTCCCTCTTCTCCGTATCTGTAGCATCTAACTGGTGGTATTTCTCCTCCTCTAAAATTTGTTATTGGTGTTGGTGTCGACGTCTTCCCGTCATTGTTGAATCTTCTCTTTTTGAAATTTCCACTTGAATTATTTCTTCTATTATCTTGGCCATGATTACCACCGAAGTGGTTACCATTTCTGGCATGATAATTTCCTCCACGATGGTTATCATTGTTCCGATGACCGTTACCACCGGTACGATTATCATCGAGTTGTTGGTCATTATTCTTCAGTTGAGCCGACTCATTATCGCGCTCCAATAACTGAGCCCTATTCACAACATCTGAATATAAACAAAGTTTATGAGAAATAAGGTATTGACATATTTTGGGTTTCAAACCTCGCAGAAACATTCGCTTCATTCTCTCCTCATTATCAACCAAATGTGATGCAAATCGAGACAACTCGGCAAAGTTAGCTTCGTACTGCGACACGTTCATATTGTTTTGCTCCAGCTTGATGAACTCTACCTCCTTCATGTGACGAATACTTTCGGGAAAGTACTTGTCGTTGAACAATTCTTGGAACTTCTCCCAAGACATCTTCAGTGCGGTAGACTGAGTACGCTTTACGGATTCCCACCAATAATCTGCCTCTCCTCGTAACATGAAGGTGGCGAAATGAACCTTTTGCTCCTCTGAGCATCCCAATACATCAAATATTTTAGTGATTTATTTTATCCACGTCTCTGCCGTAAGTGGTTCTGGCTTTCCCAAAAACTCTGGCGGTCCTAACTCCTTGAACTGCTTAGCGGTGACTATCCATGAGTTGCTAGTGTTTCCACCTGCATTTTGAACAGTAGTCTCTCTTGTTTGGTTTTGCATGAATTCTAGAAAGTTCCTAAACATACCATCGTTCGTCATCTGCTCAGTGGTGTTATTCACAGGAGGAACATTGTCAGCCTGTTGCACGTTCTCCTCATTGGTGAGTACAGGTGTCTCCACGATCTCATTTCCTCCACTGTTAACATTCTCAGTTGACATTCTCAAATACTTCCATAAAACAAGGGTTCATTTAACAGATTAACATATCACATAATATCCCTATATTATGACCGACCAGCAAATAAGCTTAGGTAGGACACACTAGCGAAGGATTTACTCGTCTCTCCCCTCCTAGTACTATTCCCCGATCTTTGCCAGAGACCATATCCCTAAGCTCTGATGCCAACTGTGACGCCCCCAAAATAGGTATACAACACCCATTCTGAGTCGCCAAATATATGGTACAGAAACAATTACAACTTTATTAATACAACATAAAAACTGTGAGTTTAAATACAAATATTGTCATCTAGACAATATCCACACTCAAATAAGTCCTCATTAGAATTATTAATACACTATTTTACAGAATAGTGAGGACTACTAGAACAACTTCTAGAACCATCATTCCTACTCGCTACATTCTCGCCTCCTGAGAAGAAAAATGGAACAACAACGAAAAGGGTGAGCTAAACTAGCCCAGTAAAGAACATTATGACTAAGATAATATAGAACAAATTATCGTTATTCCTCAACAGGGAAAAATCTAATAGAATACAATAGACAACCAGTTTTAAATCAATCTCCGCATCGGAAATAATAATTCATTAGAAGAGTTAAGTAGAGAATGCAAACTACTATCTTCTATATATGAATTTAAAAGTTCATCATCGATATTTTATCCCTGTAACAACAATCAATATATATCCGAATCAAATATTCATCTTTGCACTTTCTGAAGCAAAAGATATTCATCGATTAATCATGTTCATCTAAACACTGCTTCATCTTTTGCACTACGGGCCAAAGATATTAATCGATCGGTCATGTTCATCTCAACACTGCTCATCTTTGCACTACGGGCCAAAGATATTCATCAAAAATCATTCATCTTTTGCACTACTGGTGCCAAAGATATTCAATAATATCATTATTTAGGACTGAGGATGATGAAAATATTTTAAAGAAAAGCGAATCCATGAAACAAAAGAACAAGTATTAAGGATTCGTACTTTAAATAATCCAAGTTCAAAAATACTTCATAAATAACCAGATTGGAGTAAAATTCAAGAATGAAGATCAAAACATAGATCCAATCAAAGATAGGAATCATAACAGACAATCTTTGACACAGAAAAGAAAATTTAATTTTTTGAATAGTGTCGTATTCGTGAATAGTGATGTATACGTGAATAGTGCCGTATACGTGAATTGTAACTCCGACCTCTAAAGATAGAAATTTTACAAAAAAACCATCATCACGCTTCATGAATAGTACTCGTTAATAGTAACTCGTGAATAGTAACTCAGGAATAATAACTCGTGAATAGTAACTTATGAATAATAACTCATGAATAGTAACCACGACATAAAAAAGTTCTAAATTTGATAAAAATTCAAACCAATATTTCGGCATAATGATATTGAAGAAATAATATCATTTTCGAATAAAATAACATCCCTTACCTCAAAAAGGCATCTTATTTCGGTCGAATCTTTGGATATAGTCTTTGAAAGAACTTGCACCATATAGCAATACTCAAAGTACTAAAATACTCACAAAATTACGCTCGATATATAGAGAGAGAAAACTTTAGTTTCTGGTGTGATTTTCAATTCTAACCTAAGCACCCTATTTATAGAAAATTGCTTAGAACATCAAAGCAAAAAATTTAATATAATATTAATATAATTATACAAATTTTCCTTAGCCCACCTTTGGTCAAAAACACCAGCCACGCATGTTAATGATGTCCAAAAAAAATACAAAAAACGTTTTTCTAACAAAAATAATTTAAACTCCAAAAATCAATTCACACCCGATATACCGAAACTTCAATAATTCACAATAAATAGTCCTTTTATCGAGAAAATTTGAATCTCGCTAAGTTTTATAGGAAATTCAATTCTCTACAACTTTGCGTAAGAAAGTTTTTCAAATTCCAAATGAAATTGATCAAATCAATAAACTGGATTTATTTTACAAAGCTATAAATCAAATTTCAGTCAAGAAATGGGGTCCACCGACACACAAAACATGTGTTAAACAACTTTTACAACAAAAATACTCCTCATCCTCATATACTCATATATCCCACATTCATTGTAAAAATATCTCCATTATTATATTATAATAATATAATAAAATATTATTTTATCAGAAAAGATAAAATATCAATTTTTAATAATTGTCACTTTAAAAATTTTCTCCATCTATATCCACATAAAATCAATATTTTCTTTATCATATAAATTAATAATTAATTATTCACAAATAATATTACGTAATCACAAAGATCGTGACCAGTGCCATTCCCGGAAAGAGGGGCTTTTCAATAAAGATTTCTCACTTATCTTGGCCATGATTAGGTGACCAAACCTCTCCTTAGACGTAACTTTCTAGACATTGTCAATAATGTTTTCTAATAATATTATTCAGATAATATGAATTATTGTCTGATAATGGAAAATACCGTGTAGTGACAATTATTGAAACAACAGGTTATATAAAATATCAACTCAAAGAATTATTGAATCAATAAAATAAAATCTTTGAACGAAAGAATCATCAGTAACAATTATTGAGTAGTGCCTTCTTTACGTAAGAATCAATAATTGGTGTAATACTGCGTGCTCTTCTTGTCAACAACGCCAGACATCGTGTTTTTAACCACCGGTATTCCAACAAAGATAATCTGTAAATAACTACGCCGTTATTTATAAACAACTCATACTTGTCTTTTCTTCATCCAATCGCTTTCCGTTATGGGGACCACAAAAGACTCATGCCAAATCGCATTTAATATTCCCCGACAATAAAGAATATTCAACGACCAAAACGAATATTCCCGACAACAATGAATATTTTATAACCACTTGCTTATTTTAAAATATTCGCGCATTTTACTCATAACTAACCACATTAATCAATTCAACCTTTACTATTTCAAAATAATAAATAGAAAATTCCATTTTATTAAAAAAAATCGGGTCTTACACCCCCCACCCTCGCACTGGTACCCCACTCCCCGTGGGTTGTCCCCTGCACGACACCACCACCGCCTTGCACCACCACCACCCTCTCCCCCTGTCGACGCCGTCCCCCCCCCACCCTCGGGCTTTGTAGTCCGCCACCACCCACCCCACCCCACCCCACCCACCCACCCACCCTCGGTTCCCCACTCCCAAACCCTTCCCCAAGTCTCCCACCCTCTCTCTCCCCAGACCCACAGCACCTCACTTCACATCCACGACCACACCACTGTTGTCAACACATGGAGACTACTGTCATATCTTGTACTCTCTTCTTCTTTCGTAATTTTCCGTGTTGAGTATATATATATATATATATATATATATATATATATATATATATGTTAGTAGTATGAAATTTAAGTATGAAATTTGTGTATGAATTTGGTATTATAATGTGCAATTGGTCTAAATTTATTTTGTTTTTGGATTGATAATGTATAATGTATATATGAATTCTGTTTTTGGTATTATAATGTATATATGAATTTTGTTTTTGGTCATTTGGGTCTGAAATTGGTCATTTGCACCCTCTGTACATGTATAGCAGTGTAATTGCAGTGTATATGTAAGACCCCAACTTTTTATAAATAAAGATTTAATTTCTCTAATTATAATTTTGAAATAGTAAGGGTTGATTTGATTAATGTGGTTAGTTATGGGTAAAATGCGCAAATATTTCAAATAAGCAAATAGTTATAAAATATTCATTGTTGTCGGGGAATATTCGTTTGGTCGTGGAATATTCGTACAGTCGGGGAATATTCGTACGACGACGCAGCCATATGTGGGCCCCATAACGGAAAGCGATTGGAGGAAGAAAACAACAAGAATAAGTTGTTGTTACCGGGCTAATACCGTTGAATACCCAGTTAAAACACACATGTCTGGCGTTGTTGCACAAGAAATACTCAGATTGCACCAATTATTGATTCTTACGTAGAATGCACTACTCACTAATAATTGTTACAATGAATTATCGCTCAAAGATTTTATTATATTGATTCAATAATTGCTCGTTGATTTTTTATATTATCGTTGTTTCAATAATTGTCACTACACGCATTTTTCATTATCGAAGCAATAATTCATATTATCCTAATAATATTATTAGAAAATATTATTGGCAATGTCTAGAAAGTTCAGTTTAAGGAGGGGTTTGGTCACCTAATTGCGCCTTGGCCAAATAAGAAATTCTTATTGAAAAGTCCTCGCTTTCCCGGAACCGCACCGTCACAATAATGTGATTCTGTAATATTATTTATGAATAATTAATTATTGATTTATATGATGAGGAAAATATTGATTTTATGAGGATATAGATGAAGAAAATTTTTAATGTGACAATTGTTGAAAATTAATATTTTATCTTTTTCTGATAAAATAATTCTTTTAAATATATTATTTTAATAATATATTAATGGTGATATTTTTACAATAAATGTGGGATATATGAATAAATGAGGAGGAAGAGTATTTTTGTTAGAATAAATGTTTAACACATGTTTTGTGTGTTGGTGGACTCAATTCTTGACCGAAAATTGATTATAGACTGTAAAATCGTCCGTTTGTGGATTTCGGTCAATTTTTGTTTGGAATTTGAAAATATTTTTTTCTGTAAAGTTGTAGAGAATTGAATTTCCTATAAAAAGACGCGAGATTCGAATTTTCTAACAAAAGGACTATTTGTTATGAATTATTGAAGTTCCGAAGTTCCGAAATAATTGATTTTTGGGAGTTTTAGTTAATTATTTTGAGAAAAACGTTTTTTGTGCAATTAGTGAGCTCACATGTGTTATAAATGATATGAATTCAGATCTTCAAAGGTGGGCTAAGGAATTTATAATATATATATTAATATTTTATTAAATTTTCTACTTTGGTGTTCTAAGCATTTTCCTATAAATAGGATGTTTAGGTTAGAATTGAAAATCACACCAGAAACTAAAGATTTCTCTCTCCTTCTCTCTCTATAATATCGAGCGTATTTGTGAGTATTTTAGTACTTTGAGTATTGATATACTGCAAAGTTCTTTCAAAGACTATATCCAAGATTCCAAATCAGTAAGTATTCTTTCTCGAGGTAAAGGATGTTATTTTCTTCTCAAATGATATTATTTCTTCAATATCATTATGCTGAAATATTGGTTAGAACTTTTTATCAAATTTGGAACTTTTTCATGTCGGGGTTACTATTCATGGGTTGTTATTCATGAGTTACTATTCACGAGTACTATTCACGAAGCATGATGATGTTTTTTGTGAAATTTCTATCTTTTGTATCGAGTTACTATTCACGATATACTAAGACTATTCATGTATACGACACTTATTCACAATCATTTACACTATTCACGTAAAAAATTAAATTTTCTTTTCGTGTCCAAGATTGTCTCATTATGATTCCTATCTTTGATTGGATCTATGTTTTGATCTTCATTCTTGAATTTTACTCTAACTGGTTTTTATGAAGTATTTTTGAACTTGATTATTTAAAGTACGAATCCTTAATACTTGTTCTTTTGTTTCACCGATTCGCTTTTCTTTAAAATATTTTCATCATCCTCGGTCCTAAATGATGATATTATCAATATCTTTGGCCTCAGAAGAGTCAAAAGATGAATGATTTCTTGATGAATATCTTTGGCCCGTAGTGCAAGATGAACAGTGTTGAGATGAACATACGATAATCGATCGATTAATATCTTTGGCCCAGTAGTGCAAAAGATGAACAGTGTTTAGATGAACACGACTTAATCGATGAATATCTTTGGCCTCAGAGTGCAAAGATGAATATTTGATTCCGTATATATATTGATTGTTGTTACAGGATAAAATATCGATGATGAACTTTTAAATTCATATATAGAAGATAGTAGTTTGCATTCTCTCTACTAACTCTTCTAATGAATTATTATTTCACTGCGAAGATTGATTTAAAACCGGTTGTCTATTGTATTCTATTAGATTTTTCCTCTCGCTGAGGACTAACGATAATTTGTTCTATATTATCTTAGTCATAATGTTCTTTATCAAGCTAGTTGAGCTCACCCTTTCCTTTTTGTTCCATTTTTCTTCTCGTGAGACGAATATATAATGAACTAGTGGGGTGTGGAGTGATGGTTCAAGATGCTTGTTTTAGTAGTCCTCACTATTTTGTAAAATAGTGTATCAATAATTGTATGAGGACTTATTTGAGTGTGGATATTGTCTAGAAGACAATATTTGTATTTAAACTCAAAGTTTATGTGTTGTCGTATATTTTACACAACAATTGTATTAATGAAGTTGTAGTTGTTTCTGTACCATGTATTTGGCGACTCAGAATGGGTTGGATGGAATGGACCTATTTTGGGGGCGTCACAGTTGAAATATCGAGCTTAGGGATATGGTCTCCATGAGATCGGGGAATAGTACTAGGAGGGGAGAGATGAGTAATCCTTCGCTAGTATGTCATACCTAAGCTTATTTGTTAGTTGGTCAGTATATAGGGATATTATGTGATATATTGATTTCCTTAATTAACCCTTATTTTATGACGAAAAGATTTGAGAATGTCGATCGAGAATATTAACAATGGAAATGAGACCGTGGAGACGCAGACTTCTCACCAACGAGGAGAACGCGTAACAGTCGGCAATGTTCCTCCCGTGAACAACACCATTCAATCGAGATGATGAACGAGGGATGTTTAGAAGCTTTTTGCAGCTCATGCAAAATCGCATGAGGGAGACTCGTGTTCAAAATACGGGAGGAAATGATAGCAATTCACCAAGTTGTCACGCATAAGCGCTTCAAAGAGTTAGGACCACCGAATTTAAGGGAAAGCTGGATCCGATCATGGCGAAAACATGGGTCAAGCAAATTACCAAGATATTCGATGTCTTGGAATTCACGGAGGAACAAAAGGTTCCATTCGCCACCTTTATGTTTTTACGTGCGAGGCGGATATCATCAGTGGGAGTCTGTGAAACGGACCCAAATTTCCGCCACACTCGCATGTCTTGGGAAGCGTTTGAAACTTTTCAACGAAAAATACTTTCCCGAAAGTATTCGCCATATATGAAAGAGGTAGAGTTTATTAGACTAGAACAAAACAACATGACGGTGTCCCAATACGAAGCGAAGTTCGCAGAGTTATCCGTGTTTGCACTTCATTTGGTAGAGAATGAGGAACGAATGACGAGGATGTTTCGATAGGTTTAAAACCCAGAGATTAAGCAATATCTTATCTCTCATAAATTTTCTTTATATTCGGATGTTGTAAATGTGGCTCAATTATTAGAGCGAGATATAACGAGTACTACCAATCGAGGACCACAACCGTGATCATACCGGGATAGCGGTCAACAAAACAACGATAACCAAATGGAGAAAGAAAAAGACGGACAAAAATGGTAACCACTCCGGTGGTAATCATGGCCATGAAAATAGAAGAAGCGAGTCGGAGAAGATTTTAAAAGGAGGAGATTTAACAACGACCATGTGAAGACGACAAAGGCGCCGAGAGTAACCGGTTCCAAGGGAGGAGAACGACCACCCATCATATATGCTATAAATGCGGAAAGAGGGACATATCACCAAACCGCCCACAACAGCCTGTATGCTATAATTGTGGAAAGGAAGGACATATCGCTTTCGAGATTTCACTAGCGAAACCCTAGTTCAATGGGACGGTGACTCAAAAGACCGTCCCGTAAAAAGTCAAAGTCAATTGCCTCTGGAAGAGCGTTTGTTGTGACTGGTCAAAATGCGAGGAACCCAAACGAGGTGATCACGGGTAAGCTATTTATAAATTCTTGTGAAGTTTATACCTTACTTGATACCGGTGCTACCCATTCTTTTATCTCTCTTGCTTGCGCTCAACGTTTGAACTTGACTACGGAGAAATTAGACTTTGAACTATCTGTGGAGACTCCGTTAGGAGAAACTTTCAATCCATCCATTGTTTAGAAATCTTGCTGATTCAAGTTGGCACCATCACATTACCTGTTGATCTTATCTCTTTAAAGATACTTGCTTTTGATGTGATTTTGGGGATTGATTGGTTAACTACTCATCATGCCAAAATTGATTGCTTTCGTAAGGTTGTTAGTTTTCATATTCCTAAGCAACTTGTTATTCGAATTCAAGCAACCAAACCATTGAAGTCAAACACTTTCATATCAAGCCATAAATTCATTCGTTTATTGAAAAACGGATGTCAAGTTTTCTTAGCCCATGTTATGGATTTGAATAAAGACACGTCAAATTTGAATAATATTCCTGTTGTTATTGACTTTCCTGACGTATTTCCTGAAGAATTTCTTGGCTTACTCCCAAAGTGTGATATTGAATTTTGTATCGACTTTGAACCCGGTACAAAACCCATTTCTAAAATCTCATGGCTCCTATTGAACTTCAATAGTTAAAAATTCAACTGTAGAAGTTTGTACCCGAGCCTTTATCTGGTGACTTCCTTTGTGGAATACACCGAACCCAGACTCTCTGTAGGGGACGCCATATTTGTGTGGTAGTAAACTGATAGGTGTCATTGTGACGTGTTATCCAAGATTGGGATATGAGTCACAGTTGAGAGCAACCTAAGTCAGTAATCGAAATACGTAGCTTTCTATGCTTAGTTGGTTATTATCGAAGATTTTGTGGAAAGATTTTCTCGAATCGCTACTCTATTAACTCAGCTGACTCGAAAAGATACAAAATTCGAATGGAGCGAGGAATGTAGAACTCAACATGCGGTAACGACGTTGGCTCGAGCTGTTGAAAGATTACGACCATACCATTCAATACCATCCTGGAAAAAAAAACGAACATGGTAGTTGATGCGTTGAGTAAAAGATCGTATGCGTTTACGAGTGCGATATTGTTAACACAAAGACCCATTTCGTATGACTTACAGAAGATGGAGATAGAGTTAGAGATTCAAAGAACTTGCGTGAAGATAACGAATATACGATTAGAATCGACTTTAATCGATAAATTTAAAGCTGCTCAAGCTACAGACTTGGAGTTGATGAATATGAAGAAGAAGATGCAAGAAGTCGTTATTCCAAAAGCGAGAATCGGTGATGTGAGGAAAGCTCAAACCTTCGATTTATTAGTGCATTTTAAATCCTTGATCGAATAGGAACTGTGGCCTATAGACTCGTTTTACCGCCAAGTATGACGCGTGTTCATAACGTTTTTTACGTATCGATGTTACGTAAATATGTGGACGACCCGAACCACATTATTGAGTTAGAACCAGACGAGATAGCCGAAGACTTAACGTATGAAGAGGTACCTGTCAAGATTTTGGATAGGAAGGAGCATGTCCTACGTACGAAGGTTATACCACAAGTTAAGGTTTTGTGGAGAAACCATGCTATTAAAGAAATGACCTGGGAGTTGGAAACAGAAATGAAAGCGAGGTATCCTCATCTTTTCGAAACACCAGGTACGTACGTCAATTTCGAGGACAAAATTTCATAAGGAGGGGAGGTTATAAGACCCCAACTTTTTATAAATAAAGATTTAATTTCTCTAATTATCATTTTGAAATAGTAAGGGTTGATTTGATTAATGTGGTTAGTTATGGGTAAAATGCGCAAATATTTCAAATAAGCAAGTAGTTATAAAATATTCATTGTTGTCGGGGAATATTCGTTTGGTCGTGGAATATTCGTACTGTCGGGGAATATTCGTACGACGGTGCAGCCATGTGTAGGCCCCATAACGGAAAGCGATTGGAGGAAGAAAATGACAAGAATAAGTTGTTGTTACTGGTCAATACATTGGAATACCCGATGGTTAAAACACGATGTCGCGTTGTTGCACAAGAAGAAGAAGATTACAGTATTGCACCAATTATTGATTCTTACGTAAGAAGGCACTACTCAATAATTGTTACAATAAATTACCGCTCAAGATTTTATTTTATTGATTCAATAATTGCTGCGTTAATTGCTGCAAGCAACAAACCGATTCTAAGGGAGGAGAACGACCACCCATTATATGCTATAAATGCGGAAAGAGGGACATATCGGTCAAACTACCCACAACAGCTCAAGGTATGCTATAATTGTGGAAAGGAAGGACATATCGCCGAGATCAGTACGCAGAAATGAAACCAAGCCCAATGGGGATGGTGACTCAAAAGGTCATCTAGAAAAGTCAAAGTCAATCTGCCTCTGGAAGAAATTTTGTTGTGACCGGTCAAAATGCGAGAACCCAAACGAGGTGATCACGGTAAGCTATTTATAAATTCTTGTGAAATTTATACCTTACTTGACATCTTGGTGCTACCCATTCTTTTATCTCTCTGCTTATACCAACGCGTTTGAACTTGACTACTGGAGAAATTAGACTTTGACCTATCTGTGGAGACTCAGCTTAGAGAAACTTTCATTACATCCATTGTTTAGAAATCTTGCTTGATTCAAGTTGGCACCATCACATTACCTGTTGATCTTATCTCTTTAAAGATACTTGCTTTTGATGTGATTTTGGGGATTGATTGGTTAACTACTCATCATGCCAAAATTGATTGCTTTCGTAAGGTTGTTAGTTTTCATATTCCTAAGCAACCTGGTTATTCAATTCAAGCAACCAAACCATTGAAGTCAAACACTTTCATATCAAGCCATAAAGTCATTCGTTTATTGAAAAACTGATGTCAAGTTTTCTTAGCCCATGTTATGGATTTGAATAAAGACACGCCGATTTGAATAATATTCCTGTTGTTATTGACTTTTAAATTTTAAAAATGAGATAATATAATATAATAAAAAAATAAATTAAATTAAAATAATTAATAAATTAAAATAACATAAAATAAAATAAAATAAAATAAAATAAATTTAATAAATTAAATTAAAATTTAATTTAATTTAATTTAATTTAATTTAATAATTAATAAATGTTATAAGGTAGTTTAATTTAATTTAATTTAATAAAAAAATTTAAAATTTATATTATATAATACAAAATAAAATAAATTAAAATAATACATTAAATCAACTCAAAATAATAAACTAAGTAGCATTTGCTTAGTTGGGATGCAATTCAAAGAGACTGAATATATAAGAATGTTGTCGCGGAAATAAAATAATATACTTTGCAACTTAATTAGAAACTCGTTTGACAAGTAGGAGTGAATATCGAACATTAGTCTCTATAGATTCCAAATAACAATTCTAATAAACTAAGTACCGTTTACTTAGTTTATCATTGGCAAAATAAACTAAGTAGCATTTGCTTAGTTTGCCACAGTTTTCAATAAACTCGATAATACTCTACCTACATATATATATATATGTACTCTTCCTCAGTATGCAGATTTTGACGAGTAGCTAGTAAGCCTAATAGTATTCAAACCGGTTCTCGACAACAATTAAAGGGTCGAGTTTTTTTATATATTATTAATAAAGTTATCGATTTGTCATCGTCATCGTCATTAATAGAGTTAATTAATTCTGGTTCATCATTTCTCACTTGTTCTCAAGATTGCCGATATGGGTCCAATCCATATATTTTTCACCACCCAAATTCCTCGATGGGTATTTGAGTGGTGAGAAGCTTTCTATGGCATGGATTGAACCCATATCGTGCAATGATTCATTCATAGTAGAGAAGTGATCGCTCGCTTCATCTGTAGGGTCGCTTAACCTACAACTTTGTTCAACAACTTAATGGAACCCCTTCCTGGATGTTGGCATCTCACATGATGGAATGTCGAGGAATGTCCGCAGAATTCAATTAACTTTATTAATAGAGTATAGACACAAACAGAACTACGACTTTTTTTTTTGTCCGACATCGCCATGAACCGTTTGGAGTACTATTAGCTGCAACTGCAACTAATATGAAACTTAGATTTGCAACTAATAAACTAAGTAGCATTTGCTTAGTTTTCCACAATTTTCAATAAACTCAATGATACTCTCCCTTTGCTCTTCAATACACTCATAAATATATATATATGTAATATACTTTGAAACATAAAATTCGCTTTGACATTCACTCGGTGGGAGTGAATGCCGAATAATCCCCAGCTTTAGGATCATTATCGGATGTTATGTCTCTCACTTAGGTCGGTTGCTAATTCACAAGGTGCGTGCGTGTTTATAATTTTTGAGGATTTTTCAAATTTGGTGTCTCTACATATGTTCTTCAAGTGCATAATTAGACTAAGTTGTCTTGGTCTATCTCGTGTACTTGAAGACCATGGGGAGGTGATGCTGAAATTTTCTTAAAATATTATAAACACGCACCTTGTGAATGGCACTAGTGAGGAGACGCATCCAGGAACGGGATAGAAGCCTAACCCCTGTAGAGTGGAGATATATACTAGGTAAACTAAATACATGCATATATATTCTAATTGGGTATTTTTTTCAATTATAGATGTCAGCCGACCGGAGTTGGATGTACCGTAGGATACCAATTGATGGGAGGGGATTAGTTGATGCGTACCGTGAAGGGGTGTCCAATTTTATGAACAAAGCAATAGAACATGTTGATGATCCAAACGGAAAGATGAGATGCCCGTGTTCCAAGTGTAAGAACATGATATGGAAGATTGCGGATGAAGTTAAATTTGACTTATATTCACGTGGGTTTGTGGATGGATATTCGGTATGGATTCATCACGGAATCAAATTGAGTTTAGAGAACGCACATATAAGATCGTAGACCACTCGGATCACGGGGATTCGCAAGCAGATAACTATGATGTCATGCAGATGTTGGTTGATGTGTATGGCCCTACCAATATTGATCGAAATAAAATGAGCATCGCAAGCGGCCAGCCTCTCAAAAGAAAGTCAAATGATTCAGTAGCTGCTTTCTACAAGTTGCTATCTGAATCGGGTGTTCCATTGTATCCTGGAAATGACAAACACACCAGGCTTTCTGCAGTTACGAAGCTTTTACATTTCAAAAATGAGCATGACTGCAATGAGAGAGGATTCAATGATTTGCTTGATATTCTCAGCGAGTTCTTACCCAGGGATAATACGTTGCCCGCGAATTACTATGAGGTGAAAAAGATGGTTAAGGGGTTGAATCTCGGGTATGAGAAGATCGACGCTTGTGAGCAGGATTGCATGTTATATTATGGGGAGGACAAATATAAGGTGCAATTATGATATCTCAGAACTCGCCAAGGTACAAGATCACAAAACGTGGAGGGAAGGAGAAACATGTTCCAAAGAAGATTTTACGGTATTTTCCTCTTGTGCCGAGGTTGCAGCGGCTATTCATGTCTGCGCACACTGTTCACCATATGAGTTGGCATAGAACAAGGGATGTCATGCCTGGTCAGCTGACTCACCCAACAGATAGAGATGAATGGAAGAATTTTGATGCCAATTTTCCATAATTTGCCGAATAAGTTAGGAATGTCGGGCTTGGGATGGCTATAGATGGATTCTATCCATTTAATAATTTTAGTCAGCCTTATTCTGTTTGGCCAGTGATTATGGTAGCTTACAATCTTCCACCGTCAATGTGCATGAGGGATCCGTATCTTTTTTTGACCTTACTTATACCGGGGGATAAGAGTCCTACAAAAGACATTAACGTGTACCTCAGGCCGTTAGTCGATGAACTTCAGATGCTGTGGGAAACAGGTGTTCAGACTTTTGATAAATCTGTCGGGCAGAATTTTGTGATGAAGGCAGCCTTGTTGTGGACTATCACTGACTTTTTGGCACTTGGGATGATTAGTGGTTAGTCGACTCATGGCAAGTTGTCATCATATCCATCCTTCATGGGGATGTGCAAGGCACTCAACTACGCCATGGCCGGAAAATTAGTTTCTTTGAACTCGCTTTTCATAGATTCTTGCTGTTGAGCACGCGTTATAGAAAGATGTCTACACAATTCAATGTAAAGACAGAGAAGAAAGGGGTTATTGGTCGCTTGTCGGGCAAATGACATATTGGGCTCGCTAAATGATCTAACATTTCCACCCCGGAAGAAGGAGCATGGTACGCGTTGAGAGCTATAGGATATGGGAAAAGTCATAACCGGACTCACTCGCCAATTTGGTTTGAGTTTCCATCTTTGGGTCACACTAGCATCTTCGTCATTGTATAGATGTTATGCATACGAGAAAAGAATGTATTTGAGAACTTATTTAACACCGTACTAGATACAAGTGGTAAAACAAAAGACAATGATAAAGCACGTAAAGACTTGGAGGAAATGAATATCAAAGTGAATTGTGGCTCGACCTAACAACACAAAACTAAAAGCTCCATTTTGTCTTACCAAGCAACAAAGTTGAAAACATTTGCAAGTGGCTTAAGCGCATTGAAGCTCCCGATGGATATGCTTCTAACATATCTCGTTGTACTAAGGTTGAGCAGTTGAAAATTACTGGCTTCAAAAGTCATGACTGTCATGTATTCATGCAGAAGTTGATGCCAATTGCATTTCGTGAGATGTTACCTAGGAATATTAATGATACTTTTACCGTACTTTCAAATTTCTTTCGGGATATTTGCTTAACTGTTATAAGGTATAGTGATATAGAGCAGATGGAGAAAAACATAGTGTTGACAATGTGCAAGCTCGAAATGATTTTACCACCGGGGTTCTTTAACAGCATGGAGCATTTGCCTATTCATCTGCCATATGAACTTAAGCTTGGAGGACCGGTCCAATATCGATGGATGTATCCATTTGAGAGGTAATATCACATACATTGTGCAATATTCGTCCATCTTTATATTTAACTTATCAGGTAATATATATCACATACTTTCATGTGACAGGTATATGCGTAGATTAAAGCAGAAAGTTAAAAACAAAGCGCGCGTAGAGGGTTCTATTGCTGAACGCTATACGGAGGAAGAGCTTGTCAACTTCTGTTAGTTGTACTTTGACGATGTAGTCGAAACGAAGCATAACCGTTTAAGTCGGAATGAGGTCGGGGATCCTTCTGGTCGTGCTGATGATGAGTTGGTTATATTCACTTATCCAGCTAAACCATTTGGACATGAGACGAAGACTTACCTAACCGATAAAGATTTAAAGATTATCTCTGCATACATGCTTCTAAATATGCCTGAAGTATCGTCGTACATCAAGTATGTATTATTACAAGTTAAAAATGATTTATCTATCCTTAATCAAAAATTAATTAATTGCCATATTATTATACACAGTTCATTCGAATTGGAAACGCATGCTTCTAACCCGGGGTTGACAGAATCACAAATGGAAGCATTCACTAATGCAAATTTTCACCAGTGGTTTAAGAGAAGGGTCGAAGAAGAGAACGTGTATGATCGTTTTAGAGATGTCATTTTAGGCCCGTACAAACTTGTTAGTTCATTTCCAGGTTGTATCGTGAATGAGTATAGATTCAAGGTTGATGACTTGAATGAATTGACATCAGTCAACTCCGGAGTTGTCGTGTTAGGAAGTTGTTATCGAGATTCTGAATCCAATTACTATGGAAGATTAAAGGAAGTGGTTGTGCTCAATTATCCAGGGGCTAAAAAGGTCGTTACATTTAAGTGTCGCTGGTTTGATACTGCAAAGGGTGTTAAAGTTAATTGTAATAGAATCGTAACAGTAGATATAAATCTATTTTACAGTCTGATGATGTATTTGTGTTAGCCAGCCAATCAACTCAAGTGTACTACGCCCCTAATGTCGTTCACAGTAGAACCCCCTGGTGTACAGTTGTGACAACGAAGACTTGGCCATTTAATGGTACTAATTTGTCTGGAACGGATGACCCGTTGCAAGAACAAGTTAGCAATCCCAACCACGTTATGGTATATGATGATGATGTGTTGGGTGATGATGTCGTTGACGTACTCGATGTTGACGAAGTGGAGGAAGATATGGTTGTTAGTCCGTATGTGATGGTAGAAGATGATATTGAGGAAGAAATTGATACAGAAGAGGAAGAGACAGAATTAGAGGATGAAAATGATTTTGACTCTGACGAGTTTGACGACATACTACTTCTTCACTAATTGGTGTTTTGTAAATACTATACAACTAAAATCAATCATTATATATATATATATTTCCCACACATAGGATGGCCATTTGATCGTTTATCGTATCTATGTCTATTATTTCAGTAGTACAGCTATATATGCCTCGACATAGTGGTGGAGGTGGCCGTGGTGGCGGCCGCTCTGGATCTGGTGACGGCTCCCAGGGAGGGTCGTCTTCAGATGTTAATGAGTTTCATTCTTTTTTGGCTCAGTAACATTATTTTCATAACTATATTATACATTCATTTACTATTTTTGGACAATATATCAACATACAGATGCTAGACATCGTCGTTCACGAAGGCCTAACCTCGGTCGATTAGGTCGTCCACCGGCAGTGCCTGACACAGTTCCAGTTGATGTCGAGTCGTCTGTGTAGGTTTTAACTCTAATATATCACTTATGTTCAATTAGAATGATATTATCATGTGATTAATAAATTAAAATGTTCTTAATAAATTTTGTATTCTAGTATTATGGATCCCGTCATATATAAAGCGACGGTACAGACATCATCCGCTCACCGCGTCTCCCTCTTGGTCAGATGCACGATTTAGTTAAGACGCGCGCTACGATGCCAGCTTCATGGTGACAATGTTGCGGGAGTTTCACGTAAGTCGACTTACATATATTATATCAAGGTCAATGCATGTTATTTACATATTGTTCAAATAATAAATTATAATGTATGTTATGTCTATTTAATAGAGATACTATAGATACGGGCTAAGCATCATCGAGGCGAATGGTGACGCCATTATCATTGCCCACATCTCAAGAATTATGTTTGGTTGGTTATACGAGATGCGACGAGAGGCGCCTGGGTGATAGAAGAAACGCCTGGACTACTTTGAGATCATCACCACGTGATGATCGAGATCTGACATGGAATTTGCGATGTGTGTAATCTTGGGATGATCTTTGCGTTCAAGACCAAGTCAGAGCAGATGAAGAAGAATCGCGACAAGCTGCGAGTTGTACATTTTTCTGGCTCGCAGTCGTTTCTGGAGGTTAAGTCGGTATGTATTTCTCATTAGTTTAGTTTAATCTTATATTGCAACTATAGTAAATTTAGGTGATCTTATTTAATGTATATGAGCTAGGCCATACGAAGTAGCTTGGGTCGACCTCCTACTATGATCGAGTTCTGGGATAGAGTCCATACGCCGAAGGGCTCTACTTCGGGGTCGACGATATCTCCAGCAGCACTAGCTATATGGGTAATACATTTACTAAAATAGATATTATTTAAGATAATATTACGTAATTTATATGATGATACCAAGATAACTCACTTGTATATCAAATTACAGGAGCGGTTTGAGAAGCTCAGAGTGCCAGATAGCGCATTTTTACAGTCGCTAGGGGCTTACATCTTTGAGACATTAGATTCCACTGTCCCTCCGCCCGAGATTAGTTTATCTCAGGACGAGGAGACGGCTCTTTGGGTCGCATCTCAAGATACTCCCACTAGTACTAGCGGCCGTTATCGAGTGTTGGGGTTACCGAGGATACCAGCCTATACACTACCAGGAGGTATAATATTTGTGTTTATTTCGTGTTTATGAATAAAGTAAACTTGTAATATTATTCATATTATATTTATTTTGTGAGGCTCTCTTGCCGCTCTCTGCGTCCCGAGAGCCCCAGTGGGACCATCACATACTGGTACCGCTTAGATGATGCTTTGTTCCAGCCATGTTATGGTCATGGTGTCGGAGAGGTTTGAGACCGATCCATTGCTTCCATCGTCGAGACCCGCTTGACCATTTCGCCTCCATCAGCTTGCGCAGGACGTTGTAGCTGGTGCCACCGCCGAGAGTATGGGTATTCCTCTGGAGTAGTGGGTCGCGATACGCGACGAGATTATTCAGATGGTGGTTACCTTAGTCGAGGACGTGTTTGGGCCGATGTTGAGTCAGTGCTCAACTGCTCAGGTATATTTCATTTTAAATACAAATATATATTCTGCATGTTATTTAATTTTCATTTAGTTATCTTTAACTGAATCATATATATGGACTAATGAGTTACATTATATTGTATCAACAGGGTGACGAGCGGACTGACGAGCGGGATGACGATTTTCATACTCCCGAGCAGCGTCGACGCCCGCCCGATGATCCTTCTCACACCGGGGGCTCTACTAGCTTGACTTAGTTTACATTCTTTTGTAGTTTAAATTCTTTTGTATTAATTTTACATAACTTTTAACGTACATATTGTAGTTTAAAGTACCTTAGCATTAATTACTTTGGTTTTGTTGCGGTTTGACACTTAGCTTAATGGGATGTTTGTTATAGTTAGTTTAGATTAATGGGATCTTTTGTAATTTACATTAGTTTAATTTACTTTGATTAATGCGGTTTTACATTTCATTACTTTGGTTTATTGTGGTTATCCTAGTTGTAGTAATGGGATGTTTTTGACATTTAGTTTAATTTAGCTTGTGTATGTGATGTTGGGAAAATAAGTACAGGTACAGGTACAAGATGTGGGTTAAATCCCTGGATATTGCAAAAATAAAAAAAATATTTAAAAAAAAGAAACAGTAACCTCGACGGAATAATGGTCTTCTCGACGGAATACCGTCGAGGATAAGTTTCTTTCCATTTTCGGTATACTGCCACGTGGCATACATAGCCTCGAACGAATATCCTCGATCGAATATACTCGACAGACGCGTTATACAATCAACGGAATTCCGTCGCTCTTAAGGTGATTTTCCATTTTTGTCAGGTTGCCACGTGGCATGCTTATCATCGACCGAATATCCTCGACAGACACAGTTCAGTCGGGGATATATTAACTCCGGCTGAATGTTCAGTCGAACCTAGTTTCGTCGGTGTTAAGTGTTCCCAACCAAAGAATCGACAGACTTATTTTTGACGTGCTTATATACGACCGAATTTCCGACCGAATATTCCGTCGGAGATGATGTTACCCTCGACGGAATAGTCTTAGTACCGACGGAATATTCCGTCAAAAATAAGCCTTTTGTTGTAGTGAAGTAAGAAGAACTGAGCAACCTAACACCATTAACCTCTAAAAGCCCAATAAAGTAAGTCATCCAGTCCTTTTCCATTCCTTTTCTATTTCATATTGATAGTAAATTAGACTGCAATGGGCAAATGACTTGAATATGCATTACATGTATATATATGGACTGTACCTTACGTGTTTGATAAAATGCCAAAATGTTGATTATTGTGTGTTAAAGGCATGTTAGCTATCCAAATAAGTCCAAAACCATGTCCATATGCTAAGATAATAAACCTATGTTACATGTATGCTTATATGCTAAAAGGAAAATGGATATGATTAACTTGAATAGCTAAGAGGTTTTATGCTTAAAACATAAGTGAAAAGAGGACTGATTTGGTATTCAAAAGATGGCCGACTTTTTCAAACATGAATATAGATATAATTCTATGTTATAAGCATGTTTTAAGGATTACTTGAATTCCTAAAGTTCTCTTTTGCCTACATATGGATTGTTATAGGTATTAGTGTTAAATCATGCTTACAATGCTTAGTTATGATTGCTTTAACTGTCAAAATATAAACTAACTGTGCAAGCATGTTAGAGTATGTGATAATGAGTTTTTAAGATGATTTGGAGTTTATATAAATGCTTAGATAACCCTCGAAAGATAGCTTTGGGACTATTTGTGTGTCAAAGCCAAAACTGAACTTAAACTCTAGATTTAAAGACTATTTCGGTCAAGTTCAAAACCTAAACTTATAGGACAGTATAGATGTCATAGAATGTCCATTAGAAGCATTTAAAAAGTGACCATTAACTTACTTGAGGTTCATATTGAGTGTTACTCAATTTTCATGTCTAAAACCATAAAAAGTAAGCTTTATAATAGCAATTAAAAACAAAATGAAGCACCACCATACCTGAACCATGTAGACAAATTTCAATAGTTATAATATGGCATAATTAAGGTACACAAGCTATAAAAACCAAGTCTAAAATGTTTTGAGCATTAGACTTGTCAAAAATCTCATTTTTAAGCCCAAAAGTGGACTGTTTTGGATAAATCATAATACTTGAAATTATAAGATAGTAAAGAATATATATAAAGTTGCTAATACTTGTCTATAATGGTTTTCAATCATTGCCAAGACCAAAGATAATAAGAAAACCAAGTTAGGATCTATTTTTAAGCCTAAAGTGAGTTTTGATAGGTCAAAATTAGTTAAGTGATTAAATAAGGTGTGATGATGCTAAAAATATCCTTAAGTAACTTAAATACACATGCCTAGACTATTCAAGTAGCCAAAATTGGAAAAAATGGAAAAGTATCAAAATTAATTTTTGTGAAAAAGTGTTAAACTGTCCAATTTGAACCTCAGTTAAAGTAGGCCTATCTGAGATGAATGAGGAACCTAAACCCTTATTAAAATACCTTGATATGTGGTCTAAGAGTAGAGCTAAATGGTTAAGTTAAAAGCTTAACCAAGAAATTCAAACAAATCATCAAAGTAGATAGTAAATTCAATTCTGCTACAGTTGGATAGTAGAGTGAAAATCGTAGAGTGAAAACAGTAGAGTGAAAATCGTAGAGTAAAAACAATAGAGTGAAAATCGTAGAGTGAAAATAGTAGATTAAAAATAGTAGAGTGAAAGTGGGTAAACACCCTAATTTGGGACCAATTTTGGTCAACTTATAAGACTGAGTTCTAGAGCTCAAACATATAGAAAAATATTATGATGTAAAGTCTAAATAATTGCTAAAATTTGGAATTCAAAAGATTAACACAAAAAATTACAAAAATCACCAAACTAGGTATGAAAATACACCTCTGCTGCAGAAATAGTAGAGTTAAAAGTGTGAAAATACCTATTTTGGCTTGCTGTTTTTAGAGGCTTTATTTAGTTGTTCCAATGGTCCAATGATGGAATAAAATACTATAAAGTGAGGTCTATAAGTATGCCCAAAGTTCAGATCTAAAATCTTAATACAAAAATTCATAAAAATCATCAAAGTAGCCTTGACAATCATAAAAACTAGAGATTTTGCAAAGTAAGAAAATGTGTAAAACAGCTCATTTGGGGTCTGTTTTTGAATTGCTTAACTTGATAGTTTTAAAGACCTAAACCATGAATGAAATAATATGATATGAGGTTTATAAGATTGCACAAATGAGATGTTCAAAAGGTTACTATATATAGAAATTATTAAAAAATCTCAAAAGTACCTCAAAAATCATAATTTTGAGTTATATTTAAAAGTAAAGTTTAATGGTTGTAAATGTCTTAGCATGACTAAATAAGATAGTAGAAGTGTTTTATGATCTAAGATCTATATCATGACATGTTTAGGGTGAATCAAGTATGATTTGTGAGATATATGAACTTTATAGGTGATGTGTGTCTCTTTGTGCTATTTGTATGAAATGTCATATAAACTAAGCTATAAAGAGGTGTTGTGATAAATTATATGCCTATGTGTACTAAGCTATATTTTCAAATAAAAGTTGAATGTATACTTTACTAATGTTAGTAATTAACATACATGTTAGTTATTGGATATAAATTCAATAACCTTAGTAGAGCTATGTGTATCAATAATATAGACCTTATGCTATAAGATAACTAAGAAAGCCGACACTGTATATGTAGGCTACTCAATGGCAAGTCACTTTCTTTATTAAAGTTTAAACGGCGCAAGAGGCAAGTACATCAACCTTTCTTACTCAAATACGTTTATATTGCAAGTACATCAACCTTTCTTACTCAAATAAGTTTATATTGCAAATACTTAGTTCAAGAGATTATCTTTTCAAGTTATTTAAAATATTAAATTGCAATAGTTCAAATTCAATTATTCTTATGATATTAAAAGTATGTCAATGCCATTATTTCGGCTAGAAAAACGTTGAGATATAATGATATTATTCATTCATGAAAATCTCATTTAATGTTCTCCATACCATTTTGTTGTGGTTCGGACTCTTATATAATATTGTGAACAAACAACCCTTTTATAGGGGCATATGATACCAGACATTATGATTCCGAAGGATGTGTCAATTAGACTGTTATGTTGTGCATAATTAGGGTACTTAGGCTGATCCCCTAAAGTACAAGTCTAGGATATAGTTCAATTTTCATAACTGTTTGTATCTGTGACACCCCCAAAATAGGTATACATCACCCATTTTGAGTCGTCAATAACATGATACAGAAATAACTACAACTTTATTAATAAAACATATAAACTGTGAGTTTAAATACAAATATTGCCATCTAGACAATATTCACACCCAAATAAGTCCTCATTACAATTATTGGTATATTATTTTACAAAAATGGTGAGGACTACTAAGACAACTTTCTAGATCCATCATTTCACACCCCGACTAGAACTCGCTACATTCTCGACTCCTGAGAAGAAAAATGGAACAAAAAGGAAAAGGGTGAGCTCAACTAGCCCAGTAAAGAATATTATGACTAAGATAATATAGAACAAATTATCGTTAGTCTTCAACAGGGACAAATCTGATAAAATATAATAGACAACAAGTTTCAGATCAATATTCGCAGCGGAAATAACAATTCATTAGAAGAGTTACGTAGAGAATGAAATCTACTATCTTCTATGATTTAAAAAAAATCCATCATCAATATTTTATCCATGTAACATCAATCAATATACATCTTAAATCAAATATTCATCTTTGCACTACAGGCCAAAGATATTCATCAGTTAGTCATGTTCATCTCAACACCTATACATCTTTGCACTACGGGCTAAAGATATTCAAAATAAAATCAACCATCTTTGCACTACAGGCCAAAGATATTCAGTAATCTCATCATTTAGGACTGTAGATGATGAAAAATATTTTAAAGAAAACGAATCCAGTGAAACAAAAGAATAAATATTAAGTATTCGTATTTCAAACAATCCAAGTTCAAAAATACTTCATAAATAACCGTAGTGAAGTAAAATTCAAGAATGATCAAAACATGGATACAATCAAAATAGTATCTATAATAGATACTTTGGACAAAAAACAAAAATTTAATTTTTCTGTGAATAGTGTCGTATTAAATGAATAGTCTTGTATCGTGAATAAGAACCCCCGACACTAAAAGACAAGAATTTCACAAGAAAAATCTTACCAATATTCCGGCATAATGATATTAGAAGAAATAATATCATTTTAAAAAAAAAATAACATCCCTTACTATTTCAAAATAATAAATAGAGGAAGTTTAATTTTATTTATAATAAGTTGGGGTCTTACAACCTCCCCTTCTTATGAAATTTCGTCCTCGAAATTGACGTACGTACCTAGTATTTTGAAAAGGTGAGGATACCTCGCTTTCATTTCCGTTTCCAACTCCCAGGTCATTTCCTCAATATCATGGTTCCTCCACAAAACTTTGACTTGTGGTATGACTTTTGTACGTAAGACATGCTCCTTCCTATCCAAGATCTTGACAGGTACCTCCTCGTACATTAAGTCTTTAGCTATCTCATCCGGTTCTAACTCAATAACGTAGTTCAGGTCTTTCACATATTTACGAAGCACAGATATATGAAAAACATTATGAACACGAGACATACTTGGAGGTAACGCGAGTCTATAGGCTACATTTCCTACTCAGTCAAGAATCTGAAATGGACCAATAAATCATGAATTGAGCTTTCCTCTCTTCCCAAATCTTGTAACTCCCTTCCATGGAGCCACACGCAACAATACATGATCCCCAATACTGAATTCCACGTCCTTTCGATGAAGATCTGCATAACACTTTTGTCGATCCTATGCCATTTGTATACTTTGTCGAATCATTTGGATCTTTTCTGTAGTAATACGTACCAACTCTGGTCCCACCAATGTTGCTTCACCCACCTCATCCCAACATACTTAAGAGCGACATTTTCTTCCATATAATGCTTCCAATGGAGCTACCCCTATACTTGCTTGATAACTGTTGTTGTAGGAGAATTCCACTAATGGTAAATACTTATCCCAACTCCCTTTGAAGTCGTAGACACAGAGTCTTAATAGATCTTCAAGAGTTTGAATAATCCTCTCTGATTGTCCGTCCGTTTGAGGATGGTATGCGGCCCGAATCAATAAATCCGTGCCCATAGCTTTTTGCAAACTAACCCAAAATCGTGAAGTAAATCTTGGGTCACGATCCGAAACTATGGATACTGGCATGCCATGCAATCTCACAATCTCATTTACATACATACAAGCAAGACGTTCAAGGGAATAAGTCTCCCGTATCGGCAAGAAATGAGCAGACTTAGTTAATCTATCAACAATAACCCAAATCGCATTTATGCCTTGAGAAACCGTGGGAAGACCCGTAACGAAATCCATGGTAATGTGTTCCCACTTCCATTTCATAATCTCAAGTGGTTGCAACGGACCCTTAGGTACTTGATGCTCCGCCTTTACACGTTGACAAGTTAAACACCTCGAGATAAACTTTTCAATCTCTCTTTTCATATTGTTCTACCAAAATGTATGTCAAAGATCACGATACATTTTGGTACTTCCAGGATGGATTACAAACGGTGTATTGTGTGCCTCCATCATGATCTTATTCTTCAAATCAGAATCGTTAGGAACACAAAGTCTGGAGTGGACTCGAAGTATTCCTTCTTCATCGATTCTTGCTTCTGGAATAACACCTTCTTGTACTTTCTTTTTCATACGCATCAGCTCCGGGTCTGTGGCTTGAGCAACTTTAACTTTTTCGATTAAAGTTGGTTCTATGGGTATACTTGACATCATTGCATTGGTCCCCGGAGTCTTGAATTCTATCTTCATCTTTTGTAAACCACACAAAATGGGCCTTTGTGTTGACAAACATCGCACTTGTTCCTGCATATGATCTTCTACTCAACGTGTCAGCTACCACGTTCGCTTTTCTAGGATGGTATTGAATAGTGTGGTTATAATCTTTCAACAGCTCGAGCCAACATCGCTGCCGCATGTTGAGTTCCTTTTGGGTGAAGAATATTTGAGGCTTTTATAGTCTGAATATATCTCCACTTTCTCTCCATATAGATAGTTCCTCCAGATCTTTAGCGCAAAAACGACTGTTGCCAACTCTAAATCATGAGTAGGATAATTCCTCTCATACTCTTTAAGTTATCGCGAGGCATAGGCTATAACTTTCCCACGTTACATGAGAACACATCCTAACCCTTTGCCTGAAGCATCGCTATAGATAACAAATCCATCCGAACCAGATGGTATTGTCAGAACAGGTGCCGAATTGAGTCTCCTCTTAAGCTCTTGGAAACTCTTCTCGCATTCCTCGCTCCATACGAATTTTATATCCTTCCGAGTTAGCTGAGTTAAAGGAGTAGCGATTCGAGAAAATCCTTCTACGAATCTCCGATAATAACCAGCTAGGCCTAGAAAGCTACGTACTTCGGTCACCGACTTTGGTTGCTCCCAACTTTGTATTGCTTCAATCTTCGTCGGGTCGACAGATACTCCATGTTTTGACACCACGTGCCCAAAGAATGCTACTTCCTCAAGCCAGAACTCGCATTTCTTCAACTTGGCATATAGCTTGTTTTCACGAAGCCTTTGGAGTACCAACTTCAAATGGTGCTCATGATGTTCACGGCTTTTGGAATATATGAGGATGTCATCAATGAAGACAACAACGAACTGATCCAAATAATCCTTGAATACTCGGTTCATCATATCCATGAAAGCCGCAGGAGCATTAGTCAATCCAAAAGACATGACTAAGAATTTATAATGCCCGTACCGAGTTCTGAAGGCAGTCTTTGGAATATCCTCGCCTAATCTTCAAATTGATGATATCCGTAATCTAAGATCGATCTTTAAAAAGAATTGTGCTCCTTGCAAATCGGTCAAACAGTCATCAATACGAGGTGAGGATACCTATTCTTGATGGTGACATGGTTCAATTCCCGATAGTCAATACACAAATGCGCATACTCTGTCTTTTCTTCTTTACAAACAGAGCACCCCAAAGAAATGTACTAGGGCGAATGAAACCGATGTCCAACAACTCCACGTAGTTGGACCTTTAACTCTGAAGTTCAATAGAGCCATTCGATATAGGGTTTTAGAAATGGGCTTTATGCAGGGTTCAAGATCAATAAAGAATTCAACTTCACGTTACGGGGTAGGTCGAAGTTCTTCAGAAATACGTCGGAAATTTACTAACAACAGAATATTATTCAAATCGGCGTGTCTTTATTCAAATCCATAACATGGGCTAAGAAAGATTGACATTAGTTTTTCAATAAACGAATAGCTTTATGACTTGATATGCGGTGATTGATTGATTTTAATGGTTTAGTCGCTTGAATTAAATACAACAGTTGGTTGAGAATATGAAAACTAACAACCTTACGAAAATAATCAATTTTGGCATGATGAGTAGTTAACCAATCAATCCTTAAAATCACATCAAAAGCAAGTATCTTTAAAGAGATAAGGTCAACAGGTAATGTGATGGTGCCAACTTGGATCAAACAAGATTTATAAATAGTGGATGTGATGAAAGTTTCTCCTAACGGAGTCTCCACAGATAAATCAAAGTCTAATTTCTCTGGAGTTAAGTTTAAACATTGAGCACAAGCAGGAGAGATAAATGAATGGGTAGCACCGGTATCTAGTAAGGTATAAACTTCGCAAGAATTTATGATTAGCTTACCTATGATCACCTCGGTTGGGTTCCTCGCATTTTGACCAGTCACGACAAACGCTCTTCCAGGGACCGTTAACTTTGACTTTTCTGGAACAGCCTTTTGAGTCACCATCCCCGCTGGACTTGGTTTCGCTACCGTACAATCTCGAGCGATATGTCCTTCCTTTCCACAATTATAGCATACCTTGAACTGTTGTGGGCAGTTTGGGCTAATATGTCCTTCTTTCCCGCATTTATAGCATACTGACGGTGGTCGTTTCTCCTCCATAGAACCGATTCTTCAAGGCCGACGTCTTCACATGTTCGTTGTTGAATCTCCTCTTTTTAAAATCTCCTCCTGACTCACTTCTTTTATTCTCATGGCCATGATTACCACCAGAGTGGTTGCCGCTTTTGTCCGTATTTTTCTTTCTCCGCTGGTTATCGTTGTTCTGATGACTGCTATCACCGGTATGATCCTGATTATGGTCCCTCGGTTGAACGTACTATTTATCTCGCTCTAATAATTGAGCCTTGTTGACAACATCTAAATAGAGAGAAAATTTATGAGAAATGAGATATTGACGTATGTCGGGTTTCAAACCTCTCAAAAACATCCGCGTCATACGTTCCTCATTCTCCACCAAATGAGGTGCAAACCTGGATAACTCTGCAAACTTTGCCTCGTACTGGGAGACCGTCATGTTATTTTGTTCCAATCTAATAAACTATACTTCCTTCATATGACGAATACTTTCAGGAAATTACTTGTCATTGAACAGTTTTTGAAACGTCTCCCAAGACATCTTTGAAAGCGGTACCGGATGGGTACGCTTCACGATTCCCACCATGAATCCGCCTCATTACGAACATAAAGGTGGCGAATGGAACCTTCTGTTCCTCCGTGCATCCCAAGACATCGAATATCTTGGTGATTTATTTGACCCACGTTTCTGCCTTAATCGGATCTGGCTTTCCCCAGAATTCTTGTGGTCCCAACTCTTTGAACTGATTGGTTATGACAAACCATGCGTTGTTATCATTTCCACCGGTATTTTGTTCACGAGTCTCCCTTGTCTAATTTTGCATGAACTGCAAAAAGCTTCTAAACATCTCGCTCGTTCATCATCTCGCTTCGGTGTGTTGTTGTTCACAGGAGGAACATTTTCAAAGATGTTACACGTTTCTCTCGTTGGTGAGTAAAGGGTGTCTCCACGGTCTCATTTACTCCATTGTTAACATTCTCGATCGACATTCACAAATCGCCATAAAACAAGGGTTAATTAAAGAAATCAACATATCACATAATATCCCTATATATCGACCAACCAACAAATAAGCTTAGGTAAGACACATTAGCGAAGGTTTTAATCGTCTCTCCCTCCTAGTTCTATTCTCCGATCTCCGCCAGAGATCATATCCCTAAGCTCGATATTAATCATGACGCCCCCAAAATAGGTATATATCACCCATTTTGAGTCGCAATAACATGGTACAAAAAACAACTACAACTTTATTAATACAACATATAAAGCGTGAGTTTAAATACAAATATTGCCATCTAGACAATATTCACACCCAAATAAGTCCTCATTACAATTATTGGTATATTATTTTACAAAATGGTGAGGACTACTAAGACAACTTTCTAGATCCATCATTCCACACCTTTGACCGTAACTCGCTACATTCTCGCCTCCTGAGAAGAAAAATGGAACAAAAAAGAAAAGGGTGAGCTCAACTAGCCCAGTAAAGAATATTATGACTAAGATAATATAGAAAAATTATCGTTAGTCTTCAACAGGGAAATATCTGATAAAATACAATAGACAACAAGTTTCAGATCAATATTCGCAGCGAAAATAACAATTCATTAGAAGAGTTACGTAGAGAATGAAATCTACTATCTTCTAAGATTTAAAAAAAAATCCATCATCAATATTTTATCCTTGTAACATCAATCAATATACATCTTAAATCAAATATTCATCTTTGCACTACAGGCCAAAGATATTCATCAGTTAGTCATGTTCATCTCAACACCTGTACATCTTTGCACTACGGGCCAAAGATATTCAAAATAAAATCAACCATCTTTACACTACAGGCCAAAGATATTTAGTAATCTCATCATTTAGAACTGAGGATGATGAAAAATATTTTAAGGAAAACGAACCAGTGAAACAAAAGAATAAATATTAAGTATTCGTATTTCAAACAATCCAAGTTCAAAAATACTTCATAAATAACCGTAGTGAAGTAAAATTCAAGAATGATCAAAACATGGATACAATCAAAGCTAGTATCCATAATAGATATTTTGGACAAAAAATGTAAATTTAATTTTTTTGTGAATAGTGTCGTATACGTGAATAGTGACGTATACGTGAATAGTAATCCCGACACTAAAAGACAAGAATTTCATAAGAAAAATCTTACCAATATTCCGGCATAATGATATTAGAAGAAATAATATCATTTTAAAAAAAAATAACATCCCTTACTATTTCAAAATAATAAATAAAGGAAGTTTAATTTTATTTATAATAAGTTGGGGTCTTACAGTATCCATGGATTGCAGTTTTAGTACTCTCAATTCTAGTACAGAGATCACTGGTCATTTGACCTTACAACATGCTAAAGCTTGATTCTTTAAACCCAAAGCTTATAAAGAACTATTTTTCTCGGTATCTCATGATTTTATTGCCTTTGTTGTAAATATTTCGGTTCCATTATATTCAACTGTTTATTTCTTTGTTGAGCAAGCTTTTGCTCACTCTTGCGTTAAATATAATGTTTTCAGTTAAAACTGAGAACACTGGTACGTCCGGGAAAGATAAGGGAAAAAATAAAGTTGCAGAATAAATATTTATTAAGCGTTTGTACTTATATGAACTTAAGTAGTTGATGTAATAAATACCTTTAGTATTATGTTTTATAATATTATTTGGTATTTAAGTTATGTAAATGTCTATAGAACTTGAGATTTAAGTAAGATATTTATGTAATTTAAGAAAAGTTTAAGTTAGTATTTTGGTTAAATGAATGGTTATGTTAGTATCGTGAGCATCAAACCTGAGGTAAAAGTAACTCGGATTTGGGGGCGTCACAGTAGCGGGTGCAAATCAAATTTAGACAGAAAAAAAATATACATTACACAAATTAAAAATATTAATTAGTATTATTTTTATTTAATTTAAATTATTACTAAATCAATATTTTTCTTAACAATACCTAGAATGTTTCAAATAAAGAATAACAATTAACAATATAATTTATAAAACATTAACATTTGAAGTCTTTTAGTTCTTATTATCTTTCTTCTAATTTTGTCAAATGTAAAAACAAAATTGAATAAGTCATGAATGACTTTATATTTTTTTTATTTTTAACAAAATAAAAATATATATAATAAAGATAATTGTATTTCTAAACTTTTAAATGAAATTGATTCCTCAAAAAATATTAATTATTAGAATATTAAATATAAAAGATATATTGTATTACATATATTTGTATTTATTTGGTAATATGTTTGTTAGTATGTATAAAATTTATATATTTACATATATGTAAATATTATTATATATAATTTAATTATATAAAGTTATATAATTTATATATATATATATGGGAATCCTTCCATAAAGCTTTTGCTTGCCATGAGAATTGTCAACAACCCCTTTTTGGACCGCTTGATAAATTGAATTGAAGGTGAGATTAGATTATATATTTGATAAATTCAAGACAAAGTTGTTGTGCCTAATTATTTACCTGCAAAATTTCTATTTTAATAAGAGAGGCCCACGTAAAATTATATTGTTAAGATAGTTATAAAATATGAATATTTATTATTAAAATAATAAAGTCGGAAGAGCTTGTATCTAGGTTTCAATTCTTCTTTTTTTCCTACTAATACAAAATTTTGACTTACTTTTACCTTTTTTATTTTATTTTTTTCTTCTTTTCCATTATATGTTATGACTCAAAGAAATTAAAATAAAATAAAATAATAAAAAAGGACTCTCTAATAAATACACAAATTTTTTTTTTTTACTTTACCTTTTTTATTTTTTTTTTTTTCTTTTTTTCCATTATATGTTATGACTCAAAGAAATTAAAATAAAATAAAATAATAAAAAAAAGACTCGTAGAAGACAAAATTTCGTCACTACTGGAAATAAATTAAAAAAATTATGTATCCAACTATTCATTGCTAAATGATTCGAACTCATGACCTCAAGCACCAATCCTCACGCTATATATGACCACCGAAAGCACCACATGCCTAATTAATGCTAATTTCAACCAAGGATATATCTTTATAGTAAAACTTCACCATCCCCAAAAATCTATATATTATTATTATATTACGATTTATTTTATATAAATCTATATTATTAATTAATTGGGTTTGTTAAAATAGAAATAAGTTAATATCTATATTTATTATTATCCCTTTAATATTTTTTTCTTATTTTGTAATAATATCAATAAAAGGATTATTAATATATAAAAATAAATATCACTTTTAATAAAATATAAAGTGATCATTATAAATCTTGCATTATTAGTATTAATAATTTTATTATTAATCTTGCATGATTATTAGTAATGATTTTATTATTAAGCAATGATTTTATTATTAATAAAATTAGTTCAATTAGTCTAATAAGTAATGATGATAATTTTTCAAGACATTTGAGGAAATTAATTTACTTATCGAATTTATAAAAGTAGTGAAAGTATTATTATAATAATAATAATGTGATTATCAATATTAGAAGTACATATTATACCAATACTAGTAATCGCATAACATTAAGAGGAATAAGACATATTACATGTTCATTTTCATAAAATAAAAAAACATAGAATGATTAATACAATCGACGCCTATTTTTTTTGCTCAGAATCCCTAGCACTCGATAGTGATTTCGCTTATCGTGGTTTCCGCTTCAAAGCCACAAATTGCACATTTTCGATGAGGCTTAAAAGGAATGATTTTCTCGAGTGCACTCTTGAATCTAGATTGTTTTTTGCGCCCTTTGTTTGAGAAATAATAAAGCGGCAAAAAAACTCTTCTTCTTCTTCCACCTCTGCATCTTCATCGTCATTGTTGTATCCCATATCAGGATTTGGATCTCCAACTGTGCAATCAATGTCATCATCTGCCAGTTCAGTAATATTCTCATCCGGATCATACTGGTCAACCAACTCTTTTCCTCATGCATTCAGTTTACGAACATTTTTGTAACCTCGGACTTAGCAATCCTCTTTGCTTGCTAACTCCTGGTAATCACTCATCAGATGATTATAGCGTATTGCTTGATTTTGTTCAAAGTCAGCAGATGTGGAGTTAAAGAGTAAGTCTTCACCATTATTTTGTTGGCGTCTCTTGTCCACCGATGAAGGATCATGTCGCTCAGTATTTGTGAAATACTCTTTCTGCTATGAAATATCTCAAGATGTGCTGCGATAATTCACCAAAGTGAGAAATCATTTGACAATTACATGTTACCGATCCCAAATTGATGATTGTTAACAACTTCTTTATATCTTCCACCACTTTCAACAGATATCATGATTATACAATCGCATAAACCTTAGTATCGTGACACACAACTCACTAAGTTTATGAACATTGTATTTCATGGAATCGACGAATTGACGTTGGAAACGCCTAAACATCTCTTTGTGTACACTTGTGCAAAGATGAACTTCTAAAGATGAACCGAGTAATACCATAATCCTTTTACGATGTTTTGTTATGTAGCCTACTTTTCCTCTCCTCGATAAACCTGTCTTTCTCATACCTTTTTGACTCAAGAAGACAAAAAACATAGCATACCGTTGATGCATTAACATACTCATCAAAAAAAGGCATTCATGCTCTCGCTTCTTCCAAATGGTAGTCATTCTCATGGAAAAATATCTCTTTGTATATCTTTGAATCTATTTCGTCAGACATCATACAAACTTCCAAGCCATTCATTGGTGTACAATTCATAGGAACTTATCGTAATATGCCAACGCCTTCAAATTCCTCGATGGACAATGAGTTATACACACAGCTTGTTAAAATCATTTTTTGAACGATGGGTGCTCGTAATAAACATGATGCAATTTTTCGTGAAATTTATTGCTAATATGCCAAGAACACAATAAATGATAACTAGAAGGAAGTACCGTAGCAATAGCATTACTCATGGCTCTGTCTTGATCAGTGATGATGGTTATAGGTGCCTTGTAGTCCATGGCTTCAAGCCATGTCTGTAATACCCAAACGAAAGTGTCCTCTATCTCGTCTCTTAATAATGCAAATCCAAACAGTATAGACTGATAATGGTGGTTGACCCCGGCAAATGGAACAAATGGCATGCCATACTTATTTGTCCGGTATGTACTATCAAATGTCACAACATCTCTGAACCGTTGATACATAAACCTTGATCGGGTGTCAACCCACAAAATACAAGCTATGCGGTTGTTTTCACCGGTTTCACTCGGAAAAAAAATTGCACGGCACTTCCTGGATGCAAGTTTGTTCAAATGATTGACAACAGCTTGTGCATCATTTTCATCTGCAGAATCACACCTTAAATCTCGCACCACATTCTCAACATTGGCAGTAGAGAAAGGAACATCTTGTAACCCACCTCCCATTGTGCTCAAAACATTCATCATCTTACTAGGACCAATACCGGACTTATTTAAAGTGTCAATTAAATTTCTTGCAACAAGAATAATATTTTTGTGTGTCTTTATTAAATCTACTTTGGTGGGGGTCACTAAGTGATGATTGTACTCTAATTCAACAGTAGAAATACGCCAATTGTATTCTTTCTTATTGTGAACAACATATATTCTAGCTTTGCACATTGTTCGTCCTATAGAGTCTCTCTGTCTAGTTATTTTATTACTACTATCTTCATCATCAGGTAAACTCTTGCCAACAATTGGTGTACCGGCTTTCTTACATACATACATCCTAGATCTGATATCATTCGTATTAGCATGTTTATGACTAGTTGTAATTCTAATCTCAAATCCATTTTTACGAGCATATGATCTATAAAAAATTTCAACCTCTTCCAACTTACAAAATAATTGACCAACATACGGAACAATTCCAGATTTATTACTTTCAACTTCACTGACAAATTCAGATGTATTATATGACATTTTGAAAAACTTACTTGCGAATAATAACTCTGAATAATTTTGCTCGATCAGAACTTCAACTTGATTTGGGAGAAGTGAAAGTAGGCAACCAGATGAAACAAATTATGAGTAATAGGTGAAAAGAGAAATTAATATCCGAAAGAAAATTCTATGGAAGGATAAGAAGATAACTTGAGAAAATAACAGCTTCCTAGAAGATATTAAAAGGGTAAAAAGACCAGCCGGTACAGCTTGTAATAGTTAATGCTCAAGAAGTCAAACTAATGTACTTTTTCCATATAATCAATGTCAGTTTTTTCTATTACCATAGTGCTTTATTATTATGTTTGACTACTTATTCACCAGAGTGTCTTTATAATAATAATAATAATAATAATAATAATAATAATAATAATAATAATAATGGTAATAAAATAATAAAAAGTACATAAGCCGCTACAATATGTAATGGCTTTATACTCAATCCGTAATAATAATAGAATAATAATAATAATCAAATAATTATAATAAAATAATGAGAAAATATAATTTGGGGGGAAATGGAATGTTTTAACATATATCCAAATCTAAGGTAAAATTTGACAGCTAGGCCCGTGGTGCTCGGGTGGTCATATGACGAGGATTTGGAGCTTTGAGGTCCCAGGTTCGAGTCTGCTTAAATGAAAAAATGGATTTATTCCAAATTTTTTATTACGCAATGCTTTTATTAATAATATTATTTTTTATCAGTTTAAAGCTTTTTAAAAAAAAATTATTTTAATTTTGAAGTTCTAAGTTATAAGCCTATATCTATTAACGTTTTATTAAAGTATACAAAACTTTTTGTGTTTATGCCACATCATATTCTGGGAAAGACAAACCTTTTTCGCCATATTAGCCTTTTGACTACTTTTTTTTCGCAACAATGCCTCGAGAAAAGAACACCTGCAAGCTCTCTAGATACTAAAAAGTCGAGAACACACAACTCTCGATTGTTTGAAGTTTATCTTATTGCAACTTGCTGAGCTATTTAACCATCTATTCAAACTAAAATTCAGTATATAGCTAGATAAAATAAAAATAACAGAGAGTAGAGAGTATTTCGGAAGAGAGGAGCAAAAAACTTCAACAAGTTGAATCGGCTGGATTCCATTTATTATATTCTGAAGACACATAATTATTTGTAAGATATTGTTATTTGCAGCATGTTATTGTTATTTGTTATGTTTGTAATAGTTTTTATTTATTATTATTTGTTCAGTTTTTAATAGTTTCTGTTGTTATTATTATTTTCGTATAATAACAAAAAATAATATTATTATATTATATAAATGAAAAAATTTGTTACATTATTTTTCATTTATTGTTTTTTATTTTCATTTATTGTTTTTATTGTCATTAATACACTTATACACAATTATTGTTTTTGTTGTTAATGTTATTAATAGTTTCGCTTTTATTTTGCATGTTATGTTATTCATTATATACACGCATTTTTTTATACATGTTGTTCAGCTTTTTAATAGTTTTAATGCATTATATATACTAATATGGAATTGATGTTGTATTTTTAGGTAAAAGATGGACAATTGGGAATATTTTAGCCAATTGATCCAGTTGATCCAATTTCTTCATGATCAACAAGATCATGTATTAGATGACATATATCATGGGAAAGATAGGGGAAAACTAGGCTCCAGTCAATATACTGATCAAAAATATAATCAGTAGAATTTGACAAAAGAACAAAAAATCCTTTTAGATAAATGTGGATTTGGAGTATTTAGTTTTCGAGGTGTTGTACACCAAACTGACCTTGGTCTAATATCTGCCCTAGTCGAGAGATGGCGACCGGAGACTAATACTTTTCATTTAAACTGTGGAGAAATAACAACCACGTTAGAGGATGTTCACTTTATTTTTTGGGTTACCGGTGGTGGGAAAGCCCTTAACGGGTCCCCTTGCTGTCACCAATTTGAATTATTTTAGGGATTGTTTTGGAGATAAATTAGCCGGAGAATATTTTAGTTCTTGAACGAACATTTTAATAATTTTCCTGAGAATGCAAGTAAAGATGTTGTAGGGCGACACACAAAGGCCTATATATTGTGGTTGTGTGGGGCAATATTATTCCCGAATAGGAATAGGAATAGTGTGCACCCAAGATATATGTCTTTTATTGCCAACGCAGAAGATTGTGTAACTTACTCTTGGGGCGCGGCAGTGTTAGCATATTTGTAGAGATCTTTATATACTGCTACTAGGAAAGGAGTTAAATACATCAATGGTTGTGTAACATTGTTACAAATTTGGGCCCATGAGCGTGTAAATATTGGAAGGCCAAACCCTTAGCCACAATCATCCGTATGGTTACCTAGGGCTTTAGCATAGTCATATTTTGGATCCCACAGTTACCCTAGTAGGCGTGAAAATCCCCACCACCATTTGTCATTTTATCGAGGGGAGTTAGACATTAAGTCTATATGGGATGTGGTTTGGTGGCCTTACATGATGCAGGATGATGATATCAGTGGATTTAATTTTGAAGGCAGGTCATTGGGATCCGTGGGGTCCCTCGATCCACTTTGATATTGTGAAATTTCGGGATGTCGGACCGCAGATGAAACAGTTCGGGTTCATGCAAGGCATACCATCACCCGCCAAAAACTATGGTGACCTTATGAAGGAGAAAAAGTTTAAATTTATTGATGTCGAGAATTGCATGGCCTTGCGAGGGAAATACATTTCGATTTGGGAAGCATACATGGATCATCTCGAAGGACAACAATATGAAATTTCTAATTATGTTTCAGTAGATGATTACATGGCCTGGTATAGAAAAAAATTACACGTTGAAAATTCACACCAATTCGAGAGGCAGGGACCCCGATAGGTTGTTATGAGCCTCGGGCCATTTACAACCAACATCACCTTATTAAAATGGTAGGAAATTATATTCTTCTTTAATTAATCATGTATTAGAGTAAATACTTAATATTACATTTATTCTTCTTTAATTGATCATGTATTAGAGTAAATACTTAAAATTACATTTATTCATATTTAGTGTTATTAATATTTGTTTGTGTTCATCTTATATGACGACAGTCGAGAGTGCAAAGTCTTTGCTTGATAAATTTTCAAAGACTTACTCACCATTTCCCCGAGTTGGTTTTGCAAAAACACAATTGGGATTACCAAAACAGTCTATACGAATTCGAAGCAAGAGGGAAACAAATACCTCGACAGATGGGTCCCAATATTTTTGCACCACCAACCGAATTCTCTCAATTCAATGAAGGGCTTGGGAAACAAACTGATTATGTTGTACAAGAGAGCTACATACCCACCACACAAGCACGGCAGGAGAGCTCCATTCCCACCTCCCAAGCCTATGAGGAGGGTTACATTCCAACCTCTCTTGCCAATGAGGAGTGTTACACCCCAACCTCCCAAGCCTATGAGGAGGATTACATTCCAACCACCTCTAATTTTGCGTGACTTTCTAACGTCATAGGAGATTGTTCACTTAAGGTATATATAATGATGATTTTAATTTCAGCAAGCTTTGCATTATTTATATTCATATTTTAAAATAAAAATGGCATGCACAATAATAATAATAATGTACATTTGGGTCTCAATCAAGTACAAGATGCGAGAGATCACATCTCTTATGGACCAAAAGGGTCCATTACCAAAAAACTAAAAGATTGGAAGAAGGTATTTATCAATAAACATATGTTTGGAAATGTGGTGGCCTCGGAAATGAATTTATATCCTTTGTCACATCCACGGCAGTTATATGTTTTAGACCATAATGCATTGCATTCCTTAGGACCTGGGAATTGGATTTTCGAGCATGTCCTCGATGCTTATATGTTGTTGCTACGAGACAGGGAGGAATACTACATGTCGCGGGGAATACAAAGGTGGGCCAAATTTGGTTTCATAAATTCATTCTTCATGCATCTTGGGCAGAGCTATGTGCCCATAACTGAAGAGATTCATGCATGGAGTTTTTGCCATCCGTATGTGAACCAAGATGTTGGCCCACCTTTACACGAATGCCAATACATATTCATGCCGGTGTGTAGTACACATCAACGCCATTTTGTCTTGTTCCTATTTGGAGTTGAAGATTGGATGGTTACGATAATTGACCCGTACTACAATGATACCAAACATATGAAGTTACAGGAAATGTACGCAGAATTCGTTAAAGTTGTGGTATGTGTAGTTTTAAAATATTTTACTTTTATAATGTCCTTTAATATTAAAAATTCATTAACCAACTACTTTGTACGTGCAGGTACATTTGATACCATTTTGTTTGCGAAATGGTAATCCGATGTGTAAGACCCCAACTTATTATAAATAAAATTGAATTTTCTCTATTTATTATCTTGAAATAATAAGGAGTTAATTTGATATAATATTTTGGTTATGGGTGAAATGTGCAAATTTTACAAAATAAGCAAGTGGTTATAAAATATTCATTTTTGTTTGGAATATTCATTTGGTCGTGGAATATTCTTGTTGTCGTGAATATTCAATGCGACCTAGTAGCAGATCATTTGTGGACCCCATAATGTAATAACCGCTTGGATGAAGAAAATGACAAGTTTGAGATTTTATAAATAACGGCGTAGTTGTTACCATTAACACTTGTTGAATATACCGGTGGTTAAAATACGATGTCTGGCGTGGTCGCATGCGATGAAAGATACCAGTATTGCACGATTTTTTTAAATTATTAATTCTTACGTATGGAAGGAACTACTCAATAATTGTACGGAATTATCGCTCAATATTTTATTTTATTGGTTTAATAATTCTTTGCGTTGATATTTAATATTATTGTTGTTTCAATAATTGTCACCGCACAAATATTTCCCATTATCGGATCAATAATTCATATTATTTGAATAATATTATTAAATAGCATTATTGGCAATGTCTAGAAAGTTCTCATCTAAGGAGAGGTTTGGTCACCTAATTGCGGCGCCAAGAAGAGAGAAATCCTTATCTAAAGCCCCTCTTCACGGGAACCGCCTCGGTTGTCATTATTGTGATTCAGTAATATTATTTGTGAATAATTAATTATTGATTTATATGATAAAAAAATATTTATTTGATGCGGATATAAATGTTGGATTTATTTATGTGGTTATAAATGAAGGATTTAATATTGAGGTGGTTTATCAGTATTTTTGTCGGAATAGAGGTATTAAAAATCAAAGCAGTGTTCTTGAGATATATTGTGTGAGTTATAATTTTTAATCTGACCGTTGGATCGTTGTGATTTTTGGATATGTTATACATATATAAGTTGAGTATATGTCCACAAATTTTGAACCGTTAAAAATGAATGTATGATTTGTTATGAATTTTAAGAGGCGACTGATTCAGAAATTATGTTTATAAATGATTTTGGTGAAAAATTATAGAATTGAGTGGGCCCCACTTGTGGTTGGTGAAAAAATGTGCTGAATTTTATTTCAAATGTGGTGGGTGGCAATAGTAGCAGCTAAAACCATCAGGTAGCAGGTCAAGTTTGCTTCGGCGTGCTAACATTTTTCTATAAATAGAGGGCTAAGTTAGAATTGAAAATCACACCAGAAACATAAGTTTTCTCGCTTTCTCTCTCTATATTATCGAGCGTATTTTGTGAGTGTTTAGATACTTTGAGAGTTCTTTATTCAATCTAAGTTTCATTCAAAGATCATATCCGACATTTCATTTCAAGTCTCGCTTTCTTTCGAGGTAAGGGATGTTATTTTCTTCTTAAATGATATTATTCTCTTCAATGTCATTATGTCGAAATATTGGTGAACTTTTTAATCAAATTTGAAACTTTTTGTGTCGGGGTTAATATTCACGTATACGGCACTATTCACGAATACGGCACTATTCGCCAAAAAATGAATTTTTTTCTTTTTCGTCCCAGATGTCTTTTATGGTTACTATCTTTGATTGTATCCATGTTTTGATCTTTATTTTTGAATTCTACTTCACACTTGGTTATTATGGAGTATTATTGAATTTGGATAAACCGAAATACGAATCCCTAATATTTGTCATTCTGTCTCACTGGATTCGTTTTCTCTAAAATGTTTTTCATCATCTTCAGTCCTTAATGGTGATACTTGATGAATATATTTGGCCTGTAGTGCAAAGATGAATGATTACCTGATGAATATCTTTGGCCCATAGTGCAAAGATGAATATTTGATGCAAGATGTATATTGATTGATGTTACAGGGATAAAATATTGATGATGGACTTTTAAATTCATAGATGATAGTAGATTTCATTCTCTACTTAACTCTTCTAATGAATTGTTGTTTTCGCTTCAGTTATTGATCTAAAACTTGTTGTTTATTATATTCTATCAGATTTTTCCCTGTTGAAGACTAATGATAATTTGTTGTATATTATCTTAGTCATAATATTCTTTACTGTGCTAGTTGAGCTCACCCTTTTCTTTTTTGTTCTATTTTTCTTCAAGAGGTGAGAATATAGCAGGATCTAGCCGGGGTATGGAGTGATGGTTCTAGAAAGTTGTTTTAGCAGTCCTCACTATTTTATAAAATAGTATATCAATAATTATAATGAGGATTTTATCTGAGTGTGGATATTGTCTGAAAGACAATATTTGTATTTAAACTCACAATATTTGTGTTGTATGTTTTTTGCACGATAATTGTATTAATGATGTTGTAGTTATTTCGCATACCATGTATTTGGTGACTCGAATGGGTTGGATGGAATGGACTGCTTTTTTGGGCGCCACACGACGCGTCGTGGCCCGGTAAGTTAATCCTACCGCAAGCGCATCGCAAAGATTAGACCAAAACAACACGACTCGGATCGTGGCATTTTGTATGCAAGTATGTTGACTTATTCGTTAATGCCAATAGTGATATTTGCCATGAGAAGTGGTCCTTGGAAGATGTCACGGTCTTTCGTTCTGCGATCGCATGGAGCTCTCTACAAGAAATCCATGATTACTTACTACCTCCGAGATATAAAACTTGTCGTCGTTATCTAATGTACATATTAATTAATAAGAATATCTATTTGGTTGAATTGTATGGATATTATTATTCGATCTAGTTATTAATAATCACATTATTTATATTAATATTAAAAATAATGTTTCATATTATTTACTCATACTCAAATAATAATTAAAATAAATATATGTGTAATAATAAAATAAATTACTATAATCTAAATCCATTTAAATTTCACTCAACCAATTTAATAATAAAATTATTAATACTAATAATGCAAGATTTATAATGATCACTTTATATTTTATTAAAGAGTGATATTTATTTTTTATATATTAATAATCCTTTTATTGATATTATTACAAAAATAAGAAAAAATATTAAAGGGGATAATAATAAATATAGATATTAACTTATTTCTATTTTAACAAACCCAATTAATAATATAGATTTATATAAAAATAAATCGTAATATAATAATAATATATAGATTTTGGGGGATAGTGAAGTTTTATTATAAAGATATATCCTTGGTTGAAATTAGCAGCTAGGCCCGTGGTGCTCGGGTGGTCATATGACGAGGGATTGGTGCTTGAGGTCGCGAGTTCTAATCTGTTTAGCAGCGAATAGTTGGATACAGAAAAAAAAATTATTTATTTCCCACCCGTGATGAAATTTATCTTCAAGTAGGGTCCTTTTTTATTTTTTTATTTTATTTTAATTTGCTGAGTCATAACATATAATGGAGAAAGAAGGAAAAAAAAAAAAAAGTAGTGACAGATTTTATCTTACGTAGTCCTTTTTTATTTTATTTTTTATTTTAATTTCTTTGTCATAACATATAATGGAGAAAAGAAAAAAAAAAAAAAATCCTCCAAATGTCGCATGTCTTAAGAAAAAAAAAGAAGGGTGAAGCTAAGTGCAAAGCTCTTCCGCTTTATTATTTTAATAATAAATATTCATATTTTATAACTATACCGACAATATAATTTTACGTGGCCTCTTTATTAAAATAGAAATTTGCATAAGTAAATAATTAGGCACAACAACTCGTCTTGGCTTATCAAATATATAATCTAATCTCACCTTTCAATTCAATTTATCAACCGTCTAAAAGGGGTTGTTGCAGATTCTCATGGCAGCAATCAACAATATGAAGGATTCCCTATATATATATAGTTCGAATCAAGTCGTACCCTTATCTTATTCATTACGTTACTTTTAGCCTCTTTAGGCCAGCGGTTTACAATTAAATCGTTGCCTATACTTTTTAATTTTAGCGCTTATATGTTGTCAAAATCATTAAAAGTATGAGCAGCGGATTATATGGCGACCAAAACCGTCCGCTAAGGAGAGTGCGAAGACGAGTAATAGAATAAAGAGTATCTGACTGATCCTCGTTCTATATATATATATATATATATATATATATATATATATATATATATATATGTGTGTGTGTGTGTGTGTGTGTGTGTGTGTGTGTGTGTGTGGTTTTGCTGGTGCGGTTGAAGTGTTGTTCTTAGATGCCATCGTAATCGCAAATGTGTGATTTTTAATTTTAAAGATCGCACCGCATTGCGTGTACGGGTTTTGCCGGTGATGGTGCGATACGGTTTGATTTGCGATTTTCTACTCTCTCCTAATAATTGTCATCTCCCATCAAACAACCATAGTACATGGTCCCTCCTCTTTTCCTTTGGCATGTGGAGTTTGTGGATCCATAGAAATAATTGCCGACCTTAATGTCTCCAATTCTTTCCACATATCCATCGAACTAGAACTCAAAGAGTTAAAGCTCTCATTTCTTGGTCCCCTCCTGCACCGGGATTTGTCAAGATCAATGTTAATGGGAGTGTTGAAAAAATTTGTCAATTCTATTCAATTATCTAAAATAAGGTGTGCTGCATAACACTGTACTTGAGAAATTTAATATTAATTACAAGGAAAACAAAATGTTTTTGACGTTGAAAATAAACTTGATTTTTATACCAAAAATCTAACAGGGAGTGTTCATTCGGATGGCAGGGCCGGAGATGCCTCTGTTATTAGAAATCATGAATCCACTTGGTTAGGAGGTACTTGTAGAAAATTGTTTGGAATCATGGCTATTATGGCGGAAATGTGGGCTATTCATGACGGTCTTCTTTTCTGCTGGAATTTAAATACGTATGGATTGAAAGAATGGAATGGAGAGTAGAATGATTCATTCTATTATAGTTGGAATGAGTTATTCCGTACTCTCCCTCTCCAAAAAATAAAATTAATAAATTTGGGAGGAATAAGAATGGTTCTATTCATTCCAATCGCAACCAAACACAATATTTTTCATTACATAAGAATGAGTCATTCCATTCATATCTTCATTACTCCAATCTAAATGCAAGCAAAGTTATTTTGGAATCTGATTGCTAGGAAGCTCTTCATATGTTGGCCAGCAAAATCTTTTCATTCATCCGTGCTGGCTAATCTCATAATGCTACATTTAGATTAGATAAATAAAGGCTGAAGGGGAATCCATGAAAAAAAATTGTGTTTGGTTACTCAATTGGAATGGAATGAACAATTCGCATTTCTCCCAAATTTATGAATTTTAGAGGCCCAGTTGGAATGGAATGAATTATTCCACTCTCTATTCTATTTCTTCAATCCAAATCGTAACATAAATGATTGCAGAAACCTTCTCACTTTAGACCGGAACGTCAGGATTCGACCCATTCCTTGGGAAGCAAACCAGCTTGCTAATTGCCTTGCCCGAAATGCAGGAGGATGTTTTTGTTGTTTCTAATTGTCCTCACCTCTTTGTTGTTAATCTTCTATGTTAGAATATAGGATCACACACACGCACATAAACGATAGAAAATTAAGAATCACACACAGAAATTTACGTGATTTCCCAATTTGAGTACTCCATAGGCTGCTTGTTGTTTATTGATGATTCCTTGATTACATAGGGCTTTACAATAGATAGTATTTATACATACTAATCATATTTCAACCTTACTTCATATTATGTTTAATTACCCATAATGACCTTTCTAAAAATAACTCAAAAATCGTCTGTCGATCGGCCATGGCGGCCAGGCCGCAACCGGCTGCTCATGTGCCGCCTCCTCGCTACTACAAAGCAATAACCTCACCGGCACCGGCGCACCCCACGCCACTTCAAGCCTTCACTCAGCGCGCCCCGCGCCACCATAGCAGAAACTCTTGTCATGCATCATGGGAAGGCGAGTCGTGCTTCACTCCTCATGATAGCCTTTTTCAAGAATCTCTATATTATAAGTCACAAGTTTCAACATTCTATCTTTTGCAAGGACGAAGCTACATGGTGATGTGTGGGGTCAATTGAACCCTACTGAAAGAAAAAAAAAATTACTTTATAATGTGATAAATTTAGAAAAAATATGTGTAATGGACAAATTGACCTACTGAAATTTTATAAATTTTCTTATATACGGAATCAAATTAATTTTTTTATAACTTTTTCAATATTATATCACTTATACTCCTTTATATATTCATGTTTGTTTAATCTTACTACTTATTTTATTAAAAATATTATAAACAAATACATGTTATATATATAATGGGAAAGCGCAAACTTATTCAAAAAATTTGGCCCAAGGGTACTCTCTCGCTGAACCCCAACTAAATTATTTATACTCTTGTAATATTCTCCAATATCTTTTGATGTTAAATCTAAACTCTTAATCCTTACGTTTGATCTTTGTTATGTGATGTGAATACAAATGTTGGCTATTTCAAAAAAAAAAAGTTATAAACATTTATATAATCCCTTTAGTTATTTGAGTAATATTTTCAAAAATATAAGACTATTTTATTATGTTGTCATATACTCCATCCGTCCTTAAAATAATGACCAAAGTGTATTTTTCATACGAGTAATGCTAAGAATACTAACAATTCACAAATCAATACATATATGTGGACAGAAAAATTAGATCGAAAGAACAAAATGAATTTGTGTTGTTTCTTAAATATTATTATATACTAATTAAATAAACAGAATTAGAAGATGAACAATTTTTTATAAAAAATGACTTACTAGATGTAATTGACAAACTTTTAAAACCAAGTCAACTGTTAGACAGTCTCTCCTTAAAGCAGATTTCGTCCCCGCTATCTGTGCTTACGGATGGAACAATGGACGTCTACTTCTCAGGATAAAATGGTCTTCAACTCTTACAAGAAGCACTTCAATGGAAGAGTTCCTCAAACCAACAAAAATTGGATGCTCTCTATGACTTTTAATGAATACTCTATATGACTTATATGAATGAAGAATGAATGTAATTTTTAATAACTTGAGAATGATTGAAGTTGAAGATGAAATGATTGTTTTGGGTAGATTTGGAACCTATTTATAAGTTTTCAAATACCCCTTGAAGATATACATCCTTTGAAAAGGTTATATCATTTTGAAAGATTACATCTCTTTAAAAGGTTACATCTCTTTGAAAATGTATATCTCTTTGAAAAGGTATGAACCAAAGGTCACACCTATTAATTTTATTTCATTTATATATATATATATATATATATATATATCCAACAATTTATTCCCGCAAACAAATAGATTGTATTATCTATTTGTTCGCGAGAACAAACTCATTTAATTCTTTCGATCTAATTTTTTTGTCCGCGTAAAAATACTCTACACAAATAGAGCATTGACAGGATCGTTACCAAACAAATATTATCTCAAAGTCGTCTGTATTCTAAAATAGAAAAGTAGAGTTCAAATTTGTTTTTCTATACTACTAAATCTTCTCTGTATTATTCTCAAGTCAAATAGAAAAGTAAAAGTTCAAATTTGTTTTTCTAGACTACTACTACATGAGCGAATGCATGTACATATAGAAATTCATGACTGAAAAATAACTGAAAGTGTAATTGTTTAACCCTTCCAAACTCTGACCCGTCTCTTTTTTGCTCTAATAATTCAAGTTAATCTACAAATCTCTTGGAAACTCAAAAAGAATTGTTAAATTGGTTTCACAAAAGGAATTTTAAATGAGTTTATACGTTGACTAATTCATGTTGAATTTAAATTACGATTAACATAAAATTATAAACGATAGAATAAAATAATAATAATATCAACTTAAATTTATCGCACATGCTGAGAATATAACATGTATCTAATATTGACACAAAAGGTTCCCATTAAATATATGGTAAATATAAAGTATGTCTTTAATTATTATTTTTATACATATGATACTTTCTAGCATGATAATAATATTGTGATTTTAAAATTTAAGTAAGTAATTGTCACTTGGTCAAAATATTTTAACAAATGAATAAATTATGAAAGAAAATATTTTATACCAAAATTTTGAATTTCTCACTTGGTCAAAAAAGAACATTGCCTATAAATTATGAACAAAAGCCATGAGATGCATAATACAACAAAAGCTATTCCATTCTTACATTTTTCTCCTATTCCAATGGCTTCAACCGATCATGAAATATCCTACGAGATTCTCCCATTCATCCGAATCTACAAAGACGGCCATGTCGAAAGACTCCTCGGCACCGAAACCCTCCCGTCCGGCACCGACCCTCTCACCGGCGTTTCCTCCATAGACGTTACAATCATACCCGACACAGAAGTTTACGCCCGCCTCTACCTCCCCGCCGCCGTCAACAACCAAACTGACCACCAGAAGCTCCCGGTCCTCGTTTACTTTCACGGCGGAGGCTTCTTTTTATCCACGGCGGCCACCGCCCACTACCACAACTACCTCAACAAACTCGTATCCGAATCTCGAGTTATTGCAGTTTCCGTTAACTATAGAAGAGCACCAGAAAACCCACTTCCGGCTGCCTATGAAGACTCGTGGGCTGCACTTAAATGGGTTCTTTCTCACCGGGACAGTAACGGGCCGGCGGTTTGGTTGAATAACTATGCCGATTTTGGGAGATTGTTTGTTGCCGGAGTTAGTGCCGGTGCTACTATTGCTCATAATGTTGCGATGACTGCCGGAAAAGAGGAGTCCGGCGGGGACATTCTTGGGGTGGGGTTAGTGCACCCGTATTTTTGGGGGTCGGAACCTATCGGGTCGGAGGGGTTGGATCCGTATAGGAAGGTGTTGACGGACAGGTGTTGGCCGTTTGTGTGTCCGTCGAGTCCAGATAATGATGACCCGAGGGTGAACCCGGTGGCGGAAGGTGCACCGAGCTTGGCGGGGATAGGGTGTAGGAGGGTGTTGGTGAGTGTGGCGGGGAAGGATTTGTTGAGGGATAGGGGGTGGTTGTATTATAAGGAGTTGGGTCGGAGCGGGTGGACGGGTGTGGTTGAGATCCATGAGATTGAAGGGGAGGACCATGGGTTTCATTTGCATAACTTGAATTATGAGAAGACTGATGATTTGATTAAAAGGTTGGCAGCTTTCTTTAATGAAAAATGAAGGGTAATTAGGTAATTTTAATTTAATTTATTTAAATAAAATTTTAATTAGTTGTATTCGTGTTAATACTTAGTATTATGTATTGAGATAAGAATGTGAATAAAATAAACCATAATAAACTCATTTTATCATTTGAAATAAAATAAGAATGTGAAGGGTAAGAACCTAAATTAATTTAAGTCGTAAGGTTGTAAAATAAATCAAAGTTCGGACTTAATTTATATTCGTTCGATTAAATATTTTATTTTAATTCGATTTAAAATATAAATAATTTAAATATGATTAAAATTTAAAATTTAATAAATTATTTGAAATTTTTCAAATTATAATTTTTTATTGATACTCAAATTATATTCGTTCGAAAAATTTTAATTGTTCGGATCGTATTTATTGGTACCCAAATTGTGTCACTTCATTCCGAGACATTATTATATTCAAGTTGTGACATTTAATTTAAACAAACTAATTATATTCTTCAAGTACGATTCAAAAGAATGATTAGGTAGTCGTACTATTTTTATTTTATTTTTAAATTTATTTATAGGAGGTCAAAATATATTAATAAAAAAAATTTATTTATTGACGGCGGAGCAAGGAAGCAACAGCGGCCGCCGCCCAGAGACGAAGAGGCGCGGCTAAAGAGTGAGCGACTGAAGAAACGAAGAGAAATTAAGGAAGAGGCGAAGAAGAAAAAGAGAATCTGTTTATGTCTTATGTCTAAATCCCGATAAGATGATAGAAATTTTTTTATTTTTTTTTAATGAAACGACGTCGTTTCATGTTAGTTAAAAAAACTCCTAACTTAAATTAAAAATTTTCTTCTTTCTTTGATATATTATGAAAAGCTAATTGATTTTATATTTTAAATATTTCTCCCGTCTCACAAAAAAAAAAATCATATATTGATTTTTAGAAAATAAAGTATAACAATTAAAATAATCATCTCACGTTAATTTCCACATATTTCCACCACCACCACAATATTCTACAACCTCCTAAAACTGACTCTCAGGCCAAGACAAACAAAAACCCCCACCGCCATCACCGATGGCACAACCCCTAAACCCCACCCCCCCCCCACCACCGTCAGCCTTCACACTCTCACAACGAGCAATATCTCAAACCCTAACAAAGACGGCAAACCTCGTCAACCTTCTCCACACACTCAAAGAGACAATGTGGTCAATTGGTGCCCCCCCCCCCCCACCTCTATGTGACGCCCCAAAATAGGTATACATCACCCATCTTGAAATCGCCAAATACATGGTACATAATACAAATACAAACTTAATTATACAACCGTCGTGTAATATACGACAAAACATAGTTGAGAATTTAAATGGGAATGTTGCCTTTCAGACAATATCCACTCTCAAATAGAGTCCTCATTACATTTATTGTCACACTATTTTATGGGATAGTGAGAGACTACTACTAATACTATTATCCTGACCGCCACTCCGCTCTCGACTAGTCCTTGCCACGTTCTCATTTTCTCAAGAGAACAATGAAAGCAAAAAGGGTGAGCTCAACTAGCCCGAAGAAAAATATTATGACTAAGATAATGCGGAATAAATTATCATTAGTCTTCAACAATGTTAAACTGATAAAATATAATAGACATCAAGTTTAACTGCAGCGGAATAAGCAATCCATTAGAAGAGTCAAGTAGAGTGTGACGCCCCCAAAATAGGTATATAACACCCATTCTAAGTTGCCAAATACATGGTACAGAAAGCAAACTACAACTTCAATAATACAATTGTCGTGCAAAATACGACAACACATACTGTGAGTTTAAATATAAATATTATCTTCTAGACAATATCCACACTCAAATAAGTCCTCATTATAATTATTCAAACACTATTTTATAAAAAATAGTGAGGATCGCTAAAACATCTTTCTAGAACCATCACTCCATACCCCGACTAGATCCTCGCATGTGTTCTCACCTCCCGAGAAGAAAAAATGAACAAAAAGAAAAGGGTGAGCTTCAACTAGCCTAAAGAAAAAGAATATTATGACTAAGATAATATACAACAAATTATCGTTAGTCCTCAACAGAAAAAAAATGCGATAGAATATAATAGACAACAAATTTTAGATCAATATTCTGCAATGAAATAAAGAATCCATTAGAAGAGTCAAGTATAGAATGAGTTCTACTATCTTCTAAGATTTAAAAGTCCATCATCAATATTTTATCCGTGTAACAACAATCAATATACATCTTTAATCGAATATTCATCTTTGCATTACAGGCCAAAGATATTCATTTGTATCACCAAATTGGTCATGTTTATCTCAACACTGCTCATCTTCACACTACGGGCCAAAGATATTCATCGCTTAATATATCATTCATCTTTGCACTACTGTGCCAAAGATATTCAATAATATCATCATTAAAGACCGAGAATGATGAAAACATTTTAGAGAACGAATCCAAATGGAGACGTAAGGACAAATATTGTGGATTCATGTTACGGTTTATCCAAGATCACTAATACTTCATAATAACAAATTTTGAAGCGTAATTCAAAAATAACGATCAAAACATGGATACAATCAAAGATAGTAGCCAAAATAGACATCTTGGACAAAAAGAAAATTTTTATTTTTAAATGAATAATGTCGATTCAGAATTGTGTCAGATATCGTGAATAAAGTGATATCGTGAATAAGAACCCTCACACAAAAAAATTTAAATTTGATTAAAAGTTCACCAATATTTCTAAGATAATGATATTGAAGAAAAGAATATCATTTGAGAAGAAAATAACATCCCTTACCTCAAAATAACGGTACTTCTGATCGAAATATCGGATAGAAAGTCGAAGGAAACTTGTACCGAACAACAACTCTCAAAGTATCAAAATACTCACAAAAATACGCTCGATAATCTAGAGAGAAAGAAAACTTGTTTCGTGTGATTTTCAATTCTAACCTAAGCGCCTATTTATAGAAAATGCTTTAGAACGCTAAAAGGAGATTAAAATAATAAAATATTATTATTTCATTTCTTTCATTCTACGCACACTTTGTTAAAAATCAAGGCCAGCCATCTTTGAACCAAATTGGCAGCCCACATGTTGTAAAACAAAAGTGGGTCCCACCCATAATTTTAATAAAAATTATTTTATTTACTGAAACTTCAACAATTCATAGAAAATAGCATGTTTATCAGAAAAATACAAATTTTATGTCCATTCCACACAAAATTGAATTCTCTACAACTTTGTAGCTTTGAGTTTTTCCAAATTCCAAACCGAAAATATCCGAAATCCACAAATGGATGATTTTTAATTCCTCCATTCTGACAAAATACTGATAAAATACCTCAGCATTAATTTTTTCATTTATAACCACATAAATAAATTTATCATTTATATCCACATCAAATAAATATTTTCTTATCATATAAATCAATAATTAATTATTCATAAATAATATTACAGAATCACAATTATGACAACCAGTAGCCGCTCCTGTGAAAGAGGGGCTTTTCAATAAGGATTTCTCCTTCTCGGGCGCCGCAATTAGGTGACCAAACCTATCCTTGATGTAAACTTTCTAGACATTGCCAATAATGTTTATCTAATAATATTACTCAAATAATATGAATTATTGATCTGATAATGGGAAACACTGTGCAGTGACAATTATTGAAACAACAATAATATTAAATATCAACGCAACAATTATTGAATCTATAAAATAAAATATTGAATAAGAATTCACCGTAATAATTATTGAATAGTGTCTTCTTATTATGAATCAATAATTCAATAATCATTATGCAATACCGTGCTAATCGCGCAACCACGCCAGACATCAGTATTTTAACCACCGTGTATTTCAATAGTGTTAATTCAGTAATAACTACGTCGTTATTTATAAAAACTCATACTTTGTCGCTTTTCTTCATCCGACGCTTATTCTCAAGTATGAGCCCCACGAATGGTCATACTGGCATTGCATTTAATATTCTCCCAAAAAAGAATATTCCCAGACCAAAAGAATATTCCCCACAAAAATGAATATTTTATAACCACTTGCTTATTTTGTAAAATTTGCACATTTCACCCATAACCAAAGCATTATATCAATTTAATTTAGAATAATGAATAGAAAAATTCAATTTTATTTATAATAAGTTGGGGTCTTACAACATCCCTCCTTTTAAAATTTCGTCCCTCGAAATTGACGTGTCGCACTGTGTGTTTCAACAATGAGGGTACCTCGCTTTCATTTCTGATTCCAACTCCCAGGTCATTTCCTCAATAGCATGGTTCCTCCACAAAATCTTAACTTATGGTATAACCTTGGTCCATCTATGCACGTAAGCTAAAGATGACTTTCATCACAATATAAGTATGAGGATGATGACAATGACATAATAATTCAATAAAACAAGTTCAAGGATAAATTTTAAAGATTTAAAATTTTAGTTTATCCAGAAATCAATAACGTCCAAATTGTCAACATGATACTTCTTTGTGGAGTAAAATTCAAGTATGCTCGAAGAATATTTCCATGAAAAGATATCGGATGAAGCCTTGAAATATCCGTGATATTCTACTAATTTCATGGAGTATAGAAGCCAAAACTTTAACCAACCGAGTATAATAGAATATATGAAATCGCAAATGAATTTTCGTCCGCCATGCGGTAATCTACGTAGATGCATCATTTTCGCAATTTAATAAGGAATGAATACGAAGGATCATTCACCATAAATGCAGAATCCACATGTATGTTTATTCCAATGAATAATAAAGAATGAAATAATGTAAGAATTCACCAGCGTGCGTGTCCGCATGCATGTGTTATTCCAACAGAATAATAAAGAATGAAATAACAAAAGAATTCACAGCGTGCGTGATCATGCATGCATGATTATTCCAATGTAATAATAAAGAATGGAACCAAGTCATGCGTAATCAAGACAAACAGGATATTCTAACGTAATAATAAAGAATGGAACCGTGTCATGCGTAATCCGCATGCAGATGTGATATTCCAATAGAATAATAAAGAATGGAATAACAATAGAATTCACCGGCACGCGATGATCAGCACGCATGAAAAGTTATTCCAATGTAATAATAAATAATGGAATAATGTAAGAATTTCACCATGTATGCGGTACTTGTGATGTACAAAGTTATTCCAACATAATAATAAAGAATGGAATAACAACTCTTACGAGTATTGAAAGAAAATAACTCTCTTCATGAATACTGAAAGAATAATACCCCTTACCTGAAAGAAACCGGATATTGGAATAGTGAGGTAGCAGACTTCTTTTATTCTTTCTCTCTATAATTTATCTCTATAATAATTGATTTAAAATTTTAGTGAATTGGTGAGAAATAAAGGAAGAATGAGCTTCTATTTATAGAAAAATATAGTTTCGATAATTGCACGCTTTTGGGCTCAAAATATTACAAGACATAATACCTTCAACTTTTCTTTCATTTTTAATTTAGTCCTGCAAGTATTATCAAACTTGCACCACCTCCCCTAATAGTAAATAATGTGAATCAATAGTTCAATCATGTGAATCAATAGTTATAATCATGTGAAAATACTAATTACGATATAGTACTCTCCATCTATACCTCCATTTTTAACTTAGTCATGCAAGTATTATCCATCTTGCACCAACTCCCCTAATAGTACAAGAATGTGAATCAATAGTACACACATGTGAACAAATAGTTATAATCATGTGAATTAATAGCAATTAATTGCTTATTTATCCGATTAATTACCCAACTGGTCAGTAAAACTTCCAGACATCAATTAATATCGAAATAAATATCGATTTTCACTAACACTAATAAATCCAACACAATAGAACTATCAATTTCATCTTTAATCAACACGAACTTATTCATCATTAATATTATAACTCACAATATTTAACAATCAGGTTGTTCCTAGGAAAGAGGGGGCTTTTCGATAAGGATTTCTCCTTATCATGCCAAGTAATTAGATGATCAAACCTCTCCTCGACGTAACTTCTGACATTGTAAATATTGTAATTTAATAATATGAATAACTTTATCGCCTCAATTATTGATTTAATAATATAACATATTATGCGAGATGATAATGTGATAATAATCGAATCAATAATATGATAGATATGATGCAAAGAATTATCAGAAGCAATAATTGAGTATAACTGAGTGACTTCTCACGTAAGTATCAATAACCAATACCGCGTGTCTTCTACTATGCAACCATGCGTATTATTGTACTTTTACTACTGTGTAGTTCAACAGTTTAACGGTAAAACTTCAAATTGTTATTTTTATAAAAGATAATTATATCGCTTTCTAACTACGACAATACTTCCGTTATGGGATCCAATTAACGATTGTCTTGGTCGCATCTGAATATTCCTCGTTAAAACGAATATTCCCCACCAATCGAATATCATATAACCACTTGCTTACTTTGCAAAATTTATAAATATTACCCACAACTATAACATTATATTATATCCACACCATAATATTTAAAAATATATTTCGAAAAAAATTATTCTTTATTCATAAAAATTGGGGTCTTACATCCTAGTTCTATTTAGACCGCTGCCTGCTATCGGGGCAGATGCCCTCCCCCCAAATTCCGCCTCTGAGAGTAGGCAGAGACAATAATGACATGTTAAAAACATTAAGATCTACCCAAACCAAGTTATAGGTAGTTTAATCTTATTAGGGAATGAAAAGTAGATGTGTCCAAACGTGATGCGAATCCACTACTCTATATTTGAAGTCTTTCCTCCAATTCCTCGTCTTTGATATCCATTTTTTTTTTTGTAACCATAACATTATTCAAATTATATATCAAATTCGAACATTAATTTATGCAGAGAATTCAATGACGTCAAAACACTAATAAAAGTATTTTTAAATTAACTTACGCGTCAATGGAGATTAAGGGTGACACCAACCCTTTGGGGTTGTCTCAAAGCACCACTGCCGCAACTAAACCTCATTTTTCTTTTTTTAAGGTCACTGTGAGTTATATTATACTATGATAATAGTAAGATGAAGGATTTGAGACGCATGCATTTTAACGGGGGAGTGATTAGTAAGTTCATTTCATAATCAATACGACAAACAGGCGGAGAGACTGTATGTCAATATTACATTAGATATATAGTAAAGTTATTATAAAATTCACTTCATACTAATCGGATCCAATTTAACAGTCAAAACATGTGAAAAATCATTAACTCCATCCTTCACCCTTTATCAACCCATCACTAAATTAATATTTCATCCGTCCCAGAATAAAAATTCTGGTAGACTTTTCACGCATATTAAGAAAATGAATGAAATAACAAAATTGTTCATAATAATGTCATTAATTATTTTCAATTTAGTTGAGAGAGTGACTTTTTAGCTATTCAATTCAAAATATTCTCTCTCCATACTTATTAAATATGGAGAGAGAATTATAATAAGAAAAATATGAAATATTTAATGCTATGGGTATAATAGAAAAAAATGTATAAAATTTGGTTATTAAAATAAAGTTGATATTTAATATGAGACTAACAAAATAGTAATAAGGATAATGGGACGGAGGGAGTAATTAATTGCTTAATTTCTTTACTACCTACATCACATTAATTGTTAAGACTTTTTCTTTCTATATATTATATAACATGCCCATTTCTTTTCAAACCTCCTCCACACAAAAAACAAAGAAAACATCAATGGCTGCTAGCAAATCAGAAATCATTCATGAGGTTCTGCCATGGCTTAGAGTATGCAAAGACGGCACCATCGAAAGGCTTGCCGGATATGAAATTGCCCCGGCTGGCCTTGATCACCAAACCGGAGTTTTGTCAAAAGACATCATTATTGACCAGCAAACCGGTGTCTCCGTTAGGCTTTACCGGCCTAATCTTATCGCCGGCGGTCAAAAACTGCCGCTGGTACTGTATTTTCACGGTGGGGCTTATTTGATTTCATCAACTTCGGATCCTGCATACCATAATTCTCTCAACCAGCTGGTAGCTGAAGCGAAAGTTATTCTTGCTTCAGTGGACTATAGAAGGGCCCCTGAAAATCCACTGCCGGCGGCCTTTGATGATTCTTGGGCCGCTCTTAAATGGGCCGGGTTACATGCCTCGGGTGGTGGCTCCGAGGCTTGGGTCAACGAGAGCGTTGACTTTTCCCGGGTTTTTCTAGCAGGGGACAGTGCCGGATCAAGTATAGCCCACCACATGGCAGTTCGGGTTGGGAACCCGGATGAGGACATTGGGTTGAAATTTGTTGGGATGATTCTGATCAATCCATACTTCTGGGGGGAAGTAGCTATCGGGTCAGAGGTGAGGGATGCGGGTCGGAAGGCAATGGTGGATAATTGGTGGCGGTTTGTTTGCCCTTCGGATAGAGGGAACGATGACCCGTTGGTGAACCCGTTGGCGGATGGAGCTCCGGCTCTGAGGGGTTTAGCGTGTGGGCGGGTTCTTGTGAGTGTTGCAGAGAAGGATATATTGAGGGATAGAGGGGTGCATTATTATGAAGCATTGGGGAAGAGTGAGTGGAAAGGGAAGGTAAAGGTGATTGAGATAGAAGGGGAAGATCACGTTTTTCACATATTCAATCCCAACGGTGAAAATGCTGCAAAGCTGATAAAGGGTTTAGCTGATTTCATACATGAAAAATGATAGGGCAACTCGCATGTATTTTTGATATTTTTACATGAGTATATAGTGGATCCCACTTAAATGAATCACGTAAAAATATCAAAAAAAAACCCAAAATGATACTATATTTGTTTATGTTGCTTTTGTTGTATTATCGTAGTGGAAGGAATGAATGTACTTTCCTTTCCTTTACACGTGATCCTACTCCATTAATGTACTTTCCTTTGCGTCTCCATGAATAAAATTTGATCGTCATTTAAACTCATAAAATACCTATTTTGTGTAGTACCTCATAATTTTTTCCATATTCGGCGTGCCAAACAAGCCTAGACTTATCAGTTCCACCAAAGTTGCAATCTAAGTTCATACATGACAAATATACTTGTTTGTGCTTGTTTATGATGCTGTCATTGTGTACTTTCCTTTACATATGTATGTATGGTCCTACTCCATAAATAAAAATTGACCAGATGTGCTTCTAATTTGTGTCAAAAAGAAATTTTGATGTAGAATTCACAGAAGTGGTTAGCATAAAGTTTATTTTAAGATAAGTTGATCAATTGGCCAATAGAATACTAACACGCATTTATAAAAAGTTGTATGTGTGTAATATTCAATCACATTTTTGAAACTTACCAAAAAAAAATAACTTCACGCTAAACCGATATGTGTGGTGGCCATGTAAAAAACAAAGTCCGCTATACCAAATTTAATGACCACCTCCTTCACCATAATATAAGCAACTATGAATGTCGCAATTTGCTTGAAATGATGGTAAAAAACATAATAATAGCAAATTAGGAATATATTTATAATCCTGAAGTGGAAATTAATCCCTTTTTATAGAAGAAGAAGAGACTATACAGAAAAAATGTATTTCTAATTTTCAAACGGAGCAACTTGCAACATCAGGAGTTGGGAAATCACAACCCTCTATCATATTAAAGAAACAAAATTCAATCAATCGGGAAGAACAAAAGTCTAGATAATCTCTAAATTATGCAATGAAATTAAACAACATGTAGGTAAATAAAACACGATTCAGTTTTCTAATTGTTGTACATAGTAGAGATAACAGGAAAAAGTCGTGACTACAACATAATAATATTGCTTCAGTCTCCAACACAATGAACTCTAGAAGACGACAGTGTCAAGCATGGTACCCAAGGTTTGAATTATGTTTGAAGACATCAAGTTGGAGACATGCTCCTCAAGATGCTTCTTTGCATCTTGCCTTCCCACATTAGCAATTGCTAGCTTTTCTGGTGGCAACTCATCCTCCTCTTGAACGGCTTTGTTGTATTTGATGGCTAGGTTTAGCATTTCCTGCATAACCAAAGAAACAACCAAAAAATTACAAGTTTCGTCTTGAAATAAACCATCTTTTGAACTATTGGTTTCACATTTTTATATTAGTTGGGAAACTAAAACCACAGTTAACTAGACATTTATCAGTTGCAAACAACAGAGTTATTTTATTCTTGTTTTCTACACCCCCCCCCCACCCCCCACCCCCCACCCCCCAAAACAAACACAAAAAACACCCCACACAAAGGTTCTTTGATCAAAAACCAATAGGTAAGAAACTAAAAACTTGATGAAGAAATTACCCGCTTGTGGTTGACTTTAGTTACCCAGAAACAATATTAAATGGATGTCTCATCTTCTTCTTTTTTTGATGAATAAAACAAGATTAAATTAGTGACCCATTGTAACTATCGCCTGTCCCAGACAGCAGAAAACAAAAGGGGCAAAGAAATGAAGCACAACAGACCCCATCAGTTTACGCTAACAAAGGTTTATTTATAGCTCTAGCAGATAGAGCCAAACATTTAAGCATTCATACAGATAATATACTCTTCAATGTTATGCTGTATCAGACACCATGACAGAGATGCAAACAAATTCTAAAGTACTGCCACGTGCAAACAAAAAAAATAACAGACTCCCACAAAATTTTAAATTCTTGATGCTATCACTAACCTGAACCGTCTGCTCGTTAGTTTTGGAATGTGTATCGAACCGCTGAAGTGTCAATCCATCAGTCCATTTCTTCTTGTGAAGGTTCAATAACATCTTCTCCTCAAGTTCATTCTTCCTGTAATTTATAGCTATCGAGTAATAATGCCTGTTCAATCCATGGATTAGTGCCTGCAAGACGGTTCACCATTAGATGATAAAAATCAAAGTATAACAGAACAGCTTCAACAAGACACAAGGGGACTTGTATGTTTAGCACTCACTTGAATAGATGGTTTATTGAGATGCCCAAGATTGGATGTTGTCTGCCTTGGCTCTTGACCAAGCATCATAGTTTGTGGGTTGATTAATCGAAAGGCATCAATCACCACCTTCCCTTTAACACTCTGAATTGGATCCACCACCACTGCCACAGCTCTTTGATTCAGAGCTTCAAAACTCTGCCATGCATCTTGTGTCAGCAATTGATCAAAAAGCACTTTTACTAATGAACTTACCATACTTCAAGAGAAAATCACAATTTACTACAACATTAGTCAATTACAAATTCTCCTACAAACATAAAACACAAGGTTATCCTCGTGAAAGTACCACGGGAATGAACTACTAATATTCGATCATCCATTGTGGTTTCGACAGACCTTCTAGCACAAAAAGATGATTTAAAAAACATTTATTATCAAGGGTAGTCATCAAGAAAAAAAAATTAAAAAAAAACTTATAAATAATCAAACAGAGTTTCTAATACAAATATGTTAAAACATCAATATATATTTATAGAGACAACCTTTTCATCGTTTTATGGTATTTAAGGTATACATGAATATGTACAAATAGACGTAAGACTAACTATTCTTGAACATATATTTATATGCATCTACGAGTCATTGTTCAGTCCAGAGGTAAATGAGCAAGATTCCTATTATGGAAGTGGGAACCAATCTTTGAGCCGAGAGCAGCCCTTTCTGTGACTAACATTACTTTTTTCCAGAATTAAACGTTGGTGGGAGAAAGAAAGAGTATCAGTCCTAATAATCTAATATGATCCAAAATTAGCATATCAATATCATCCTTATTAATTTTGATTTTCCCTACTAGAAATAACATACATTTATATATATATTCTGATAAGTTGCACCCTCTTATAATATAATCATAGATGAAAATTTGACTCAACTATAGAACCCAGAACCATTCCTATTTCTTAATTTGATTTTCTGGCGTGTTCTGATAACTATGCCTGACTTCTTGGTGAAGCATCCACAACAGTAATCGACTATAAATAAATAAATAAATAAATGACAAACGTGTGAGTCATGCGACTATGCATCCTCACTTCATTACCAGCAACTTCCAGCAATCCTAAATGTCTCAGTTTTCCAACTTTTCAAAACAAAAGTATTATCTGTCAATCAAGCCAATTTATTTTTGGGTATTACTTTCTTTAATAGTAAATACTAACAAATGATAAGCCTATAAAACAAGTTCATATATGCCTTTCTTCGGAAAGGAGCGGTGCAAACAATTTTCTTTAGAAGCTCACTGCTAAACCAATCCCAAGTACAATTCAATGAAATAAACCAAGACGTACTACGAAGATAAGTAGCATGTTTTCTTTTTATAAGATCCAACAAAGGTGAGAAATTAAGTAGATACAATAAAAGAAAAAACATGCACAACAGTACTTCCAAAATGCAAAACACTGATAGATTTAATGCTGTATGAGTTGCAAACAAGTACAAGTGATAGCAAAAGATTTGAAAATCTTTTTTCCCTTTAAGCAAGCCAAAAATGTGAAAGGATAACAATAATTAAGTAATTTTTGTTAAGCAACAACAATATAATACATATAATGCTCCTTCCTTGACACATAATAATAGTAATATTAATTACAATAACAATAAAGAAAATTTGCTTCAACTGGAATAGAGACAAGATGAAAGAAAATGTTTTTTTTAATAAATATTTTCATTGTATTTACCAAGTACAAATTTGCAATTGAAAGGATGAATTTCAAATATCTATAAGAAGAATACAATGCATAAAAATTATGTCAGAACCTGCTGAGTATTGATGTCTACACCAGAAAGCCAACAGCCAAATCCAGGATGCGAATGGTACCATCCAACAACCATCTCGGGCCTGGATCACAAACAGAGATAAACAAGAAGGGCAAAAGAAAAGAAAAGAAAAAGAGAGTTAACTTTTGCATAATAGCATAAACAATAAGAAACTGGTTTATCAGATAATTAAAAATGATCAAAGTAAACAAAACCTACGATTTATAATAAGTGAACATTTTAACCTCCAAATCATAGACAAAACCCAACATTACATGGTATCTTGTTATGCAGATCTATAATAAGACATTACTTGTTCAATTATTCTCATAACTAAACTAAGGTTACCTTAAGAAAATATTAATTCTTATATGAATCCGCCTAGGCTCTAGGCCCCCAATGGCGCCTCGCCTAGGTGCTAGGCCCTCCCTGGCATCTCACCTAGGCTCAAGGCGGCAAAAAAATTCCTCCAGAAAAATTAGGCGGGACCTAAGCGGAGAGTTTTTTTTTTTAATAACTACCCAAACCAGATCTTGATATATTTATTTTTCTAATGATTTTCATATTCATAATACATGTGGTAGCATATCAAATCACAACAAGAAGTGAACAATATCAAGTCAAAATGGATAATTTTATTGTAATTATAATTTTTTGAACTTGTACCAACTTCAAATTATATAAATGATGATATATTTGTAATATTTAGTTTAATTCAATATAATTCTTAAATTTATGTTTAGTTTCTTAAGTTTTAATATTGAATTAAATTCTTGAAATTTTAAATTTTATTATTTAATAACAATCTTGTTTATGAATAAAATTAATATTTTAAAATATGTTTGAGCTTTGAACAATAGCATGTTTGTGTTTGAACTTTAACATTAGCAATATGGATATGTGTTTGAACTTTAAGCAAATGCCTTTATTATCTTTATTATAAATTGTTTTGCTTTATATTATTGTTTTGTTTGGATAAATGTAAGATAAAATATTAAAATTGGCTTAAAATAAAAAAAATCCCGCCTAGGCCCCCTAGGCGTTAAGGCCCTCCTCGGCCGCCCGCCTCCCGCCTCCCGCCTCCCGCCTCCCGCCTCCCGCCTCCCGCCTCCCGCCTTTTAGAACATTGTATATGAAAAGTAAGAGATTCACAAACTAGCAAAAGCATAAGACGGGACCTTATCAGCATAAGTATCAGTTAACTATCACTATCAAGCTAATATTCACTATTCAGAATGAAAATTTCAAACAAAGAAGTGAATATCAGGGTTTCGTAAATTCACACTTGTAGCCAGAACTCAAGGGCTTGAATCAAATGTGATCATTTATCAGCAAATGGGTATTTTTAACCGATTCACCATGGCTAAAATTACTAAAAAAGATATACACTTAAAAACATCTGAGTATCCAAGAATTCTTCATGATGCTGGGAAAGTTTTGTACAAACCATCAGGAGGACTAAACAGTATAGCATCTGGTAATTTCCCTCTTTGTCGATTAAACAAGTAGCCAGAACTCAACAGCTTGAATCAAATGTGATCATTTATCAGTAAATGGGTATTTTTAACAGATTCACTGAGGCTCAAATTACTAAAAAAGATATACACTTAAACATCAGAGTATCCAGGAATTCCTCATGATGCTGGGAAAGTTTTGTACAAACAATCAGGGAGGACTAACCAGTATAGCATCTGGTAATTTCCCTCTTTGTGGATTAAAAAGATCTTGATAAATGTCTAAGTTAGACTCGGTTAAAAGTTAAAACAATTTAAAACTTTCATACACATACAGAGCTATAATTACTTGGCCTCTTTTCTATTTGTGTACATGACACCTTTCTATAGAATTGTGGATTCTTTCTTGTTACATGTTAAGATAGACTTCCATTCTACTCATATAATATTCAGTTCTAAACTATTAAAGTAGCTAGAGCTTCCTATCTTTGATTTAAGCTCAATTAAGCTATTCTTATAATCCCATATTCCAGAACTAACTTAACCTTTCATCCTCGTTTTCGTTAACCTCTCAAACTGCCAAAATTTCGGTCAAGGAACTCGGAAAAAAAAAACAAAGATGCAGATAACTATGAGGCTAGACATATCATACTTGCTCGTCCCTTAAATTTTCATAATTGAACAGATAACTACATATATGATATGCTCCTCCACAAAAAATAGCTAAATCAAACTATTTACAATTCAAAACCTAGTTTATCCACACATAGATTGTTCAAAAGTAAAGCTACAACAGACGATAATAATCAAGCAAGACAGAATCAGAAAGACTGATTACCTCCCCGTTTGCTTCAGCATATCCAGCATATTAGTCTGAAAAACATGATCGACAGCTTCAACACTAACACCAGTACCACTCTGTGGCATCGCAAACACATCCACCACACGAACTGTATACTCATCCACAAATTCACCCAGCATCAATCCCATCACTTCCATCGGAACTCCCGCTCTCCCTATTTATCCCAGAAGAGAACAATTCAATAAAACCCTAATATCAAATAAATAAAATCCTATTATGCTTTTAGACATACATACAGATACTACTATACATAACAAAATAAACCCTAGAATTTTGAGGAGAAATTGATTATGTGAAAGAAGGTTACCATGTTTGAGCATCTTGAGCAGGGCGAGGGATGATATATAAACTTGCTCCGATGAGTCAAGCGTAGGTGAATCCGGCGGCGGGTGACCCAACGCACCACCGGCGCCGGCGAACATCCTCTGTAGTCTTTCCATTCCGACGTATATCTCTCTCCTCTTCCTCTCCTTTTCCAATTTACAGCCGATTTGGAGTTTGATTTCTTTGAGAACAAGATTTCTTTGATCCCGTTCAGAGTAGGATCCTCATATATAGGTCTAAGTATTGTTGTTTTGCAGTAATGCCCCTGTACTTCCACGCATTTCCATATCTACCATCAATACTTCTACTTTTTGCAGTTAAACTCAAAAAAAAAAATTATAAAAAATTGGATATAAAATAATATGTCATATTATTAGACCTGATAAAAGCGGCCCAGTTCATGAAATCGAGCCAACACCACCAATCAAAAATTGGGCTATGGGTTTCATTTTTTGGCCCATTAAAATTTGGGCCTTTTTGGCCCTACCAACGATCACCCGCCCGGTAAGCGCCTACCCCTTGGCCCTTTAAAAAACCTTATTCAAATTGATGAGTGATGGCTATCAATCGTGTCCGAGACTCATTAATAAAGTAAAAGACTAAAAGCCAAAAGGGATAGTTTTTTAGATCTCTTTTCACCAGGTCTAAGTCTTCTAGTCATCTCTATTCTCTCATCTAAATCTGAAACTGAGAACTGAGAAGTGAGAGAGAAACCGAGGCGAGAGCGGAGAGTCCATTTGGTCTGAGAGAGTGAGAGACCGAGAGCGGAGAGTCCAGATTGCCGGTTGGTGCGAGACAAATTTAGTCGCCGAGACGCCGATCGATTTGTGGACGACGTGGTCTCAGAGTAAACTTCTTCTCTACAGGTAGTTTTCTCTTCGTGGAAGGATTTTGTTCTATGATTTCAGTCTATGATTTAGTTCTATCTTTTGTTTGGCTGTTGTCGCCTATTTTGTTATTGGATGAAATCTTTTGTTGGGGTTATCAGTTATGGGCCTCTTGAGTATCATCATTTTGTGAGCATAGATACCAATATATATACACTGTTCAGATGCATTCAAGTATTCAACCTCCTTTCTCACAGTCTTACTGATCTTTCTATTGTTATTCTGTTTGTTCTGGTTTTTTTTAATTTATGATCTTAATTTATTTTGTAATTCTACCTGAAGTATTGGAAGCTGCAGGGGTTAAGTTCAATGGCTGAAATCAAGTATATGAACTGCATGAATTAGAGATATAGATTAGATATTCCTTGAAATTATATTTTTGGAATCATTACATTTCTGCAAACTGCAAGGGTTAAGTTCTTTTTCCGTGTTAAATACTGAAATGGATTGACAGAGTTTCTTCTTTTAGGATTGTTGATTTTCTTAAACTTGTAATCTTCTTTTAGGATTGTTGATTTTCTTAAACTTGTTGACAGAGTAATAACCATGTAACAGAGCAGAAATTTGTAATAGTTGATTTTCTTGCATATTTGACTTTCGAATTAGTGGTTGAATTCACTTATCCATTAAGATTACATATTTTCTTGCATATTTTGTTTGTAGAGTTCTTATGGAGGATCGACGAGATCGTGTAACAATTGATTTGATTGATGGGGGAGTTGAAAGCTCGGACAATTTGACACAACCAATTGACAGTTCGAAGAGAAAACAAAGGGAAGAAAGTTCAATTTGGAATCAATATGAAAAAAAGGTAGATCCTTCAACCAAAAAGTTAAGAGCATATTGTAAAACATGCACAAAAAGTTATGCTATTAGAGATGGTGGTAGTTCTCATGGGACTAGAAATTTGCATGCACATGAAAAGTCATGTCCCGGTTTAGTTAACAAAAATGTGACTCAAATGTGTCTAGATCATGATGGAAAAATGCTTAATAGAAAATTTAGTCAGCTCATTTATATGGATAAAATGGCTGAAGCAATCATGATGCATAACTATCCATTCTTGATTGTTGAACATGAAGGATTACGAAGAGTGCATAACTACTTGAATCAGGATGTGAAATCGTATACTAGAAACACTGCCAAAGCGGATTGTATTAAAATTTATAAGCTTGAGAAAGCAAAATTGAAACGTGCGTTTGAGAACATCTGCGGTAGAATTTGTCTCACTTCCGATTTGTGGTTGTCCGGTACTAGTGAGGGTTATATTTGTTTAACCGCTCACTTTATTGATCATGATTGTGTGTTGCACAGTAGGATTATAAATTTTTGTCATTTCCCCCCACCACATACCAGTACTCTTTTATCAGAAAAATTCTTTGAGTTTTTAAAGGATTGGGGAATTGAAAAAAAGATCTTTTCTATCACTTTAGATAATGAAACAAACAATTACAACATGCAAAATTTCTTGAAGGCTCATTTGAGAGGAAACTTGCTTTGCAATGGTAGTTTTTTCCATGTTCGGTGTTTTTCTCACATATTAAATGTGACGCCCCCAAAACAGGTATACATCACCCATCTTGAGTCGTCAAATACATGGTACAAAATTCAAATACAACTTAATTATACAACAGTCGTGTAAAATACGACAAAAACATAATCTAAGAATTTTAATAAGAATATTGTCATCTAGACAATATCCACACTCAATGGAGTCCTCATTACATTTGTTGTCACACTATTTAACAGAATAGTGAGGACTACTAATGCTATCATTTGACCGCTACTCCGCTTCCCCGATAGTCCCCGCCACGTTCTCATTTCCTCAAGAGAACGGTGAAAGAAAAGGTGAGCTCAACTAGCCCAAAGAAGAAATATTATGACTAAGATAATGCGAGAATAAATTATCATTAGTCTTCAACAATGTTAAACCGATAAAATACAATAGAGATCAAGTTTAATCTGCGTAATGAATAAGCAATCCATTAGAAGAGTCAAGTAGAGCATGATATCTACTATCTTCTATGATTTAAAATATTTTCATCAATTTTTATCGCTGAGACTCAACTTAATAAATAAAGCACATCATCGAGTCATCCCTGTACTACGGGCCAAGGATATTCATTAAATCATCAATGGTCATGACTATACCGAATAATCCTTGGTCATAATCATATCAAAAATTGTCCATCAATGCACTACAGGCCACTGAGGACTTTTACCACATCATTTATAACATTACAGGTCATGATTATACCGAATAATTCCTGGTCATAATCATACCAAGTCCATCTATGCACGTAAGCCAAAGATGACTTTCATCACAATATAAGCATGAGGATGATGACAATGACATAATAATTCAATAAAACAAGTTCAAGAATAAATTTTAAAGATTTATAAGTTAATTTATCCTGAACTCAATAATGTCCAAATTGTCAACATGATACTTCTTTGTGGAGTAAAATTCAAGAATGCTCATAAGAATATTTCCATGAAAAGATATTGGATGAAGCGCAAATATCAAGGATATTCTACTAATTTCATGGAGTATAAAAGCCAAAACTTTAACCAACTAAGTATAATAGAATATATGAAACTGCAAATGGATTTTCGCCAGCCATACGGTAATCCACGTAGACAGATCATTTCCACAATTTAATAAGGAATGAATACAAATGATCATTCACCATGCATGTGGTAATCCACATAGACAGGTTATTCCAATAGAATAATAAAGAATGGAATAACAGAAGAATTCACCATGCATTGGATAAATCGCACAGACAGGTTATTCCCAACAGAATAATAAAGAATTGAACTAGGTCATGCGTAATCCTTGCCGACGGTGATATTCCAATGAATAATAAAAAGAATGGAACCAGTCATCCAGTAATCCCAATCCAGCGTATTCCAATGTAATAATAAAGAATGGAACCGTGTCATGCGTAATCCGCATGCATACATATATATTCCAACGAGAATAATAAAGAATGGAACCGTGTCATAATGCAGTAATCCGCGACCGTATATGATATTCCAACGAGAATAATAAAGAATGGAACCAGTCATGCGTAATCCGCATGATATAATATTCCAAATGAATAATAAAGAATGGAACCAGTCATGCGTAATCCGCATGCATGGGATATTCCAACGTAATAATAAAGAATGGAATAATAACAAAATTCACCGGGCATGCGATAGATCCGCATGCATGAGTTATTCCAATGAGAATAATAAAGAATAGAATAACGAAGAATTTCACCATGTATGCAGATTACTTGGCATGACGGAGTTATTCCAACATAATAATAAAAAATGGAATAACAAATTTCTTTAGTATTGAAAGAAAATAATTCTCTTCATGAATACGAAAGAATAATACCCTTACCTCAAAAGAAGACTAGATCTTTGGAATAAAGAGGGTAGAAACTTCTCTTTTCTTTCTCTAATAATTTTTCTCTATAATAATTGCTCTATAGCTTTAGTGAATTGGTGAGAAATGAAGGAAGAATGAGCTTCTATTTATAGAAAAATATAGTTTTGATAATTACACGTTTTGGGGCTCGAAATATTACAGTATAATACCTTCCTCTTTTTCTTCATTTTTAATTTAGTCCTGCAAGTATTATCAAACTTGCACCACCTCCCCTAATATTAAATAATGTGAATCAATAGTAAATCATGTGAATCAATAGTTCTAAACATGTGAAAATATGAATTACAGTATAGTACCTTCATCTATACCTCCATTTTTAACTTAGTCATGCAAGTATTATCAATCTTGCACCAACTCCCCTAATAGTACAAGAATGTGAATCAATAGTACACACATGTGAACAAATAGTTATAATCATGTGAATTAATAGCAATTAATTATTCATTTATCCAGTTAATTACCCGACTGGTCAGTATAACTTCCAGACATCAATTAATATCGAAATAAATGTCAATTTTCACAAACGCTAATAATTTCAACACAATAGAACTATCAATTTCATCTTTAATCAACACGAACTTATTCATCATTAATATTATAATTCACAATATTTAACAACCAGGTCGTTCCTAGGAAAGATGGGGCTTTTCGATAAGGATTTCTCCTTATTGGCTAGATGACCAAACCTCTCTTTGACAGAACTTCTAGACATTGTCAATATTGCAAATAATAATATGAATAACTTTGTCGTCTCAATTATTGATTTAATAATATAACATATTATACGAGATGATCTTGTGACAATAATTGAATCAATAATATAGAGATATGATCGCGTTAAATTCTCGTAATAATAATTGAGTATAACGAGTGACTTCTCACGTAAGCATCAATAACCAATACCGCAGTGTACTACGCAACTATGCGACCCGCATCGTATTCTTTACTTTTACTAAGGGTAGTTCAACAGTTTTAACGGTAACACTTTCGCCATTATTTTTAATAAAAGATAATTATATCGTTTTCTTACTACGACAATACTTTCGTTATGGGATCCACCAATGATTATGTCATCGTACGAATATTCTCTATTAAAACGAATATTTCCCGACCAATCGAATATTATATAACCACTTACTTACTTTGCAAAATGTATAAATATTACCCACAACTATAACATTATATCAAATTCACACCATAATATTCAAAAAAAATATTTTGAGAAATTTAAATCTTTATTCATAAAATCTGGGGTCTCACATTAAATCTCATTGTTCAAGATGGTTTGAAAATTGCAAGTGAACCTTTACGCAAAATTAGAGAGAGTGTCAAATATATTAAGGAATCTGAAAGTAGATTATTAAAGTTTGTTACATGTTGTGAACAATTGCTTGTGTCCGTAGAATTGGGTTTGCGTTATGGGGTCCACCAATAATTATGCCGTCGTACGAATATTCCCTGTTAAAACGAATATTCCCCGACCAATCGAATATTATATAACCACTTGCTTACTTTTGCAAAATTTTTATAAATATTACCCACAACTATAACATTATATCAAATCCACACCATAATATTTAAAAAAAATATTTCGAGAAATTTAAATCTTTATTCATAAAATCTGGGGTCTCACATTAAATCTCATTGTTCAAGATGGTTTGAAAATTGCAAGTGAACCTTTACGCAAAATTAGAGAGAGTGTCAAATATATTAAGGGATCTGAAAGTAGATTATTAAAGTTTGTTACATGTTGTGAACAATTGCTTGTGTCCGTAGAATCGGGTTTGGGTTTGGATTGTGTGACTAGATGGAATTCTAAATGGGAGATGCTTGATAGTGTTCTGAAATTTAAAGGTGTGTTCTTTCAATATGCCATGGTTGAATCATCTTACACAACTTGTCCATCAAATGATGAGTGGGAAATAGCACAAGCTATCACTACATTTTTGAAACTATTTTGGAAAATTACAGAACTTTTTCGGGAACGAGTTATCCAATAGCAAATCTGTATTTCTTACATGTGTTGAGGATAAAAGAACTTTTGATGTTTAATAAGTCTTGTGAGATTGAGGTAATTAGAAACATGGCAAATGAGATGTTGCCAAAGTTTGAAAAATATTGGAACGACTATGTTGTTATCTTGTCCATAGCTACTATTCTTGACCCAAGGTATAAGGTGCAATTTGTCAAATTTAAATTGAAAAAATTTGAGCCGGATGAGTATGTTATAAATAGAAAAGTGGAGAAAATTGTGGATGCTATGAAATCTTTATTCATGGAATATGTAATGGAGTTGTCAAAAGATGATTCACAACAACCTCAAGATGGTGTAAGGACTTCAAACTATTGCTACCACTAACATGGGCGACCATAGTGATGATGAGTTTGGTGTAAGTAAAGTTTTCATGTATTATAAATTTTTTAATTTTTTGCATATTTATCTATATTGCATATTTATGTTGATGAACTTTTGATGTTTAAAATTTTAAATAGGAGTTTGTGAGGGAAGTGCAAGGTACTACATCAACAAGAATGGAATTGGAACAATACTTAGAGGAGAAAATCGTCACTAATAAATCTTCTTTTAATATTCTAGAAGAATGAAAAAAACTTTCTGAGAGGTACCCAATCCTTATTTTTTATTCTAGTTTTATACCTTTATTTTATACATGACAGGTTAAATGCAAAGTCGACCACTGAACTTATCTGATATTTGGGTATTGAGCTCCTTTCTTCTGGTCAACGCAAACTGAACCCCTTTCTATTCAAAAATTTAGACTTTGAGCCCCAGGTGCCACATGTGTGTTGACCTGCTGACGTGGCGCCTATGTAGCAAATCTGATATGGACATTTTTCATTTTATTTTACAAGTGGACGAGCTGACGTGGCCATTTTTGAATTTTTTTCCAAACTCATGTAGATGCACAGATTCGAACATAGAACCTCTAATTTGGAACATTGGTCCAATGACCAACTGAGCAACATGAGTTATTGTTATTATTTTGTAAGGATTTATATTTATAACTAAACATGTGACGCCCCCAAAATAGGTATACATCACCCATCTTGAGTAGCCAAATACATGGTATAAAATTCAAATACAACTTAATTATACAACGATGTAAAATACTACAAAAACATATCTTGTGAGTTTTAATATAAATATTGTCATCTAGACAATATCCACACTTAATTGAGTCCTCATTACATTTATTATCACACTATTTAACAGAATAGTGAGGACTACTAATGCTATTATCTGGACCGTCACTTCGTTCCCCGAATAGTCCCTGCTACGTTCTCATTTCTGAAGAGAACAATGAAAGTAAAAGGGTGAGCTCAACTAACCCAATGAAATATTATGACTAAGATAATACGTAATAAATTATCGTTAGCCTTCAAATGTTAAACCGATACAATATAACAAACATCAAGTTTAATCGCATTGGAACAAGCAATCCATTAAAAGAGTCGAGCAGAGAATAAAATCTACTATCTTTTATGATTTAAAAAGTTTTTCATCACTTTTATCGGCGAGACTCGACAATAAATAATCCACATCATCCCCCTTACTACCAAAGATATTCATTAAGTATCACAACCACAAATTATCCATGCACTACTACCAAGATATATTTGTGTATTCATCAATGGTCATGATCATGCCAACAACTCATCCATCAATGCACTACGGGCCAATGAGGACTTTTACCACATCATTTTTAACATTACGGTCCATGATTATACCGATTAATCCTCGGTCATAATCGGACCAAGTCCATCTATGCACTACTGAGCCACGATGACTTTCAAAATAATATAAACATGAGGATGATGACAATGATATAAGAATTCAATAAAACAAGTTCAAGAATTAATTTATCCGAGAACTAATAACGTCCAAATTGTCGACATGATAATTTTTTGTAGAGTAAAATTCAAGAATGCTCGGAAGAATATTTCCATGAAAGATCTTTGGATGAAGCGCAAATATTAAGGATATTCCACTAATTTCATGGAGTATAGAAAGTCAAACTTTAACCAACCGAGTATAATAAAGAATGGAATAACAAAAGAAATCACCGGGCATGCGATAGATCGCATGCATACGAGTTATTCCAATAGAATAATAAATAATGTAAACCAAGTCGTGTAAACGTGCAGATGTGATATTCCAATGAATAATAAATAAATACAGAACCGTGTCAAAGTAAATTGCAGCAAGCGACGGATGTTCCAATGTAATAATAAATAACGGAACCAATTCATGCGTAACGCACGCATGTGGATGTTCCATATAGAATAATAAAGAATGGAATAATGTAAGAATTTCACCATGTATGCGATATTTCTTGATGTATAAAGTTATTCCAACATAATGATAAAGAATGGAATAACAGAGAATTTCACCAAGTATAGGGTAGAATCATCGTGATACAAAGTTATTCCAATAGAATAAAAAAATGGAATAATGTAGTTCTCTTTATGAATACGACGAAATAATAATACCCTTACCTTAGAACAAACCGGATATAGGAGTAGTGAAGTAGCAGAATACTTTTCTTCTTTCTCTCTATAGTTTCTCTCTAGAGTTTCAAAGTGAATTCGTAAGAAATAATGAAGGAATGAACTTCATTTATAGGAGAATGGATCTAATAAGAACTAATTCTGAACGGTCCGATTGATTTACTTTTAAACCAGACGGTCCAGTTGGTTTACTATAAAATATTCTAATAAAACAAAATCTTTTAAATAAAATATAATATATTCTATTTATAATCTAATAAAACGAATAACTTTATAAAAGTATTCTGCTTTATATAAAAAAATTTACTATGCAAACACTATGCAGACACTATGCAAAACACTATGCATAATAAAATATAATATATTCTATTTATAGTCTAATAAAACGAATAACTTTAAAAAGTATTCGCTTTTATATAAAAAGCTTTTCATTTTATTACATTAATAATACTAATAAAACAAAACTTCATCATCATTATTATAATTCACACTATTAATCGACCAGTCGCTCCCCCAGAAAAAGAAAGGGCTTTCGAATAAGGATTTCCTATCGGCGCACGCACAATTAGGTGACCAAACCTCTCCTTGGTAGAACTTCTGTACATTGTTAATATTGCAAATAATAATATTAATAACTTCGCTGTCTCAATTATTGATTTAATAATATATAAAATATCGACAATAATTGAATTAATTAACGTGAGATACTATGCAACAATTCATCAAGCAATAATTGAATAAAACCGAGTGACTTCTCACGTAAGCATCAATAATCAATACCGGTGTCTACTTGTGCAACTACGCGTATTCTCATGCATTTTTACAACAATTGTTTCAACAGCTTAACGATAAAACTTCCATTATTTTCATAAAAAATATTTTGTCGCTTACTCAATCCGACAATAATTCCGTTGTGGGGTCCACTAATGATTGTACTGCCGCATTTAATATTCCCTCGCTAAAACGAATATTCCCCACCAATCGAATATTATATAACAACTTGCGTACTTTGTAAAATTTATAACTATTACCCACAACTATAACATTATATTAAATTCATTCCATAATATATTCAAAAATGATAATTATAGAAAATTCATCTTTATTCATAAAAGTTGGGGTCTTACAAAACAATTAAATCACCAAATTAAAAGACAACAGATCCCAAGCGGTTCCCATAGCAATAATAATAATAATAATAATAATAATAATAATAATAATAATAATATATTTAATAATAATTATAATAATAATAATAACAATAATATTTTAATTATAATAATAATATTAATAATAATTATAATAAAATAATAATAATAATAATAATAATAATAACAACAACAATAATATTTTAATTATAATAATAATAATAATAATAATAATAATATTTTAATTATAATAATAATTATAATAATAATAATAATAAAAATAATATTTTAATAATAATAATAATAATAAAATAATATTTTAATTATAATAATAATAATAAAAATAAAAATAAAAATAAAAATAAAATAAAATTTTAATTATAATTAATGATTAATTAAAATATATTTTAGGTAAATTAAAAAAATATTTACCGAAAATTATGTAATATTTAAAAAACAAATATGGGGCTAAAATATTAAATATAATATTTAATATTTTACCGAAAATATAAGTAAAATATATTTAATTTGGTGATTTAATTGTTTAGTTATAAATATAAATCCTTGCAAAATAATAACAATAACTCATGTTGCTCAGTTGGTCATTGGACCAATGTTCCAAATCAGAGGTTCTATGTTCGAATTTGTGCATCTACATAATTTTGAGAAAAATTTCAAAAATGACCACGTCAGCTCGTTCACTTGTAAAATAAAATGTAAAATGTCCATATCAGATCTGTCACATAGGCGCCACGTCAGCAGGTCAACGCACATGTGGCGCCTGGGGCTCAAAGTCCAAATTTTTGAATAGAAAGGGGCTCAGTTTGTGTTGACAAGAAGAAAGGGGCTTAATACCCAAATATCAGATAAGTTCAGTGGTTGACTTTGCATTTAACCCTATACATGACTAATGACTATTTAGTACTTTCAAATATTGCGTTATTATAGATATACAATACTAGCGAATATGGCATATGATATCTTATCAATTCCAATTACAATGGCTGCTTCGGAGTCGACCTTTAGCATTGGAGCAAAAGTTCTCACAAAATATCGTAGTTCGCTTCTACCAGATAATGCACAAGAATTAATTTGTGGACGTAATTGGATTTGTGGATATGAAATACAAGGTTTGTTCTAGTTGTAAATGTGCCACCCCCAAAATAGGTATACATCACCCATTCTGAGTCGCCAAATACATGGTACAGAAAACAACTACAACTTTATTACAATTGTCGTGCAAAATATGACAACACATATACTGTGAGTTTAAATACAAATATTGTCTTCTAGACAATATTCACACCCAAATAAAGTCCTCATTACAACTATTGATGCACTATTTTACAAAAATAGTGAGGATTGCTAAAACAACTGTCTAGGACCATCACTCTATACCCCGACTGGTTCCTGCTATGTTCTCGCTTCCTGAGAAGAAAAAATGGAACAAAAAGGAAAAGGGTGAGCTCAACTAGCCCAATAAAGAATATTATGACTAAGATAATATACAACAAATTATCCTTAGTCTTCAACAGGGAAAAATCTGATAGAATATAATCAACAACAAGTTTTAGATCAACAACTGCAGCGAAAACAACAATTCATTAGAAGAGTTAAGTAGAGAATGAAATCTACTATCATCTATGAATTTAAAAGTTCATCATCAATATTTTATCCCTGTAACATTAATCAATATACATCATGAATCAAATATTCATCTTTGCACTACAGGCCAAAGATATTCATTTATATCACCAGTTGGTCATGTTCATCTCAACACCTGTTCATCTTTGCACTACGGGCCAAAGATATTCATTAGGTAATCATTCATCTTTGCACTATAGGCCAAAGATATTCATCAAGTATCACCATTAAGGACTGAGGATGATAAAAATATTTTAGAGAACGAATCTAGTGAGACAGAAGGACAAATATTAGGGATTCGTATTTTAGTTTATCCAAATTTAATAATACTCCATAATAACCAAGTGTGAAGTAGAATTCAAAAATAAAGATCAAAACATGGATACAATCAAATATAGTAACCATAAAAGACATCTGGGACGAAAAAGAGAAAATTTCATTTTTTGGTGAATAGTGCCGTATTTATGAATAGTGTCATATACGTGAATAGTGCCGTATACGTGAATAGTAACTCTGACACAAAAAGGTAGAAATTCACCAATAAAATTCATAACAATATCTCAGCATAATGATATTGAAGAAAATAATATCATTTAAGAAGAAAATAACATCCCTTACCTCAAAGAAAAGCAAGATTGGAATGAAAGGTCTGATGTGATCTGAATGAAACTTGTACTGAATAGCAACTATCAAAGTATCTAAATACTCATAAAATACGCTCGATAATATAAAGAGAGAAAGAGAGAAAGCTTATGTTTCTGGTATAATTTTTAATTCTAACCTAAGCACCTATTTATAGGAAAATACTAGCACGCCGAAGAAGACTTGACCTGCTACCTGATGACTTTACCTGCTACTATTGCCACCCACCATATTTGAAATAAAATTTGAGCACATTTCTCAACAACCAAAAGTGGGGTCCACTCAATTCTAGAATTTTCCACCAAAAATCATTTATAACATAATTTCCGAATCAGCCACCTCTTAAAATTCATAACAAATCATACATTCATTTTTAACGGTTCAAAATTTGTAGACATATACTAACTTATATATGTATAACATATCTAAAAATCACAACGATCCAACGGTCAGATTAAAAATTATAACTCACGCAATATATCTCAAGAACACTGATTTGATTTTTTAATACCTCCATTCCGACAAAAATACTGATAAAACACCTCAATATTAATAGCCACATAAAATAAATATTTCCTTATCATATAAATCAATAAATAATTATTCACAAATAATATTACAGAATCACAATAATGACAACCAAAGCCGCCCGAGGAAAGAGGGGCCTTCAAATAAGGATTTTTCCTCATCGACGCCGCAATTAGGTGACCAAACCTCTTCTTGAATGTAACTTTCTAGAGACATTGCCAATAATGCTATCTAATTATATTATTCAAATAATATGAATTATTGATCCGATAATGGGAAATATCATGCGAGAGATAATTATTGAAACAACAATAATATAAAATATCAACACAAAGAATTATTGAATCAATAAAATAAAATATTGAATAAAAATTATCGTAACAATTATTAAGTAGTGCCTTCTTACATAAGAATCAATAATTCAAAAATACTGCGCGTAACATCTTGTGCTCTTTATGCAACCACGCGTATTCATCGTATTTTAACCACCGGTATTACAATGTTGTTAATGGTAACAACTACTGCCAAGTATTTATAAAAACTCAAATTTGTCATTTTCTTCATCCGACGCTTATTCTATTATGAGGCCCATGAATGGGTCACACTGTTGTCATACTAATATTCCCCGACAATGACAAAATATTCCACGACCAAACGAATATTCCCAAACAAAATGAATATTTTATAACCACTTGCTTATTTTGTAAAATTTGTACATTTTACCCATAACCAAAGTATTATATCAAATTAACTCCTTATTATTTCAAGATAATAAATAGAGAAAATTTAAATTTATTCATAATAAGTTGGGGTCTTACAACCTCCCCTCCTTATGAAATTTCGTCCTCGAAATTGACGTACGTACCTGGTGTTTCGAAAAGGTGGGGGTACCTCGCTTTCATTTCTGATTCCAACTCCCAGGTCATTTCTTCAATATCATGGTTCCTCCACAAAACCTTAACTTGTGGTATAACCTTGGTGCGCAGGACATGCTCTTTCCTATCAAAGATCTTAACAGGTTCCTCCTCGTAAGTTAAATCTTCGGCTATCTCGTCTAGTTCTAACTCAATAATGTGGTTTGGGTCTTTCACATATTTACGAAGCATAGATATGTGAAAAATATTATGAACACGAGACATGCTTGGAGGTTACGCGAGTGTGACGCCCCCAAAATAGGTATACATCACCCATCTTGAGTCGCCAATACATGGTACAAAAATACAAATACAACTTAATAATACAACTGTCGTGTAAAATACGACAAAACATAAACTGAGAGTTTTAATAAGAATATTGTCATCTAGACAATATCCACACTCAATGGAGTCCTCTTTACATTTATTGTCACACTATTTAACAGAATAGTGATGACTACTAATGCTATCATCTGGACCATCACTCCATTCTCCGACTCATCCCAGCTATATTCTCATTTCCTGAAGAGAACAGTGAAAGAAAGGGTGAGCTCAACTAGCCCAGTAAGAAATATTATGACTAAGATAATGCAGACTAAATTATCATTAGTCTTTAACAATGTTAAACTGATAAAATTACAATAGACATCAAGTTTAACTGCAGTGGAATAAGCAATCCATTAGAAGAGTCAAGTAGAGCATGATATCTACTATCTTCTATGATTTAAAATATTTTCATCAATTTTTATCAATTTGAGACTCAAACAATAAATAAACCACATCATCTAATCATCCTTGTATTACTAGCCAAGGATATTTATTAAATTATCAATGGTCATGAATATACCGAATAATCCCTGGTCATAATCATACCAAAAACTATCCATCAATGCACTACAGAAGCCAATCGAGGACTTTTACCACATGTTCGTTACATTACTACCATGATTATCTTAGAATAATCCTCGGTCATAATCATACCAAGTCCATCTCTCCGCATCGTAAGCCAAAGATGACTTTCATCATAATATAAGCATGAGGATGATGACAATAATATAAGCATTAATCAAACAAAAACAAGGATAAATATTAAAGACTTTAAATTTATCCAAATATTATCCATCACTTAAATAACTCATAATCTAATATTGTTAATATTATAACAATATTTTAATCACTTCTTAAACTTATAAACAATTTAATTTAATTGTTTACACTTTACCAAATAATGCATTTAATCATTCAAAAATGCTATACTCATAAGATTTCATCACCAATGATCAAATCACTCATCAAAAATCTGTATATATATATCTTATATAGGATTTTCAAGCCATAAAATCATATTTACCAATTTTTCAACTTCACATAACATATTTAACTCATATGTTCGTAACTAAACCATTTTCATGAAAAATTACCAAATCAACTTATTATTTTTCTATCCTTTGTTCAAACATATATACATATATTTCATACACAACAAGTATTTTTTTATAATTTTTTTCAACTCCCTTAAGTATTTTTCAAAAATCAATTTCTAATTAATTCCTTAAGAAATTAGCTACCTCAAGGTTAACTCCAGAAATTCCCAAATCTTGGCAGGATCATACACATGTTAACGTGAGCTTCCAGTTTAAATTTCATGGTCATCAGAGTTATAGAACTCCGATTATAGCATTTTTCGTCGAAAAACCTAAATATAGAAATAGTCATAACTTGCTCATTTTAAGTCGGAATGAGCTCATTTTTGGACAGTAGGTACTTTATACCATATATTTTCATGTCCCAAAAGGCCAGAATTTATTTCACAAACAAAGTGGCCGAAAATGCCCTTTTAAATTTCTGGGTAGTAGCTTTTTGGTACTTTGCAGTTTTTGACTCCTTTGTTAAAATCAGTCCACACGAAAATCTACAACACATTTTCTAGTGATTCCACTTGGATAAGTTAGAAAACTCATAGATCTAACTCTAGAACTTGACCACACTCAAAAATTCGAAATATAATAGGAGATATGGTCAATTGAATTTCATGTTCCATTTTTACCAAAAATCTGATTTTCAACCCTTTGTGATTTCTAAGAAACTTTCATGTTTTCACATAATAACCAACATAACTCATCATAACACTTACTAATACTACATATACCCATGATTTTCATCACCCAATGCTTTTATAATGACTTTCATCATAATCAATCCCAATGCTTATATTATGACTTTCATCATAATCCACGAAAATGATCATTTCCACAATTTAATAAGGAATGAATACAAAGGATCATTCACCATGCATGTGGTAATCCACATGAGATAAAGTTATTCCAATGAATAATAAAGAATGGAATAATCAAAGAATTCACCATGCATGCGATGCCCTTGCATGCAAAAGTTATTCCCAACGTAATAATAAAGAATGGATTAATCAAAGAATTCACCACGCATGTGATACTTCATTATATACAAAGTTATTCCCAATGTAATAATAAATAATGGAATAATCGAAAAATTCACCATGCATGCAGTAATTAGATATAGATGAGTTATTCCCAATGAATAATAAAGAATGGAATAATCAAGAATGCACCACGCATGCGAGATTGTGATGTATGAGTTATTCCCAACAGAATAATAAATAATGGAATAATCAAGAATTCACCATGCATGCGGTACTTTGCATAGACAGGTTATTCCCAACATAATAATAAATAATGGAACTAGTGATCATGCGAACGCATACGCATACATGATATTCCGCGGTAATAATAGAGAATGGAACCAGTGTCACGCGTAAACGCGTGTATGTGATATTCGACGAAATAATAAAGAACGGAACCGGTCGGAGAAATTACATGACCGATGGATATTCCAAATGTAATATAACAAAGAATGGAATAACAACAGAATTTCACCATATATGCGATACTTTGCATAGACAGGTTATTCCAGCAGAATAATAAAGAATGGAATAACAACAGAATTTCACCATGTATACGGTAGTCCGCATATACAGATTATTCCAACAAAATAATAAGGAATGGAATAACAATAGCTCTCTTCATGAATACGAAAGAAATAATAACCCTTATGAGTATTGAAAGAAAATAATTCTTTTCATGAATACAAACGAAATAATACCCCTTACCTTAGAAGAAACTGGATATTGGAAAAGTGAGGTAGCAGACTTCTTCTTCTTTCTCTCTATAATTTCTCTCTGTAGTTTCAAAGAATTAAATCGAAAATAATGAAGGAATGAGCTTCTATTTATAGAAGAACTGAAAGTGGCTCTTGGTCTTAACGAAGGGTCAAAATGACTCTTGGTAATATTGAAAAGACAAATACTATTTTTGCGAAGGGCAATTAACTCTTGGAATCAAGAGACAAGTAACTCTTGGAAAACTCAAGGACAAATAACTCTTGAAAAACTCAAGGGACAAATAACTCTTGGAAAACCGAAAGGACAAGTTACTATTAAAACTTTAAACCAACGATCCATATTGATTTACTTATTATAATTTCAACCAACTATTCAATAATTAAAGACATCTCCTCATGGAATAATATTGTACCCAAGAATGATTTAGACCGAAAAGAAATATATTTTTCGGGTGAATAGTACCCCATTAATAGTACTTCGGGCCCTTGAATAGTACCCTGACATGAAAAGTGTCCCAAATACCTGAGTGAATAATATTAGAGTGAATAGTAATTGGGTGAATAGTAACCCATGAATAGTAACTCGTGGATAGTAACTTGTGAATAGTACTCTGACACAAAAAGTGCCCCGAATACCCGATTGAACAATATATCCTCCAGACATCAATTATTATCGAAATAAAAGTCGATTTCCACTAACACTAATAATTCCAACACAATGGAACTATCAAATTCATCTTTAATCAATACGAACTTATTCATCATTAATATTATAACTCACAATATTTAACAATCGTGTCGCTCCTGTGAAAGAGGGCTTTCCAATAAGGATTTCTCCCTATTGGCGCGCAATTAGGTGACCAAATCTCTCCTTGACAAAACTTCTAGACATTGTAAATATTGCAATTTAATAATATGAACAACTTTATTGTCTCAATTATTGATTTAATAATATATCATATTATGCAGATGATACCGTGACAATAATCGAATCAGTAATATGAGAGATATGATGCAATAATTACTGTAGCAATAATTGAGTATAACTGAGTGACTTCTTACGTAAGCATCAATAACCAATACCGTGTGCTACTATACAACCACGCGTATTACTGTACTTTTACTACCGGGTAGTTCAATAGTTTTAACGGTAACACTTCCGCCATTATTTTTATAAAAAGATAATTCTGTCGTTTTCTTACTATGATAATACTTCTGTTGTGGGGTCCACCAATGATTGTACCGTCGTACAGATATTCTCCGATAAAAAGAATATTCCCCGACCAATCGAATATTATATAACAACTTGCTTACTTTGCAAAATTTATAAATATTACCCACAACTATAACATTATATCAAATCCACACCATAATATTAAAAAAAATATTTCGAGAAATTTAAATCTTTATTCATAAAATTTGGGGTCTCACAGCGAGTTTATAGGCCACATTTTCTACTCGGTCAAGAATCTGAAATGGACCAATAAATCGTGGATTGAGCTTTCCTCTCTTCCCGAATCTTGTAACTCCCTTCCATGGAACAATACGTAACAGTATATGATCCCCAATACCAAATTTCACGTCCTTTCGATGAAGACCCGCATAACTCTTTTGCCGATCCTGTGCCGTTTGTATACGTTGTCGAATCGTTTGGATCTTTTTCGTAGTCATACGTACCAACTCTAGTCCCAACAATGTTGCTTCACCCACCTCATCCCAACATACTGGAGAGCGACACTTTCATCCATATAAGGCTTCAAATGGAGCCATACCTATACTTGCCTCATAACTGTTGTTGTAGGAGAATTCCACCAATGGTAAATACTTATCCCAACTCCCTTTGAAGTCTAGGACACAAAGTCTTAATAGATCTTCAAGAGTTTGAATAGTCCTCTCTAATTGTCCGTCCGTTTGAGGATGGTATCTTAAAGCTCAATCAGAAATGCGCCCATAGCTTTCTGCAAGCTAACCCAAAATTGTGAAGTGAATCTTGGGTCACGATCTGAAACTATGGATACTAGCATGTCATGCAATCTCACAATCTCATTCACATACATATGAACAAGACGTTCAAGAGAATAAGTCTCACGTATAGGCAAGAAATTAGCAGACTTGGTTAATCTATCAACAATAACCCAAATCGCATCTATACCTTGAGAAACCTTGGGAAGACCCATAACGAAATCCATAGTAATGTGTTCCCACTTCCATTTCGGAATCTCAAGTGGTTGCAATGGACCCTTTGGAATTTAATGCTCTGCCTTTACACGTTGACAAGTTAAACACCTCGAGATAAACTCCACGATCTCTCTCTTCATATTGTTCCACCAAAATATTTGTCGAAGATCATGATACATTTTGGTACTCCCAGGATGGATTGTAAATGGTGTGTTGTATGCCTCCATCATGATTCTATGCTTCAAGTCAGAATCGTTAGGAACACAAAGTCTGGAGTTGACTCGAAGTATTCCTTCTTCATCGATTCCTACTTCTGGAATAGCACCTTCTTGCACTTTCTTCTTCATACGCATCAGCCCTAGGTCCGTAGCTTGAGCAGCTTTAACTTTATCGATTAAAGTCGGTTCTACTCATATGTTTGATATCATCACGTGGGTACTTGGAGCCTTTAACTCTATCTCCATCCTTTGTAAGCCGTACAAAATGGGCCTTTGTGTTAACAACATTACAGTCGTACCCGCATATGATCTTCTACTCAATGCGTCAGCTACAACGTTTGTTTTTCCAGGATGATATTGAATGTTATGGTCATAATCCTTCAACAGCTCGAGCCAACGTTGTTGCCGCATGTTGAGTTCCTTTTGGGTGAAGAAATATTTGAGGCTTTTATGATCCGTATAAATCTCTACTTTCTCCCCATACAGGTAGTGTCTCTAGATTTTCAACGCAAAAACAACTGCTGCCAACTCCAGATCATGAGTAGGATAATTCCTCTCATATTCTTTGAGTTGTCGCGAGGCATAGGCTATGGCTTTCCCATGTTGCATGAGAACACATCCTAACCCTTTGCCTGAAGCATCGCTGTAGATAACAAATCCATCCAAACCAGATGGTATTTTTAGAACAGGTGCCGAAATGAGTCTCCTCTTGAGCTCTTGGAAACTCTTCTCGCATTCCTCGCTCCATATGAATTTTGTATCTTTTTCGAGTCACCGAATTTGAGTTAGCGAGATGCGATTCGAGAAAATTCTTCCACGAATCTCCGATAATAACCAGCTAGGCCCAAAAAGCTACGCACTTCGGTCACCGACTTCGGTTGCTCCCAACTTTGTATTGCTTCAATCTTCGTCGGGTCAACAGATACTCCATGTTTTGACACCACGTGCCCAAGGAATGCTAATTCCTTAAGCTAGAACTCGCATTTCTTCAGCTTGGCATATAGTTTGTTGTCACGAAGTCTTTGAAGTACCAGCTTCAAATGGTGCTCATGATCTTCATGGCTTTTGGAATAGATGAGGATGTCATCAATAAAGACAACAACGAACTGATCCAAATATTCCTTGAATACACGGTTCATTATATCCATGAAAGCAGCAGGAGCATTAGTCAATCAAAAGACATGACCAAAAATTCATAATACCCGTATCGAGTCATGAAGGCAGTCTTTGGAATATCCTCAGTTTTAATCTTCAGCTGATGATATCCAGAACGAAGATCGATCTTTGAAAAGAATTTTGTTCCTTGCAACTGGTCAAACAGGTCATCAATGCGAGGTAGCTGATACCTATTCTTGATGGTGACATGGTTTAATCCCCGGTAGTCAATACAAAGTCGCATACTCCCGTCTTTCTTCTTTACAAATAAAACAGGAGCACCCCAAGGGGATGTACTAGGACGAATGAAACTGATGTCTAACAATTCCTGTAGTTGAACTTTTAACTCCTGAAGTTCAATAGGAGCCATTCGATATGGGGTTTTAGAAATGGGCTTTGTACCCGGTTCAAGATCAATAAAGAATTCAACTTCTCATTCTGGGGGTAGACCAGGAAGTTCTTCCAGAAATATGTCAGGAAATTCATTAACAACAGGAATATTATTCAAATCTGACGTGTTTCTATTCAAGTCCATAATATGGGCTAAGAAAGCTTGACATCCATTTTTCAATAAAAGAATAGCTTTATGGCTTGATATGACAGTGACTGATTTTAGTGGTTTAGTTGCTTGAATTCGTATAACAGGTTGGTTAGGAATATGAAAACTAACAACCTTACGAAAACAATCAATTTTGGGATGATGAGTGGTTAACCAATCAATCCCTAAAATCACATCAAATGCAAGTATCTTTAAAGAGATAAGTTCAACAGGTAATGTGATTGTGCCAAATTGGATCAAGCAAGATTTATAAACTGTAGATGTAACAAATGTTTCACCCAATGGAGTTTCAACAGATAAGTTAAAGTCCAATTTCTCCAGAGTCAAGTTTAAACGTTGAGCACAAGCGGGAGAGATAAAAGAATGGGTAGAACTGGTATCTAGTAAGGTATAAACTTCGCGAGATTTTAAGATTAGCTTACCCGTGATCACCTCGTTCGGGTTTCTCGCATTTTGGCCAGTCACGACAAACGCCCTTCCTTGAACCACCGACTTTATTTTGTCTGTAGTCGCCTTTGGTGTCGCCGTCCCAGTTGAAATTGACTTCGCTACCGGACAAATTCGGGCTATGTGACCGTCTTTTCCATAATTGAAACATACCTTAGAAGGCTGTGAATAGTTTGGACTTATGTGTCCCTCCTTTCCGCATCTGTAGCATCCAACTGACGGTCGTTCTCCTCCCCTAGAATTTGTTGTTGGTGCTGGTGTTGTTGCTGATGTCTTCCCGTCATTGTTGAATCTCCTCTTTTTGAAATTTCCACTTGACTCACCTCTCCTATTATCATGGCCACGATTACAACCCGAGTGGTTACCGTTTTTGTCCGTATTCTTCCATCCTCGCTGGTTATCATTGCTCCGATAACTACTGTCACTGGTATGACCCTGGTTGTGGTCCCTCAGTTGAACATACTCATTATCACGCTCTAATAATTGAGCCCTGTTTACAACATCTGAATATAAATAAAATTTATGAGAGATAAGATATTGTCGAATCTCGTGTTTTTTGACCTCTCGAAACATCCGTGTCATCGTTCCTCATTTTCTACCAAATGAGGTGCAAACTGAATAACTCATGAAACTTCGACTCGTCTTTGGGACACCGCCATGTTGTTCTACTTCCAATCTAATAAACTCTACCTCCTTCATATGATGAATACTTTCGGGAAAGTACTTGTCATTGAACAGTTTCTCAAATTTTTCCCAAGACATGTTGAGTCTGGTGGTTTGGGTATGCTTCATAGATTCCCACCAGTAATCTACCTCACCACGAAACATAAAGGTGGCGAATGGAACCTTCTGTTCCTCCATGAAGCCCAAGACATCGAATAACTTGGTAATTTTCTTAACCCACATTTTTGCCTTAATCGGATCGGGCTTTCCCCAGAAATCTGGTGGTCCCAACTCCTTGAACTGCTTGGCTGTGACAAACCACGCGTTGCTATCATTTCCACCCGTATTTTGTACACGAGTCTCCCTCGTCTGACTTTGCATGAACTGCAAAAAGCTTTTAAACATCGCATCATTCATCGTTTGCTCGGTAGTGTTGTTTATAGGAGGAATACTGCCTTCCTGTTGTACGTTTTCTTGGTTGGTAATCAAAGGTTGTTCCACAGTCTCATAAACACCATTGTTAACGTTATTAGCTGTCATTCTTAAAAACTGCCATAAAACAGGGGTTAATTAAACAAATTAACATATCACATAATATCCCTATATTATGATCGACCAACAAATAAGCTTAGCTAGGACACACTAGCGAAGGATTTACTCGTCTCTCCCCTCCTAGTTCTATTTCCCGATCTTCGCCAGAGACCATATCCCTAAGCTCTGATACCAACTGTGACGCCCCCAAAATAGGTATACATCACCCATTCTGAGTTGCCAAATACATGGTACAGAAAACAACTACAACTTTATTACAATTGTCGTGCAAAATATGACAACACATACTGTGAGTTTAAATACAAATATTATCTTCTAGACAATATCCACACCCAAATAAAGTCCTCATTACAATTATTGATGCACTATTTTACAAAAATAGTGAGGACTACTAAAACATCTATCTAGGACCATCACTCTATACCCCGACTGGTTCCTGATATGTTCTCGCTTCCTGAGAAGAAAAAATAGAACAAAAAGGAAAAGGGTGAGCTCAACTAGCCCAATAAAGAATATTATGACTAAGATAATATACAACAAATTATCCTTAGTCTTCACGAGGAAAAAATCGATAGAATATAATAAACAACAAGTTTTAGATCAACAATCGCAAATGAAAACAACAATTCATTAGAAGAGTTAAGTAGAGAATGAAATCTACTATCATCTATGAATTTAAAAGTCCATCATCAATATTTTATCCTCGTAACGTCAATCAATATACATCATGAATCAAATATTCATCTTTGCACTACTGGCAAAAGATATTCATTCATATCACCAATTGGTCATATTCATCTCAACACTGCTCATCTTTGCACTCGGGCCAAAGATATTCATCAGGTAATCATTCATCTTAGCACTATAGGCTAAAGATATTCATCAAGTATCACCATTAAGGACTGAGGATGATAAAAACATTTTAGAGAACGAATCTAGTGAGACAGAAGGACAAATATTAGGGATTCGTATTTCAGTTTATCCAAATTCAATAATACTCCATAATAACCAAGTGTGAAGTAGAATTCAAAAATAAAGATCAAAACATGGATACAATCAAATATAGTAACCATAAAAGACATCTGGGACGAGAAAGAGAAAATTTCATTTTTCGGTGAATAGTGTCGTATTTATGAATAGTGCCGTATACGTGAATAATGCCGTATACGTGAATAGTAATCCCGACACAAAAAGGTAGAAATTCACCAATAAAATTCATAACAATATCTCAGCATAATGATATTGAAGAAAATAATATCATTTAAGAAGAAAATAACATCCCTTACCTCAAAGAAACAGTATTTCGGAATGAAAGGTCGGATGTGATGCTAAATGAAACTTGTACTGAATAGCAACTCTCAAAGTATTTAAATACTCACAAAATACACTCGATAATATAGAGAGAAGAGAAAAAAGCTTATGTTTACGGTGTGATTTTCAATTCTAACCCAAGCTTTATTTATAGGAAAATGCTAAAGACGTAGAAGCGAATTTGACTCTTTACTTGATGGCTTTACCTGCTACTATTATCATCCACTATATTTGAAATAAAATTTGAGCACATTTATCACCAACCAAAAGTGGGGCCCACTCAATTCTAGAATTTTCCACCAAAAATCATTTATAACATAATTTCTGAATTAGCCACCTCTTAAAATTCATAACAAATCATACATTCATTTTTAACGGTTCAAAATTTGTGGACATATACTCAACTTATATATGTATAACATATCTAAAAATCACAACAATCTGACGATCGGATTAAAAATTATAACTCACGCAATATATCTCAAGAACACTGATTTGATTTTTTAATACCTCCATTCCGACAAAAATACTGATAAAACACCTCAACATTAATAGCCACATAAAATAAATATTTCCTTATCATATAAATCAATAAATAATTATTAACAAATAATATTACAGAATCACAATAATGACAACCAGGCCGTTCCCAAGAAAGAGGGGGCTTTTCAATAAGGATTTCTCCTTACTGGCGCGTAATTAAGTGACCAAACCTCTCCTTAGACAGAACTTTCTAGACATTGCCAATAATGCTATCTAATAATATTATTCAAATAATATGAATTATTGATCTAATAATGGGAAATACTGTGCAGAGATAATTATTGAAACAATAATAATATAAAATATCAACGCAGCAATTATTGAATCAATAAAATAAAATATTGAATAATAATTCTCAGTAACAATTATTGAGTAGTGCCTTCTTACGTAAGAATCAATAATTCAAAAATATTATGCAATCTGAGTGTCTTCTTGTGCGAACCACGCGTATTACATCATATTTTAACCACCGGGTATTCCAACGAAATGTTAATCATAATAACTACTGTAGATTATTTATAAAAACTCAAATTTGTTGTTTTCTTCATCCGACAGTTATTCTGTTATGAGGCCCACGAATGGCTGCGCCGTCGTACAAATATTCCCCGACAACAAGAATATTCCATGACCAAACGAATATTCACATACAAAAATGAATATCTTATAACCACTTGCTTATTTTGTAAAATTTGCATATTTCACCCATAACCAAAGTATTATATTAAATTAACTCCTTATTATTTCAAGATAATAAATAGAGAAAATTTAATTTTATTCATAATAAGTTGGGTCTTACAGTAATATTATTACTTTAATTGTAGCTTTTTAGTTTAATTTTGGGTATTGAACTATTGATATTTTAAATTGGCATTTTTAATATAGATGATGGGCTGACGGACGACCAACTTTTTGTACCACTAGTTGAAAATCAAGAGTCAAAGGGTTCTAACATGAGCAAAATTACAAGGAGTGACTATACATTACTCACTAGTAAGTACTTCATTTTTTATGGACTATTTCTTTGATTTTTCAAGTACTAAGAAAATGTAGAATACTATAATTGAATGCTTTGTTAAATAGCATTGTGATTTATATTTGAATTGGATTATTGGAGTATGATTAGGCCTGTTTTCATTTGAATTTTTACCAAACACAGTTTGGGGGAAGTTTGTCATACTTGTACTATTTTTATTAGGCCTGTTTTCATTTGCATTTGCATTTGCAGGATCTGTTTTGATTTTGCAAGATCTGTTTTTATTTGCCTGTTTTCATTTGCATTTGCAGGATCTGTTTTGCATTTGCAGGATCTGTTTTGATTAGGCCTGTTTTCATTTTGCATTTTCAGGATCTGTTTTGCATTTGCATTTGCTTCAGTTGGTCCATATATAATGACACATTTATGAATCTTTTTGCACATGATGTCAACTGTCAAGCCATTCTTTCACTAGCAGATGGGATTGTAAGTATGCATTTGGACCAACTGAAGCAAATGCATTTGGACCATCTGTAGTTTCTGTTGATGGTGATTGGTGACATGTCAAATGAAAATAAGAAATGAATAGTCTTGATGTCTTCATGTCTTGGTTTGAATTTGTGTAATTTATCATTTATCATTCATTTATCATTGTATGTAAATTGTAATATGTTACACTGTTACAGCAATTGAACTTTCCCTAGAAAGAAAGTGAAGACAGCCAGACAGGAGAGAATGATTGATTAAAATTTAAATATTATTGTGAATTTGTGATGTACACGTTTTTTTATAAAAAAATAAAATAAATGAAAAGGCTCATGGTCGGGTGACCTACCAACTGACACAGGCCATTTTGGCTTTGGCAGATTGATGGTCCTAACTTGTAGATGGCTCGAAACCCATTTAGGCCCAATTTCAACCTGGTTGCCGGTCTACATATTATAATTAGTTGATATTTCATCATACAGGTGAATTCAATGATTATAACTAATTATAAATATACACATCATTTTACATCATCATTTTATATTTAATTTTTTATCACCAAAATATTATTTTTTTTTAAATTAGCAACTCCTGTTTTAAGCTAATTTCCCTCGAATTGATGGAATTATTTTAGGACGAAATGGAATGATAGTTGAAATTGGAATTAGATCATAATGTAATCGAAATCAAACATTTCATTCATACGTTTAGTATGTTATTTGAAAAATATTGTATTAGAATAGAATGGAATAAATGAAATGATAAAAATTTCCCTAAAATATATGTAATGTTATTTATTTATAAATATACACACACACACACACATATATATATATATATATATATATATTACAACTACTCCTACATTACGAATTATAATTAAGATCATTATTAACTTTTAGAAAGTCAATTTAAAATATTTTTAAACTTAAAATTAACATAATTAGTTTTAGTTTTAAAAATAATAAATTATACAATTAGTAGGACTTTTAGATAACTTATGATATTTATAATTATATTAACATAAACTAAATAAAATTTATGTCAATTTTGAGTTTGAAAATGGTTTAAATTAAATTTAAAAAATCAATAATGATTTTATAAATTAGAAACGAATGAAGTATAAATTTATATTATATATTTAATTATTTATAATATATATTAATATAATAATAATTATTATTATTATATTTATATTCCTAATTAATATGTATATGTTAATGTATATTAAAATACAATATATATTTATATACAAATAATATATATATATATACACACAAATGTATATGTTTAAAAATATATAAATATATAGTAATATAATTATTATTTATAAATATATGAGATAATATATTATTAAAGTAATATAAATATATATATATATATATATGATATTTGCATATTAATTTTATTATTTTTAATATATGTATATATATAATGTGTATATTATGATATTAATTATAATATACATATTATATTATATATAACATATATGTATATATATTGTACTTCACATAATACATATTATTTTTTCATAATATAATATATATGTATAGATGTACATATGAGTAAAGATATTGAAAGTAATATGCATACAAGTCAATTATGTATAATGATAAAGCATATACTTTGTAAATAATTTTATTCATTTATTAATAAAAATATTCATTTATTAAAGACATTTAATTTATCTACACGATATTGTTTAATAATATGTGATAAACTCATAGTTTTAAGCAATACTTTTAGAATCAAGATGAGATTATGCTAATGAAATCTAAATTTTTACATAGCTTAAAACTAAAATTATTCCCAATCATTGGATTACTAAAAAGGGAATTAGCGAATCCGGATAGATTGGTACATACGTTACTTACTCATTGGATGAGAATGTGAATCTCATGATCATTTGCGTGGAGACACTAAAGCAAGTATATAGGTACTTATTGGAGAATAAATTCACTAAACGTGACTCGTTAAGGAATACCTAATAGAGTTTTACATATATGTCTGTCAATAGAAATTCATGTAGTGATCGTAGTACAAGTGATCTTTAGACTTGAGATCATCATAGTATATTGTGTATAATGAATTATACTTTGACTTATTCCTTAAAACTCTTAGGGTATATCAAAGGGTATGCTTGGGTGTAATAAGTTATATATGAAGATAATGAATGATCAATAAAGAATTTACCACTTCTAGTAAAAGAAAAGAAATGTCATATATGATTTGATAAATGACAACCCAGGAAATAGGAATCCTTGGCCAAGGTGGAATGAAATTAAAAAGGTGTTTCTAATTTGCATTCATTCGGAGTTGTGCATTTGGGAATCGAAATACATATAATTAAATAAAATAAGGCTTGATATGTGACGCCCCCAAAATAGGTATACATCACCCATCTTGGGTCGCCAAATACGTGGTACAAAATTTAAATACAAACTTAATCAATACAATTGTTGTAACGCCCCCAAAATAGGCATACATCTCCTATTCTGAGTCGCCAAATATATGGTACAGAATACAAATACAATCTTTAATATACAACAAGAAAGCTGTGAGTTTTAATACAAATATTATCTTCTAGACAATATCCACTCTCGAATAAGTCCTCATTACATTTATTGTCACACTATTTAACGAGAATAGTGAGGAGGACTACTACTATCATCTCGGATAAATCACTCGGTTCCCAGACTAGTCCATTCTACGTTCTCATTTTCAAGAAGAAACGGTGAAGGAAAATGTGAGGTCAACTAGCCCGATGAAATATTATGACTAAGATAATGCGAAATAAATTATCATTAGTCTTCAACAATATTAAATTGATAAAATACAATAGACATCAAGTTTAAGCAAGAACGAAAACAAGCAATCCATTAAAAGAGTCAAGTAGAGAATAAAACTACTATCTTTTATGATTTAAAAGTTTTTCATCACTTTTATCATTTGGGACTCACCTTAATAAATAATCCACATCATCCTGCGCTACTGACGAGGATATTCATTAGTATCACGACCACAAATTATCCATGCACTAGGGGCCAAGGATATTCGTGTATTCATCAACGGTCCTGATCATGCCATAAAACAATTCATCTTTGCTCCCTTGGCCGAAGAGAATCCATAGCCATAATCATACCAAAAACTGTCCATCAATGCACTACGGCCCAATGAGGACTTTTTCCACATCATTTATAACATTACGGTCATGATTATACTGAATAATCCCTAGTCATAATCATACCAAATCCATCTATGCACTACAGGCCACAGATGACTTTCAACATAATATAAACATGAGGATGATGACAATGATATAAGAATTCAATAAAACAAGTTCAAGAATTAATTTATCCAGGAACTAATAACGTCCAAATTGTCAACATGATACTTCTTTGTAGAGTAAAATTCAAGAATGCTTAGAAGAATATTTCCACGAGAAGATACTGGATGAAGCGCAAATATCAAGGATATTCCACTAATTTCATGGAGTATAGAAGTCAAAACTTTAACCAACTGAGTATAATAAAGAATGGAATAACAAAAGTAATCACCATACATGCGGTACTTCACATGAGCGAGTTATTCCAATGAGATAATAAATAATGGAACTGGTCGAGCGTAATACGCACCGGCAGCGATATTCAACGAATAATAAAGAATGGAATAACAACGAAATCACCATGCATGCGGTACTTGTAGCAGACAAAGTTATTCAAATGAAATAATAAATAACGGAATCAGTCCGGCGTAAAAGCGTCTGAAAGGATATTCCAATGAATAATAAAGATTTAAACCGGTCCGGCGTAAAAGCGCATGAAAAGGATATTCCAATGGAATAATAAAGAAGCGGAACCGAATCCCACGTAAAAAACGCATGAGCAGGATATTCCAATGTAATAATAAAGAATGGAATAACAAATGAAATCACCAAGTATAGGGTGAAATCACGTATATAGGTTATTCCAACGAATAATAAAGAATAGGCAATGATAAATAACAAAAGTTCTATTCATGAATACGAAAGAAATAATACCCCTTATGTTATAAAGAAAAGTACTCCGACGGTAGGGCGGGGATATACTTGAAGAAACTTGCCCTACGCTCAAAGCTTTCTTAAATGCTAAAGAAATACGCTCAAGATTATAGAAGAATAATTCTCTCTACGGTTTCTCTCTCTAGAGTTTCAAATTGAATTAAATGAAAAATAATGAAGGAATGAGCTTATTTATAGAAGAATGGATTGAATAAGTAACCAATCCATGAACGGTCCCGATCGATTTACTTTAAACGGATGGTCCGTATTGGTTTACAATAAAATATAATATATTCTATTTATAATATAATAAAACGAATAACTTTTAAAAGATTTTACTATGCAAAACACTATCGCAGCCACTATCTGAACACTATGCATAATAAAATATAATATAATTTAATTATTGTCTAATAAAATGTATAACTTTATAAAAGTATTACATTTTATATAAAAAAGATTTTACTATTAGCCTAATAAAACGCGAATAACTTTATAAAAGTATTATGTTTTATATAAAAAGTTTTTCTGTTTTTTACATTAATAATACTAATAAAACAAGACTTATATATATATATATATATATATATATATATATATATATATATATATATATAACAATCAACAATAATTGAATCAAATAACGTGAGATCTATCGCGTACTTCATCTGTAGCAATAATTGAACAAAAGCGGTGACTTCTCACATAAGCATCAATAATTAATGGCGCGCTACTACTTATGCGATCCAGACATATTCTTTACTTTTACTACTGAGAAGTTCAAAAGTATTAATGGTAAAACTTCAAGATTATTTTTATAAAAATATATTTTTTCGTTTTCTCGATCGATAATTACATTGTGGGGTCCACTAATGATTGTGACGTCGTCATTTAATATTCTCAAACACAAATAATATTCCCAACCAATCGAATAATATAACAACTTGCATACTTTGCAAAATTTATAAATATTACCCACAACTATAACATTATATTAAATCCACACCATAATATTCAAAAAAAAAAAAAATTGAGAAATTTAAATCTTTATTCGTAAAATTTGAGATTTTACAATTGTCATGTAAAATACGACAAAACATAGCTGAGTTTTTACACGAATATTGTCTCGTAGACAATATCCAAACTCGAATTCAATCCTCATTACATTTATTATCATACTAAATAGTGAGGACTACTAAAACAACCATCTCGGACCATCACTCCGTTCTTCGACTAGTCCCGGCTACGTTCTCATTTCTTGAAGATAACAATGAAAGCAAAAAGGGTGAGCTCAACTAGTCCAGTAAGAAATATTATGACTAATATAATGCAGAATAAATTATCGTTAGCCTTCAACATTGTTAAACTGATAAAATACAATAAATATCAAGTTTAACTGCAGCGGAACAAGCAATCCATTAGAAGAGTCAAGTAGAGTGTAAGACCCCAACTTTTATGAATAAAGATGAATTTTCTATAATTATCATTTTTTGAATATTATGAAATGAATTTGATATAATGTTATAGTTGTGGGTAATAGTTATAAATTTTGCAAAGTACGCAAGTTGTTATATAATATTTGATTGGTCGGGGAATATTCTTTTTAACAGGAATATTTGTACGACGGCACAATCATTGGTGGACCCCACAACGGAATTATTGTCAGATTGAGAAAATGACAAAAATATTTTATGAAAATAACGGCGGAAGTTTTATCGTTAACTGTTGAAACACCCGGTGTTAAAAAATGCAGAATACGCTGGTTGCATAGTAGTACACAGTATTGATTATTGATGCTTACGTGAGAAGTCACTCAGTTTTGTTCAATTATTGCTTCAGTAATATTTGCATAGTATCTCACGTTAATTGATTCAATTATTGTCGATATTTTATATATTATTAAATCAATAATTAAGACGATGAAGTTATTAATATTATTATTTGCAATATTAACGATGTCTAAAGTTCTCCCAAGGAGAGGTTTGGTCACCTAATTTGCGCGCCAATAGGGAGAAATCCTTATTGGAAAGCCCCATTTCTCCGGAACGACACAGTCGATTAATAGTGTGAATTATAATAATGATGATAGTTTTATTTTATTAGTATTATTAATGTAATAAAAAACAGAAAAAGCTTTTTATATAAAAATGTAATACTTTTATAATGTTATTCTTGTTTATTAGACTACAAATAGAATATATTATATTCTATTATGCATAGTATTTTGCATAGTAAAATCTTTTATATAAAATGTAGAATACTTTTATAAAGTTATTCGTTTTATTAGACTATAAATAGAATATATTATATTTTATTATGCATAATACTGCGTAGTGTGTTTTGTATAGTAAATTTTTTTATATAAAACATAATACTTTTATAAAGTTATTCCTTTTATTAGATTATAAATAGAATATATTATATTTTATTTAAAAGATTTTGTTTTATTAGAATATTTTATAGTAAACCAATGCTGACCGTCTCGCTTAAAAGTAAATCAATCTGGACCGTTCAGGAATTAGTTACTATTCAGTCCATTCTCCTATAAATAGAAGCTCATTCTTTCATTATTTCTTATGAATTCACTGAAACTCTAGAGAGAAAAACTATAGAGAGAAAGAAGAAAAGTATTCTGCTACTTCACTACTCCTATATCCAGTTGTTCTAAGGTAAGGGGTATTATTTCTTTCGTATTCATGAAGAGAACTTCTGTTATTACATTTTGTATTATTCTGTTGGAATAACCTGTATACGCGGGCTACCCTATACTTGGTGAAATTCTTCTGTTATTCCATTCTTTATCATTATGTTGGAATAACCTATCTATCGAAAATCTTGCATACATGGTGAAATTCTTACATTATTCCATTCTTTATTATTACATTTGGAACATTCCGTGCAATGCGCTTTACGCATGACTGAATTCCGTTATTTATTATTACATTAGAATATCCCAGCTGCGGTGTATTACGCTTTGACTTTGGTTCCATTAATTATTATTACATTGGAATAACTTTTATGCATGCGATTATCGCATGCATGATGATTTCATTGTTATTCCATTCTTTATTATTACATTGGAATATCATCGTTTGCAATTTAATTTCGCTTGACTGGTTCCGTTATTTATTATTCTATTGGAATAACTTTTATGCATGCGGTCTATCGCATGCCCGGTGATTTCTTTTGTTATTTCATTCTTTATTATACTCGGTTGGTTAAAGTTTTGACTTCTATACTCCATGAAATTAGTGGAATATCCTTGATATTTGCGTTTCATCCAATGTCTTTTCATGGAAATATTCTTACGAGCATTCTTGAATTTTACTCTCTGAAAAGAAGTATCATGTTAACAATTTGGGCGTTATTAGTTCTGGATAAATTAATTCTTGAACTTATTTTATTGAATTCTTATATCATTGTCATCATCCTCGTGTTTATTTTATGTTGAAAGTCATCTGTGGCCTGTTGTGCATAGATGGACTTGATATGATTATGACCAGGGTTTTATCGGTATAATCATGACTGTAATGTTACAAATGATGTGGTAAAAGTTCTCATTCGCCCGTAGTGCATTGATGGACAGTTATTGGCATAATCATGACCATTGATGAATACACGAATATCCTTAGCCCGTAGTGCATGGATAATTTGTGGTTGTGATACTAATGAATATCCTTGGTAGTAGTGCGAGGGATGATGTGGATTATTTATTAAAATTGAGTCCCAAATGATAAAAGTGATGAAAAACTTTTAAATCATAAAAGATAGTAGATTTTATTCTCTACTTGACTCTTTTAATGGATTGTTTGTTCTACCGCAGCTTAAATTTGATGTTTGTTATATTGTATCGGTTTAACACTTTATTGAAGGCTAACGATAATTTATTACGTATTATCTTAGTCATAATATTTCTTCTTGGGCTAGTTGAGCTCACCCTTTTACTTTCATTGTTCTCTTCAGAAATGAGAACGTAGCGAGGGACTAAATCGGGGAGCGGAGTGGCGGTCCGGATAATAGTATTAGTAGTCCTCACTATTACATTAAATAGTGTGATAATAAATGTAATGAGGACTCAATTGAGTGTGGATATTGTCTAGATGATAATATTTGTATTAAAACTCACAGCATATATTTTGTCGTATTTTACACGGCTGTTGTATAATTAAGTTGTATTTGAATTTTGTACCATGTATTTGGCGACTCAAGATGGGTGATGTATACCTTTTTTGGGGGCGTCACATAGAGCATGATATCTAATATCTTCTATGATTTAAAAAGTTTATCTTCTATGATTTAAAAATTTTATCATCAATTTTATCGCTGAGACTCAGCTTAATAAATAAACCACATCATTGGATCATCCCTGCACTATGGAACAAGGATATTCATTAGTATCACGTCCACGAATTATCCCTGCACTACGGGCCAAGGATATTCGTGTAATCATCAATGGTCATGATCATGCCAACACCTGTCCATCAATGCACTACGGGCCAATGAGGACTTTTATCATTTGTAATATTACAGATCATGATTATACCGAATTATCCCTGGTCATAATCATACCAATCAACAATCCATCTATGCACTACGGGCCCGAGATGACTTTCATCACAATATAAACATGAGGATGATGACAATGATATAAGAATTCAATTAAATGAAAGTAAATGATAAATTTTAAAGATTTAAAATTTAATTTATCCATAATTCAATAATGTCCAAATTGTTAACATGATACTGTTTTGTGGAGTAAAATTCAAGAATAATATCCATGTATCAAAAATAATTTGGACAGAAAAGAAATAATTTTTTTGGGTGAATAGTACTTTGTGAATAGTACCCCAGCATGAAAAGTTCCTCGAATCCCCGAGTGAATAATACCCGAGTAAATAGTAACCGAGTGAATAGTAACCCGTGAATAGTACCCCGGGTGAAAATATTGATATTTAATAAGAAAGTTCAGATCAATATTTCAATGAAATGATACTGGATGAAGCGCAAAACTCAAGGATATTCCATTAATTTCAGGGTTTATAGAAGCAATACTTACCATAGTAAGTTTAGATTTAAGAATATGAAAAGAAATAACATACAAAACTACAAATGGATTTTCACCTGTCATGCGATACGTAATTCGCGTAGACATGTTATTCCGACATATTAAAGGATGAATACGAAAAATAGTATTCCTTATGAATTCGAAAGAAATAATACCTTTTACCTTAGTAGAAGACTGGATACTGCAATAATGAAGTAGCAGAATACTCTTCTTCTTTCTCTCTATAATTTCTCTTGTGAGTCTTAGTGAATTGGTGAGAATGAAAGAAGAATTAAGCTTCTATTTATAGGAGAAATGACTAAATAGTAAATAATTCACGGACGATCCAGATTGATTTACTGTTAAAACGGACAGTCCATATTGATTTACTATTAAACCACCACCGACGGTTCAGATTGATTTACTATTAAAATCACCACCGACGGTTCAGATTGATTTACTATTAAAATCACCACCGACGGTCCAGATTGATTTACTTAATACACTTTAGTACCCCTAAAGTTTTATAAGTTTGCATTATTCCCCTTTAACTTTTGTAATTCACTTATCTTCAACAAACACATTTTTAATATTTCAACAATTATTCATCATTAATATTATAACTTACAATATTGACAACCAGATCGTTCCCAAGTAAGAGGGGGCTTTTCGATAAAGATTTCTCCTTATTGGCACGCAATTAGGTGACCAAACCCCTTTCCTCGACAGAACTTTTTAGACATTGTCAATAATATAAATAATCATATGAATAAATGTGTTGTCTCAATTATTGATTTAATAATATAAAATATTGTGCAGACGATACTATGACAATAATTGAATCAATAATATGAGATAATATGCAGCAATTACTGTGGTAATAATTGAGTGGCTTCTTATGTAAGCATCAATAATCAGACACACTGTGCAATACCGTGTGCTACTGTGCAACCACGTTTATTACTGTACTCTTATCACCGGATATTTCAATAGTTAACGGTAAATTTTTTGCCGTTATTTTTATAAAAGGTTATTTCTGTCGCTTTTTATATCCGACAGTTATTCCGTTGTGGGGTCCACCAATAATGGTGTCGTCGTACTGATATTCCCCGACAAAAAGAATATTTCTCGACCAAACGAATATTCCTCGACACAACGAATATTTTATATCAACTTGCTTACTTTGTAAAATTTTTACATATCACTCTTAACTTTAACCTTTTATCAATTTAACCATTTACTAAATAGAATAATAATTATAAGAAAATTGAATACATTCATTTCATAAAATTCGGGGTCCTACATGACAGTAATTCCATGTCTTATATTTAATTAAGACATTGTATGATGGAAGGATTAAATTGTACGGAAACTATTTACTCAAAGGTTCTTTTGTAATTAATGCTAAAATCTATATTATCTGAAAAGTCGTTGATTGCTAAGGAGGCTTATCCTTATTGTAGAGTAAATATTATTTATTTAAATAGATTATTAATTTAATTTATTTATTTAAATAAAATTAGAATTTTTCTAATTGATTTATTCATTAATCCATTAATATGGAGTACTTAAAAGGGTCACACCATAAAAGGAAGAATAATTATTTAAGAAGTTAATGGCATAATCGTAATAATATGTTAAGTGTATTTAATTTAATCTATGGTGATAGAATAAATTAAATAGTTTAATATTTATTATTTAATATTTTGAAAATATTAAATATAAATTAATTAGAGTAGTCTTATTAATATTATTACAATTATTATTATTTTAATTTCTAAAGAAGTTTAGAAATTAATTTAATATAAGTACTCTCATTTATTCCTAATAAGATTAGTATGCAAATTAATTAAAAAAGTTTAATTAATTATCTCTAATTAGATTAGGATCGGGTTAACTAATATCTATATAAGAGAAGTCTTATGCTACATATCAGTATACATAATTTCAATTGTTGGAGAGTACTCTTTTTTCTACAGAGATAGAAAAATTAGGGTTTAGCCAACCACCCTCCTTCTTGAATAATCCTTCTTTCTTGGTGGATCACCTCTAGAGGCCAAACACTTGGGTGGCTAACGTTGATCAAATGAAGGAATCAATTCCGAAGATTCAAGGAGATCGCGAAGAACTAGGAGTTGAACTCGTACATGTGGAAGTTTGAATCTACAAGGGTATGAATCTGATCTTCTTCTTTTTCGTTTATATTGATAATTAAACACAAAGTATGATCATAGTATGAGATTGTATGAAAATTTAAAATTCCAATTTATCGCGCTTCCGCACTCTTTTATATGATTTGATTATATAATCGCGCTATATACAATCCGAACAGATATTTTAATCCATTTTTTTATTATTTCATTCCATCACTCTTTGGAATGACGATTACCAAGCCCCAAGAAATCGCGATTTCAATACATAAATAAAACAAAATTTTATCAGAATGGGCATTCCAACTAATTTTAATATACCAAATCTCAAAAATTAAGAAATGTTTGGTCAGAATGATCGTTTCGTTCCTCTTTTTTTTTTCCAATTTTATCTTATATATTTATGAATGAAAACTAAACATTTTACTTCATTGATACTCTTATATTATACTGTTAAAAAATAAAAAAAATCAAAACAAATGTTTAATTTTACTATTGTTGCGAAGAGGCGTCACATAAAGGGGAGGACTCTTATGCTATAAATAAGGGATGTTTCAACATAATTCAGGTACACAATTCTTACCCCTATAATAATTCTCTCATCATATCAATATTCTGACTTAAGCGGTTGTTGATTGATATATCAGATTGACGAAGTATGTGGGAAATGAACAAAAAAATCATATTTTTTCACAAATAAAAAAATCAATATGTTGAATACTCACGATAGTGCACGGGGATAGAACCTTCCTCATCATCCACCTCCTAACAATCAAGAACAAAGAGCACAGTCTTTCCGCATTTATAGTGGAACCATCACTAGTACAAAATTATAAAAAGACAATACTTAAAAGATGACATTTTTATAAAAAAGCGTTGTGGTGTTTTTTTTTTTACAATATTTTTTAACAAAACGTTATAAATACATATGAAAAAATATTATGTATTTATAAGGACAATTTTTAATTTTAAATAGATAACATTTAAAAAATAATATATTATCTATGTTAAAAACACGTAGCAAAATCACACGAATTTGAAAATTTGAAATTAAAACAACCACCACTTTCTTCTCTCTCCTATGTCTGTACTCTCCTACTTCCGCGTAGCCAAAACCTTCCCAGTTTAACCAAAAGCTAAAACCCACTTTGAATAAAACCACACCAACTCCAGAATATTTCAAATCCCCCAAAGAAACTCCAATTCAAACCCTAATCTCATCGATAAGCTTCACCTCCTCTCCGGCGCCGACGATGCCGTTGTCAAGTACTGGGACGTGGCTTCGGGGACTCCGATTCATAATCTCGCCGGGCATAAAGATTACGTTCGTAGCAGCGATTTTTCACCTGCAAGTGATGATATGTTTGTTACGGGTTCGTATGATCATACAGTTAGGGTCTGGGACGTTAGGGTTTCAAAATGAAGTTCTGTTATTGACTTTAATCATGGTAAACCGGTTGAGGATGTAATTTACTTGCCATCTGGGGGGTTAATTGCCACTGCGGTTGAGGAATTGGTAGCAAGAAGGAAGCTGTTGACGTGTGTTACAAATTTGGAGACAGAGGAGGAGCTTGGTTTGTTGTTGGGATTTCTGCACTTTTTCTACTCAACAAATTATACTCATGAGGTACAACAAATCCTTCCAATACCATCATTAATTTCTTTTTTGGTCTCTCATTTTATCAAGAAAATGTTTTTGTTTTACTGGATGGCTGAAATGTGTGTAGATGTGGGAAGATCTGATAATTAAGGCTAAAGAAGGAGGTCTTGATGTTATTGAGACCTACGTTTTTTGGAACGTTCACGAGCCCTCTCCTGGCAATGTAGTTTACTTTCTCCCTTTGTTTTTGCCTTGTTTTCCCTTTTCAATTATTTTCTGTTTTTCATATGCTTCCAGTATAATTTTGAGGGGAGATACGATTTGGTGAGGTTCTTAAAGACGGTGCAGAAAGCAGGGCTCTACGCTAATCTTCGCATTGGGCCTTATGTTTGTGCTGAGTGGAATTTTGGGTACTTTTTCTTCTTGTTTTTCCCCCTACAGATCTCACACTCTCTCTCTTCTTACAGTTGATTTTAATGGGGTTGTACCAACACGATCATTTGTGTAAACTGTGCAGGGGATTTCCAGTTTGGCTGAAGTATGTTCTAGGCATCAGCTTCAGAACAGATAATGAGCCATTTATGGTCATAATTCCCAACTTAATGTTTACCTTTTTGCAAATTACCCAACAAGTATAATCTTGTTTTAGATAAAAATAAAGAAGGAAATGTTGCTTTACCAATTTTCCAACCAATACAAATACGTAACGGCTGCCTAGCCTTGACTCTGCAGTCCTCAATCATTGAGAGGGTAAAAAAAATTAAATCATCTAATAATATGGTAGAAGTTTAGACTTTATATGACTTTATATGACTTATTCACTTTGATTCATTTCTGAGCTCTAATTTTGGCTCTTTTTCCTAGTTTAGGTTGTGGCGGCATCTCCGGTATGACTATTCTCAACTCTAGCTGCTGCTGATTGATTATAAATGATTATCATCACATTTTTTATCTTCTTTTTTCGAAGTATTCCGGTGTTTGGTTTTGTTTTTAGCCGCAGTTTTTTAAAGGTGCAGCTTTTATTCGAAAATACAGTCTTTTTACTCAATTTACAAGCTTAAATTGTCTTGTTTTCATTTTCAGAAATGTTCACATCTTTATTAGGTGATTTAATCATTTTCTGGTGAACTAAACGTTATCATCAACAGTAGAAGCTTGTATTAACCGGTCTTATTTGATATTACCATTGAACTATTGTTCTTTACCCATTAAGCAGCGTCTAAGAACTGTTTTTGAGTGTAAATTTCCTTTTTAGTTGCTGTCTTTGTTCTTGGCTGATCTCCTACTAGGCCTCTGTTTTGAAGCTAAAATGTCTTCTTTTACTAATTTATTGTTATATCAATTATATGGTAAGTAGAGGATTTGGTATGAAACAGACAGACCATTGATATGGGTTGTCCTGGTTTACCGTCTTTACTTGCTTTGTTCTTCAAGCTGGATAATTTTTGTTTATATACCTGATATGTTGAAAAAATAACATGATTGCATAAGTGGTAACTCGCATTTGATATCTGTATATGATGTATTTTTTAGCTGTTGTAACTTCATACTTAAGTGACAAATAGGTTATGGCTTGAGACTTACAGGACCTTGTTAGGAAGAATGATTATTGTTTACTTGGGCATTTACGAGGTTTCTTGTCTTGGCTGTAGAAGTTGGTGTTAAATGATAATAATCAAACTCATGGATTTTGAATCTGGGTTTACTTCATTTCCTGTACGATTTTCTAGTCAGAAGACATGCATGCTCACCTATGCACACGCACAAGTTTTCAACAAAGCAAACAAATACATAAGTTAGATGAGTTTTTTTTTTATTTCTCCGTGTACATATGCTGAATTTATGTGGGAAATGTTTTCAGGTGCATCATGGCAACAAAATTAAATACGGGAGACAGTAGGACTAGGAGTTTTGTATCTATATTTATAGTTGTTGGCTTGTGCTGTTTCTTTTATTTACTGGGAGCATGGCAGAGAAGTGGGTTTGGGAAGGGAGACAGTATAGCTTTGGAGATGACCAAGAGTGGGGCGGACTGTAGTGGCTTCCAAATCTGAATTTTGATACCCACCACAATGGTAATGCTGGGATCATTGATGATTCTGGCTCAAAAGTTAAAGTTTTTTAAGCCATGTCACTCTCGTTATACAGATTACACGCCCTGCCAAGATCAGAAACTTTCAATGTCTTTCCCAAGGGAGAATATGAATTATCGAGAAAGGCATTATGCACCCTATGCGAATGCACCTTATAAGAGCTTGACAGTTGAGAAGGCTATTCAGAATTGGATTCAATATGAGGGAAATGTCTTTAGATTCCCTGGTGGAGGGACACAGTTTCCTCAAGGGGCAGATAAATATATTGATCAACTTGCTTCCGTTATACCAATTGAGAATGGGACTGTAAGAACTGCTCTGGACACCGGTTGTGGGGTATGTTGAGCATCTAAAATCTCTTTGTAATCTTAAATATCCTTTTTTGTCTGACATGCATAGCTTTTTCTGGTGAGTGCTGTTGACATTTTCATTTTATGCTATTCTGTCTTGTTTTTCCTCATAACAACTTGTTGTTTCATTTAGGTTGCTAGTTGGGGTGCATACCTTTGGAAGAGAAAGGTTATAACAATGTCATTTGCACCAAGGGACTCTCACGAGGCACAGGTTCAGTTTGCTCTTGAGAGGGGAGTACCTGCTGTTATTGGCGTTTTAGGAACTATAAAAATGCCATATCCATCTAGAGCTTTCGACATGGCCCACTGTTCTCGTTGCTTAATTCCATGGGGAGCAAATGGTGAAACTTAAATCTTGAATGCATCTTGCTACTATTTAACACAGAGCAAATACAAGTTCCCCTTTTGAAGGTTGAAGTTAGTTTTTATGATGGTAACAACTTGTGTCATTTTTTATCGGTGGATCTATCTCTGCAGATGGAATTTACATGATGGAAGTTGATCGAGTTCTTAGAACTGGTGGCTACTGGGTGCTTTCGGGTCCTCCAATCAACTGGAAGAATAACTACAAATCATGGCAGCGTCCTAAGGAGGAACTAGAGGAAGAACAAAGGAAGATTGAAGAGATTGCCAAGCTTCTTTGCTGGGAGAAAAAAGTTGAAATAGGTGAAACAGCTATATGGCAGAAAAGACTAAATGCTGATTCTTGTCGCGCTTCACAAGCTAATGCTTGTGAATCCTCAGATCCAGACGATGTCTGGTATGGTTCTTTTTCTTAAACTTGTGGGGATTAGATATTTAAGAAACCTAAGACTTAGATAAGGATACTTGAAAAGGATTACGATACTTATTTGTATTAAAAAACACCGAAAAGGAATACTTGAAACCAAAACTAATGAAATCATACCTCTAAGCTCTATGGATATTTAGTATTCAATATAGTGTGTTAAGAAGTCCCAAAAATGCAAGAATACAATCCTAAGGAGTCCTAGGAGACCTTAAATTTTTTGGTTTAGGTCTCAGAAGTTGAAATAAATATGACCTTCATGTATAAAATCCTAAGGAGTCCTAGGAGATTTTAAATTTTTTTAGTCTAGGTCTCAAACGTTGAAAGAAATATGACCATGTAATTTATCAGAAGGGACATCATAATATGACCTTCATGTCTTTGGGGTTTGCACAGGTTGTGCCATCAGCCATATCTCTTCTGTTAGGCAGTGTACACGAAGTAGAGAATAGGAAATCGAACAACTAATTCACTGTGCTTTTTTGGGTGAGTATTAGGTACAAAAAAATGGAGGCATGCATAACTCCATATACCAAATCAAACAATGATGAAGCTGGTGGGGAGCTCAAGGCATTTCCAGAGAGGCTTTATGACGTCCCTCCTAGAATTACTTGTGGATCTGTTCCTGGAATCTCTGTTGAGACTTACCTGGAGGACAACAAGAATTGTGAGAAGCATGTAAATGCATATAAAAGAATCAATAAAATTATCGACTCAGGAAGGTATCGCAACATTATGGACATGAATGCTGGTTTGGGAGGTTTTGCTGCAGCTCTGGAGTCTCCCAAATTGTGGGTTATGAATGTTGTGCCCACTTTGGCTGAGAAAAGTACTCTCGGTGTTGTATACGAGTGAGGACTGATTGGCATCTATCATGACTGATAGTTTGGTTTATTTTGTGCATGTAATCAAATTCACAATTCAATATAGTAGTAATTTATATTGAAAAGTGAATTTGAGATGTATATATGGATAGTTTGGTATATATTTTGGGAATGTAGTAATTTGAAACTGTAAACGAATGGTATTATTGGGATGTATTTTGAATGGTTGATACATTTTGGCTTTAAATTTAAATGAGAATTTAGATCTTTTTTAGCTATATATCATGGCATTAGCAGATTGCAGGTGACTGGTAATATAGGTGAATCACAATTTTTTTTCTTTTTAAAAATAGTGTATGCAACACAGCTAAATAGATGAGACACATTCTAAACGTTGTGTAAATATGTCTAAACGTTGTCTGATATATTAAATTACAACATTTTTAGCTGGAAAACGTTGTGGAATCATACCATCTACAACGTTTTCAAGTATCTAATAATTTTTGAAAAACAAATCTACAACATTTTTTTAGAAAAAAACGTTGTATAATGGGTCAAACTACAACATTTTAAAAACGTTGTTTAAAAAGTGTCAAATAGATGACACCTTTAAATACGACGTTTCTGGGATAGCAACTACAACGTTTTTTACGCGTTATCTATTTATTGTTTTGTAATAGTGCATATAGCATACACTCTCAAAGTCTACTCCAAGTGGATCTTTGATCACAAATCAATCAGAATCATGGTAGAAACAAAAAGCGCAAAGTGAGGAAATAAAAAGTGCCAAGAGCACTATATAAAAGAAAGCGCTAAGGAGAAAGAAAAAAGCGTCAAGGAGACAAATGATAGAAAAGCGCCAAGGAAAAGAAAGAAGGAAAAGCGCCAAGGAGGTTTTAGCGCCAAGTAACATAAATAAAAGGTCATGTAGTACTGGGCCCCACCCAAAAAAATCACTTGGGCTATTTAATCCTCTAAAAATATTTTTAAAGATATAAGGGGGCAAATGATGAGGTAAAAATAACCCACCAATAGTAAACCACCACGTGTAATTTTTGTAACCCTATTAATAAGGGGTAGTTTAATAATTTAGCTTCTTGAGTATTCTACAAGAATACTTAATCCAATAAATACTAGAGGTCCTTAAAGTTTAATCAGCCAAGGATTGGAAACCTAGTACGTCTCTAAATCCAAGTTTGACTCTTATTTCTAACTCCTGAGTGAGAGGATTCTCAGGTAAGGCTATAAAATGAGCAGATAGTTTGGGCTTTATTTGTACTCGCTCGACTCAAAATATAAATGAGTCAAATATGAGCTTATTTTAAAGTTCGATAAATTACTCGAACTTTCTTAAATTATAATTTTTTATTGATACTTGGATCATATTCGTTCGAAAGTTCAAACTGCTCGTGCTTGATTCAGAATCGTGCTCGACTCGGTAGCTAAATGAGCCTCAATCAAATCTTATTTTATATTCGATAAAATTTTGTGAACTAAATTTGAGCAACTCAATATTCAGATCGACTTGGTTAGTTTACACCCTTACTTTCAGGCTATAAATAAGGGATTCTAACCTTATAATAATTCTCTCTCCTCATATAAGAATTCTGACTTAAGTATCAGGAGTCCTCCAGGAGTTCCCAAACTTCAGTGGATCTTTTGCAAGTAATCCAACGAGATCGAGGTGATTACGTGAGGTTAAGGCTGAAATTCGTGAATTGACCAAAACCCTAATCTGCAAATTGTTGATTAACAAATCAAGATCGTTCTTATTCCTTTTGTATGTCATGTATTCATATATGTCGATAGTTACTATCGTCGACGATTGAGACTATTGCAACTCCATAGACGTATATAAATTTTTCGTCACAAGACTCTTTCCGATGTTAATATGTTGGTGTACGGTCAAGTTTCAATTCGGTGTCTTTGATTTTTCAGAGCTGCACTTATTTTAATATTTTAGAAGGAGAATTACACTATGTTTCTGAGTTTTGAGCAGAAAAAAAAAGAATAGAAAATTTAAATTAGAACAGAAAAGAAAAGAATAGAAAACTTGAAATTTTCCTTTGTGTTGTTTCTGAGTTTTTAATAGAAAAGAATAGAAAATTTAAAATTGAGGATATGAGTTGTAATTTAAAATTTATTATATTAAAAGTTGAGGATAATACGGGAATCATAAAAATATTATTTATTCCAATTTTTTTTCCGTCCAAATCAGGCCAATTTTGGACAGAAAATTTTGGCAAGAAAAGTGACCAAGTTTTCTATCCATTTCTTTTCTTTTCCGTTTATTAAAAAACTCAGAAACATAAGAATTGGAAAGAAAACTTAAATTTTCTGTCCATTTCTTTTTTTTTTTCTGTCCATTTTAAAACTCAGAAACAGAGGGTTAAGAAAAACTCTAAAAAGATTATAAACTTTTTATTAAACTATCACCTTTGGTGTAAAAGTATATTTTTTTTTGGGGAGACTTTGTTTTATCCGTTTGGGAGATTTTTTTTTTTTTTGTCCGTGATAATTTTTTTGGTGCATAGATCGTTGAAAATAAATTGTTTAAATTTTTTTTGTTTGTATTGAAGAACTACGCTCTGATCTACTTATTAATTCTGTTATTACTTTTGGAATATGATTGTTTTTGAAGAGTTCATATGATGTCACTATTTGTTGCTAAGATTTGTCATTTTTCTGATTATCTTGTATTTTGTTTGAAAGTATTATCTTTTCAATCATTTATAGTGTAATTTTTTCATTGTTTATAATAATTTATAATTTTAATATATTTTAGTCGGACTGTTTGATGATAATAATAAAAAGGAACTTTGTCATGGAGTACATTATAGCTTAATATTTCATCGAAATTCAACTTCAAATTACTATTTATTCATTTAAAAGAAAAATAATAGGAAACGTATAAGATTAAGTAAATATGTAGTTTTTGAGTAAATAATTTTAATAGAGGCGGTTCTTGAAATTTTGTTAATTACCATATATCCTATTCTAAGTCTATATATAGAACTTTTATTTTTCTCGCAGGTTCCATAAGAATAAGGTTTTAAAATAAGAAAACAGTTTGGACTCGATTTATACCTGCTCGATTAAAAATTCAATTTGAACTCGACTCAAAATACGCAGATGTATTTGATATAGAAGAAGGAGGAGAAGAGAGAGATGAGAGGAAGAGAAAGAATAAATCAAGTTTTTTTTTTCTTTTTCACGTCCACGTATGATAAAAATTGAAACGATTTAACACTCGTGAGACAGAGATAACAGAATGACCCAATTTCAAAATATTAATTAGTTTAATAGGGTAATTTAAAAAATTAAAAGTTCAATAGTGTAATCAGTAAAATGTGTCAACTACAGTGGATAATTCATTAGTTTTGTCTATAAAAAATTAACTTCCGTTTATTTGTTTTAATGGAATGACTCAATTTCAAAATAATAATTAGTTTAGTGAGATAATTTGAAAAATTAAAAGTTTAATGATGTAATTAGTAAAACGTGTCAACATATTTTATTAGTTTTGCCTAATGAGATTTAATTTACAAACAACAGTAATATATATCAATAATAAATGAAATTACAACCCCTTAATTACAACAGTAATATACATATATAACGTCCTTTCACGCGGCTAATACTTAATAATCCATAATTAATTTGATTAATAAACATATATAAAGAATAAGAAAATAGGCTAACGCCACAATGAACTACTTCAAGCGGTGCGGTGATTTTAACTCTCGAAGTTTCTTTTCATCAGATAGCAGCTTTGCAAATCTGCATGCATACATGGATTAGGAACAAAATAATATTAATTAGTTCAATTAATTAATATATTCTATATAGTAATTAATTAATACTGAAATAAATATTTAATGGAATAATTTTAAAAGTTATATATATACTTTGTCAGCTGTTCCTCATTGGTTCCACCATTTGGGATAGGCTGAAAGCTGCCAGTCATTAAATTGATCCTTGAAGCTGGTTTTTTCAATAGCTTTTTCCCAATTTCTGAAAGTTTTTCCAGGTTCTCTTTTGTTGCAACATCCACGGATGATTCTGGTCCGGTTAGTGTATCGTCCTGGAATTTACATAAACAGAAGTTTTCATTAATTTATGGCTGACATCTAGAGAGTTATACACCAACCCAGTCGGCCAGTCCGATCTGGCTCGATTCTACTGAACCTGACTTGAGCTCGACTTGAACTCGTTAAACAAATCAATATGATGTCTAGCTCGAATAAATTAGACTTGTTTAACATTTAATTAATTATTTTTGTAATAAAAAAGATAAATTAATGAGCCAGGTTTAAGCTCAATTAAGCTTGACTCGTTTAAGTCCGACTCATTTATTAAGCAATCCAAGTTTAATTGTACACTAAATTCTTAATTAACTCATCTAAAATTCGACTCAAGTACTTGACTCGCTCAACTTTTAAATAAATTTGAACTGGACAAGTCAAAGTCTGATTGTAATTAGATATTTTACAAGTATTAATTAAAATATTTGTTATATTAAAATATATACAAGTATAATGAAGATGCATACTTGAATTCGGAGATATTTTTCTTCGGAATGAAGAGCTTGAAAAAACACAGAAATATGGCAATCAACCATATCTGTACTTGCTTCAGTAAACACATCCACAATGGGAGTTGATCCTCCATGAACTAACCATCCCAACACTCCCCATTTGGCTGCCATTTTCGCGTCATACTTTTCTTCAGTATTGGATGAGCCAGTCCCTAATGAGATCACTAGAAAACTACCATAATCCATTGGCTTTATGGTGAAAAAATCTCGACTTTCAGCTGAAATTCGGTTTGTTACTTGGCTTATTGCAACTAAAGCCTTGAATCATGCATGTTTGTTTCCAACAAGTAATTAAACAAGATGATTGTCAGTCAAAAAATAAAGTTCCTAGCTCCAAACAATATATATACTTGTCTGTTTTACCAGAATTAATAGATACATTGTGACTTTTTAAAATTAATTAATTACAAATATAATGCTTAAAAATTCAACACTGAAATGTGTTCATTTGATTTTAGTTAATTTCGTCTACGGTGATGGATGATTGAAAATAAACGTATTGGATGCGGGATGCATCATGTCTCCCGACAATAATTTTCCAATTGTTTTTATTTTTTGCTTAGATATATAATAAAAGTTTGAAACTCGGATTACATATTTGCATGTAAACCTGGAATTTAATTAGTTTATATAATTTAATAGTAGTTGATTTGTTAATACCAACTTTTGTAGCAGCACTTGGAAGCTATATATTCTTTATTAATTATAATGTTTTGATTATTATAAATCAAATTGAATTTTAATTGAGCTCTACATATATGAAGAAAGTAAATTGTATTAGAATAGGTCCTTCAAAAAAGGAAAAAAAACAACTCTATTCTCCACGTATTTCAAATATTTTCTTATATGTCAGGGTTTGTAAAAAAAATCGTATTTATTGTACATTTTTTTATAAAAAAAAATTACTCGTTATTTTCAAAATTTAATTGAATCAAGTCAATATATTTTAAATTTTTAGAATTTTGTAAATTGATCATAAAAAATTAATCAAAGTGAGACTTATTTTGTGGTATACTTTTAAAATTAAAAGTTTTTATATATGGATACGTACCGGATTATTTGCAGCAACACCACCATCAATAAGATTGAATTCTTTAACATTAATCCCATCTTTATCTTTGTTTTGGAAGTGGTGTGCAGGAAGATATGTTGGAGCTGCTGAAGTACCAATGCATATGTCTGATAATCGAGCATTCAAATATGGAGAATTTTTCACCTATTTTGAGATAAGAATTGTGTTGGGTAGGTAGCCTATATATTATAATAATGAATAAAATTTGTGTCATAAATAAAATGGGAATGGGAATGAAAACCTAATATAAAAATGGGGTTAGAGACGGAAGAAATTAACCTCATAGGAGGAGAAAATGGTTGGCTGCAAATGCCTAATATCAAAAGTTGGAATAACAATATTTGTCAAGGCATCTTGCAACCTTGTGTCACCTAGTTTCTCCCTTATAATCTTGTGAAGGTACTTGCCATCATATTTTGGTCCTTCTATTGACTTGAACAAGTTAACTATCGATCCAAATATACCCCTGTCATTCAATAAAGTGGCATTTAATGTTGATAATTCAATGCAACGTGTATCAGAAGTCGTAAATTTGAACTAAATTACTCCCTCCGTCCCATAGTTATAGGCTGATTTCTTTTGACACATAATTTAAGAAAATTAATTTAAATTATTTTTTAACAGAATTTTTCACATATACCCTTTAATATAGAATTAATGAATAAATTAATTATTCCTTACTTATCACATTGAAACTCTTAACTTCATTGATTGCTGGTACAATTATCTTTTATATACAAAATATGTTAAACTAATAAAACCTAAAAAGTTGAATTCTTTTATTGAGAATACAACAACATTAAATGTGGTGATAAGAATAATGACATTGAATGTTGTTTCTTCAAAAAAAGAGTAATGGTTGAATATTTATTATAAGGACATAAAAGTAAAATAATGAACCAGCTAAATTTTATAAATAGTAAGTAGCCTATATATTGGGACATCTCAAAATAAAAAATTAGCCTATAACTATGGGACGAAGGGAGTATCATTTATAGAGCGAAAAACATCATTGTCCCATTATAATACCTATGACCGTTCCTTAACACGAGCGGGAGGGTTGATAGTCCCGGCTCCATCAAAGGGCTTTGAAATTTATATTATATATATATATATATATATATATATATATATATATATAGGATTTTGAACATTAGATTGAAGATTTTGCCTCTAAAGAATACTAGAAGAAGTATTTTTCAATTAATGTATTCTCATATATTTTATTGTAGTCGAACTTCTCATATATTTTGTTGCAGTCAAACTATTATATTTTAAGCTCCAGAAAGATCTAGACACATTTTTGGATACAACTAGCTAGTACTTTTTATTTATTTATTTATTTTTTTTTTTTTGTGAAGACAATGTTTCAAAAAATGTCTTATTTTTATTGTTCGCCCGAGCTACTAAAATCTAAGGAACGGCCCGGCCCTGATAATACTTCATAAGAGTAAAATAAAATTGAAATAATTATTAGTTTACCTCTTTTGAGGGAAAATTTTAGGGCCGTGCTCTTGATAAAAAGGCGTGATATCTTTGGCCGAATAGAGAGGACGGTTGCTTTCATTAGGGGCAGTTAACATGGCCGTAACAAGACCACCGGTGCTCGTCCCTGCAATCACATCAAAGTAATCTGCAAGTCTTGCATCCTCACCATCTAGTGCCTATTATTTCCAAGGGCGCATAGTATTTGTAATTAGCCATGCATGCATATTGCATTTCATCAAAATCTATACTTAATTTCATGCGTATATAATGGCAACATGAGAAATTTATTTTTATAGAGGGTAAAAAGACCGAAACAAAGAAAAAAAAATTAGTTCACTAATTATGTAAAAAAAATATGAAAAAATAAGGATCCGATTTCAAATATTTTGAAGTCTGCACAGTCTACAAAAAGGAATTGCACAGCTGATATAAGTCGCGGGGCGCGCCGGTCGGCAGACAGAGTTTTAATGGCTGGTTCGTTGGAAGGACATTAAAGATATTTGAGCCATAAAAATGGCTGGTTCGTTGGAAGGACATTATGGATATTTGAGCTATAATAGTCGCTTGTGGAGTATCCAAATTGAAGAACCACGTAAATCTCTGTGTTAATTCTCTATTTCCGTGTGTGTGGTTCTAATTCTAACAATATGTATGCATAGATAGATATTATAAATTGTTTCTGTAGAACTGTTCAAATAGAATGTTTAAAATTCAAATCCACAAGACAACGAAGAACAACAAATTGAGAGTTATATAATAATTATACCTGAAGTTGAGCTTCAAGGAAAGTAAGGATAGTGGCCGGAATAATCCCTCTAATTCCACCTCCATCGATACTCAGAATTGTAACTAGGTTTCCTTTAGTTGTTTTCTCCATTTTAAGACAATTTGTAAAAGGTTCTAAACGAAAGGAGCTCTAATTAAATTAATTGAGTTTTAGGATTAAACTGCAAATTATATAATGTATTTATAGGCCTCAAAATGAAAGGAAGAAATTTCTCATAAACTTCTCTCGGTGGCTATCTGTTACGTACAGTTTGGTGATAATAAATAAATATTCAACCAAAATGCACACCCTAATTTAGATTAAACGTGTTAATTTGGGATATTAATGATTAAAGTAATGGTATTTTGGATTGCATAAACAAGATTCCTAATTAATAATTCAAATATGACAAGAGTTCTCCTACGTGACAACTTGTTTACAAGTATAGTTTCAACGTCATGTTCTTGGAAAAAATTCCTCCTCTTCTTTTTTACACCTTATATTTCATAAAATAACCTCATTTAAAAATATTATAAATTCTAAATATATATATATACGGATCTTAAACTTACCCATTATCTAACATACCTTGCATACCTCCCTTTGACGACGGACCGGGCGACATTCGGTCTGTCGCTATAGGTTCGGTCCGTCGTTATATGTTGTCTGTCGCTAAAAGCTAAGACGACGGTTTTATATATAGCGACGGACCGAATCGTCGCCCGGTCCGTCACTAAAGGGGATATGCAAAGTATGTTAGATAAGAGGTGAGTTTAAGATTCGGACCGTATATATATATATATATATATATAGGGATTCCATCCACAAGAATTCTTGTGTGAGCAAACCCTTTGGCCTGGGCAGTCGTTCAACAACGTAAATACGAGCTTGTTATAATTTTTTATTTTTATTTTTGCTCTAGCCGCTACAATGAGGTCTAAAAAGAGTTGCTCCCAGCAACTGAATGCTATGGATGGAACCCCATATATATACATATATATAATTCATAAGTCAGGAAAGTGGTGGTGGCACTAATTCAAGTAATAATGTATTTTTCAGGCTTCAATATCACAACGGACGCTTGTTGTGGTTTAGGTAGGTATAAGGGTTTAATCATGTGCATGACGCCTGAAATGGCTTGTAGTAATGCTTCCAATCATATCTGGTGGGATCAATTTCATCCAAGAATGCAATCCTGACAGACAATGTGTGGACTGGTCTGCACACTCCAATGTGCTACCCCATGAACTTGCAAGAAATGTTGGCTCAGAGTGTCAAATGATCAAATCAGGAAGTTCAATTACTACCAAAGTGTTCATAATTGAGATAAAGTTTTGATCCGCAAATGTTGTTTCATGGTTCTAAAGAGAGGAACCTTGTATAGATTAGAGTGGCATATTGAGCTATTAGGTAAGTGCAGTATAGATTTTTGTGAAAGGGAAAAGTAGCAGCTTATGATGTAACATTTCATATTTTTTTATAGATTTTGTTGGCAAATAATGGTACAAAGTTTTTTTTACTGTTATTTTGTTGTCTTTTCTCATAGTTTCATATAATATCTGAATTATGTTTTGGTAAAATTGCATAGCAAGAAAATTATGTCTTTGATGGATGTTAAATAATCCATGAACAAATTATGTTCCGTATGATGATTGAAAATGGATTTAGAAAGTTGGGTATAACTCCTGAAAGATCAAAAGAAGTTCAATCATAATGTAGTACACTAATGATTCTTTTAACCATAGGCACCAGTACACTTGTTTTACTTTTGTGCTGTTTTTTTTTTATCCAAGGAATGGTCTTGGATCATGCTTTTCATTCAACCCATTACTATTACTAAGCGCCAAAAAAAGAAAGTAATTAGTTACATAAAACCCACAGGAAAGACAAGTGAAACATGTTACAATTAGAATATAGCAACATAGTTACAGTTGAATAATGATCCTGTTTACAGGCAGTGCCTCAACTCCTCACATATCTTAGTTAACTCTATCTTGGTTGTGCATACTTGAAGTGCAACAACAATTGCACCCAAAATTAAAGGTTGGTACTATCTGGTAATCCCGTACGAATGTATTTCTGAATCATTAACATCAGTATTCAGCACAAAGCTTGGAAATGCTTGAGTTATTTCCCTGCAATATGGAAGTTCGTTTCATTAATCACTTCGATATATCATAATATCAAAGAAAATAAAACTCAACTCAGTTGGTAAGTATCACTTTTGGTTCAATGTGTATAGTTTCAAGTGTCAGCGGAATGAAAATATTCAAATATCAGATTTTATAATGTATGTAAAACTAGGAAACAGAACTACCTTAATTGAGTGTACCTATAGTATACAAGTTTATGATATACTCTAGTGACCAACATTTTACAACGACACCAAATAAAATCAGACCATAGGAATAAAACTTTTGTCTCTCACCTTAAAAGTGGACTCTCTATGTACCTCTTCTCACCAAATAATACCTCTTCACGCTATATGTAGCCAGTGTTCCTCAGATCGTACAATCTAAACAAAACTTCAAGAAGTGTCTTCCGTGTTAGTAGCTTTCACAGCTGTCTAGTCAAGCATATATAACTTCTTCAGTGCACATTTATATTAATCAGGACAATCAACGAACGGAAAATAAGAACTCGAATTCATATTCAAAAAGAACGCAAGATAACAGTATAATTATCAATTAGAATGAATTACTATCCAAAGCAGGTTTGCATGTTCAACGAGATAAACACAGTGGAATAAAAAGACAGGAAGACAGACATGAGGTACAGGTGAACATTCACAAACTACATTCTTTAAAATCTCTCAGAATATGACATACCTCTGCAGGATCTAGATGCAGATCATCTTTCAAGTAAAAGCTAACAGCAAGCCTAGAAAGGCCTAAGACGCCTTGGACAAAATACACCATAGCAACCACAATGTTATCTGGGGTCAAGTCCACACCAAAGCATTAATTATTAAATCAGGATCAGTTTATACCCAATTTATGAAATTAGATAAAGCATTAATTGCATTTCTTGTGCTTAGTCTTAAGACATCAATTAAAAAGAAAAACAGGGAGTATTTATCAGTAACACATTTAACAAGAAAAATAATTACAGCAGCAGCAGAACTAGAAGATCATAAAATTCCAATAATCATGAAAACTAAACATATTCTTGTTATAACATCAAACAGACACACCTAAGTATCTCCTTTATTAGACAGACGACTCTATCAAGGCACAAAATACAAACTACGACGACGGAAGGTATCTCCGGAAAGAAGACGAAGATGACCGAACTGAATACCGGCGGACCACGAGTTGTACGAATATCTATTATCGACGCCGACGCCACTGACTCTCCCAGCGACGAAGATAAGACACTCTTTAAGGGTTAGAAAGTAAAGAACAAACCTTAGATTTTTAACGCGACAAACAAAAATTACAAACCCAATAATAAAGTTATGGAGCTTTACCTTTCGATCCGTTTGCTATGGAGACCTTCTGTTGGCCTTTACTTACTGTTAACGCCAAGATCTTTCTCCACGTCCCAATCACGTAAGACGTCCCGATCTCTCGATAAAGAAACACAAATAACACTCAAAGCTTGACGGCGGTTCCGTCGGGGGATAGCTCAGGCGTGAGAATTAGTACGTGTTCACAAGGTTAACAATGGAGGAATATATGGTCTAGTGTATTGAGAGAGATAATAATTCTCAGTTGTGTGTGTATGGGAGAATATGAATAATCAATATATGAGAGAACGTACCTCCATACGACGATGGCTTCCTTGCTTGCTAAGTTATATTACCTTTGCTTGGATTATCGTGCACCCACTACTACTACGACACCCTCCGATCCGATGGGCTCTGCAAACTATATCGAGTTTATCTACCGCTTTTACACTGCTTTTCACCGGCCACGGCATGATCCCATCCACATTAATGCATGGCGAGGAGCCTTGGTCAACTATCATGCTTTTTCATCATCATGAAGTCAAAGTAATGTGATATATTAAAATATCTAATGGGTCGATCCACCTGGATCTAATTCTATCCAATAGGATTAAATAAAGTTAACACAATAAATGGGCTCAAAGAGTCCCATGGCTTAATAATAAAACCCAAACAGATTATACTGATAAATGGGCCCAATTTATCCGGCCCGAATAGGAGAAATATTATGACCCAACATTACCCCCTAGTTTTTTAGTTAAACAAGATGTTTAATGGAAAACTATATATGATTCATGATATTTAGAATTTAATAAAGGCCCAAGGATAGGAAATAAGTGGATCATACCCACTTTTAACATACGAAGTGGAATAAGGGAGGACTGGATAGTGGATACCCAGAGCAATAAGCCCAATTTGATAAAGGATTTGAATTTGAACGGGATGGGCCAATAAGATAGAAATCCAACAGTTAGGCCCAATCTGATAAGATACTCAAAGGTCATCCAAACGCATTCCACTTTAATTCTCATTATTACTGACATTAAATGCACCCTACTGTTCCACGTGTAAATCGTCAAGATAAAAGATAAACCTCACCAAATCGATTGGCGGTTTTACCTCTTGATTTGAAATTGAACCTTTGAGCTTTCTTCCTTCTCTCGGAAAAACCTCTTTTTTAACTTTTCGTAAACTCAACAATGGTGAATCCAAGCCAAACCCCTTCAAGTTCTTCTCGTTCAAACCCTAAACAAGGGGTTCAAGTGCCAATCCACCATCTCCCACCGATTTCTTCAAAGATGGGGAACAATTTCCTCATGCTAACATCACCTCCACCGCTCGAATACAATCATGAGCTCTCGTGATTCGATATCATGTTCCGGATAACTTTGCTATGAGGGCTCCAGCTGCTGAGGAGCGAATGTACCAGCGACCAGACGGATGGGTCGCCATGCCGACTACTCTGCTGGAAAAGGGGATTCGCCTACCCCTCCACGCCTTCATAGTTACCCTCCTAGGGTTTATTGGAGTAGGGCTTCGCATGTTGGTGCCTAACTCCTATATCCATATACTGGCGTTCATCGCCTTCTGCCATGAATTAGGGGTTACCCCCTCTGTTGATCTCTTCTTCACCCTCTTCTCGGCTGGCAGATCCCAAGAATGAGGGTTCAAAATGCTGAGCAAACAGTCCCCACGCCCAAACTCGAAATTCGAGAAGAGGCCCCTGATGAGCACCCCCTCGAGCAACAAAGGATGACACGAGAAATGGTTCTTCGTCACTGGTCCTGGAATCTCCTCCCTTCCCGATTGGACCACTTCGGAGCGTATCTCTGCTGACTTCGGTGACATCCCCGAGGGGCGCGTGAGGGAGATGGGTGACTTCATAAATAAGATCCCTTCTCAAGAGTGGAGCTTCACTCTACTGACCAAGCAAGCATGGTTGTATGACCATAAACGTAAGTCTCGGACCATTCTGTGATAGAATTTTTTGAAATGTTTATGTGGTACGGATTTTAACTTGTGATTATTTGCAGTGTCTTTGATCAAACCAACTTCCTCGGAAGTGAAAGACTTGGAAGATTTCTTGGCGGGGAGGATTACTGATGCAAATGAAGAACTCCCTAACGAGGAGCCTTCCCGAACTGAACCCCCTGCCCCCGAGCCAACAACAACCCCTCTTCGGGATGATGACCCTGAAGCTGACAATCCTATCATCCCCGAAGCGGTCCTCCGACCTCGCCGAAGGAAGAAGGCCGCCAAAAGGGCCAGGACGCCTCGCGAGATAAATCCTGAAAGCGATGAGGAGGTACTTCCTGAGGTAAACCCACAACCAATTCCTTCAACTGAACCCACAACAACCTCTGAACCAACCCCACCAACTTCTGAACCAATCCTAAAAAAGAGGAGTCTCCTTGACATTCCTCCACACGATCGGGCGAAAGTCCTTCGTGCTAAAAAATTAAGGAGCAAAATAATTCCTCTTACTGCCGACGAACTCCGCGTTCCCCCTCCTTCAACAACCAACCCTTTAAATAAAACCCCAACACCTAACGCCGAGCAATCGTGTCGGGTTTAACCTTCTCCGTCCCGAAAAAAAAAACCTTGGACGGTCAAATCGGTTCGACTTCCAGAACCTTCTTCAACTCCCCGAGCCAATGCCACTCGATCACCTTCTCCGGAGAGGCAATGCATGCGGATCCTTCACCGGTTCGCAGTCAGCCTATGCCTCCTCCTCAAGGACCAATGACATCCGAATTTCAGCATGACGCCATGGGTCCACCGACTATGTGGCCTCGGTTCAATGCCAATTTCCCCTTTCAACTGTTTGAGGCCTTTGTTTGCGAGACCGATGACCATCGGTTCGGGAACAGTTCAAATGGGGATTTGCTCAGCGAAGGCATGAGCTACTTGGCTAAGGTAAATGACTCTTCTCTTCCTTTGCTTACTTATTTTCATACTCATACATCCGTGATTGAATAACACCGAACATGAACAGTAATGTCATCTTCTTGGACGTCTGCGTCCCGTCAGATCTCTCAAAGTCAATCCGAGGAGGAAGCGCCCAAGAAGGAAAATTCCTCCTGAATCACTCGCTCGGAAAGAACTCACCGTGAAGGCCTTCTTCATACTAATGAAGGTCTTGAGAAAGAGTTAGCCCAAGCTAAGGGAGAAGTGAAGGCCTCAAGGAAGAACTAAAAGTCGATTAAGGCTCAAAGATCTTTGAAATTGTCAACATGAATGTCGACTTAGTTCGGGAGGAGTGAATCGAGGATGGATAAGATCAAGGAGTTGAAGTCTAATGCCAAAATCTTGACCAAGACGATCCGTAAGATGGAGCAGGATGAAAAGCTTCAACTGAATATACTGGCAGCAGCTCGAGCAAGAGATCCGAGAACTCAAGGCTCTTCGGGACCTTGGGCCTCCTTTAATCGATGCTCTTCGCAAAAAGAAATTTGTGAAGAGTATAGAACTTCTTGACGAAATAAACGGAGAAATCATGAGGATTCACAAAGAAAGCTACGAGCTCTGCCGAAGTCTTGGCAAGGAAAAGTTGATCAAGGCTAACTTAGATCCTTACCTGCTGGACTCTTCGGATGATGATGGCGCTGCCTGAAGCACCAGCTTATGGATTGTCTTAGGTCTTATTATGAATATTTGTAAGAATTTTATGTTATTTTCTTATTTGTAAATGAACTTAAATATTAACGAGAAATGATTTTCTTCCTTATGACTTCAGTGTACTTTTTATTTTATGTCAATACTTCAATATGAATTTATATGGACAAGTGTACAAAAAACCCTTTCGAGGATTTAACTTCAAATGATTAAGCATGTCATATAACAGATAAAGTGATATTAAAGAACAAGGCATTCCGAACTCAACACTTAAATAAAATAAAGTACCACATATTCATCGGTTCCGAAGTGTGAGATCGGTCATTTGTTTACCACTCGGGGTGAAACAATTATATGAAAACCAAGATATAAGGATCAGATATAAGGACCAAGATATAAGGATCAAGATATAAGGACCAATTGTGACCATTGACTTACCACCCTGGTAAAATCAATATAGGATCCTTCGCTACACCACTCGGGGTAGAAACGCGACAAATGGCCGCCATCGAATGGCCAGCGAGTCCTACCATACCTCCTTACACCATAGTGACCATAGGACAAAATAGGACCAGGACCAATAGTGACCATTGATTTACCACCCTGGTAAAATTAATATAGGATCCTTCGTCTACCACTCGGGGGTAGAACGACAAAATGGGTTGCCATCGAATGGCCAAATGAGTCCTACCATACCTCCTTACACCATAGTGACCATAGGACAAAATAGGACCCGGGACCAATAGTGAAAAAGTGTCTTTTTATTGATAATGAACAATAATATCTGCACTTAGATGGATTAACTTGATCTTTATTGAAAGTATTTCCGAAGCCTCGCCAAATACGTGCCAAGTGTTTTTGATTTGGAACCATCTAATGCCCTTAACCTAAGTGTGCACGGTTTGGATACTTCGATCACCTCATATGGTCCTTCCCGTTTGGCATTAACTTTCCGTGTTTTGAGGTGTAGAAGCTTGGCTTCTCGAGGACGAAGTCTCTACTTGAATCTGCAAGTTTGACTCCTTTGTTGTAATGCTTCGCTACTCTTCGTTGATAAATGACCAATTTAAGTAGAGCAACCTCTCTAACTTCTTCTAGTAGATCCAAATTGGTCTTCATCCCTTCGTCATTGTATATTTCTTTGTATTGACCGACCAAGACTTGAGATCCGATTTCGACGAGGACTAAGGCATCGATACCATAGGCCACCGAAGGGTGAATCCTCATGGTAGTCCTTGGTGTAGTCCGGTAAGCTCACAACACGCCGCGGCTCCTCCTCCGCCATCTTCCTTTAGCTTCATCTAGTCTCAAGGCTTGATCCTGCTTCGTGAGTCATTCCGCTGGTCACCTCAACTTGGCCATTTGACGTGGATGAGCCACCAAGTCTTCTTATGTTGAATCCCCAACTCCTTTAAAAATTCTTCAAATTTTGATCCCATTTAACCGACGTCCGCTGTCCGATATTAATACTCTAGGGATCCCGGCGAAACACTACGGACTCTTTTATGAACTTCAAACATTCTTGCTCGTATTAATTAAGTGGCTTCGCCTCTACCCACTTAGTCATGTAATCAATAGCAACTATGACAAAGCTAACCTGACCTTTAGCTTTAGGCAATGGACCCAATATATCTACCCCCCAGACAGCGAAGGGTATAGGAGATAAAATCGAGTATAGCTCTTCCGGTGGCTGATGTGGGATCGGACTGTTGAGTTGGCACTTTTCACATTTTTTGACATACTCTGTAGCTTCCTTGAAAATTGTAGGCCAATAGTATCCTTGTCGAAGTACTTTGTAAGCCAAAGATTTAGCAGCCATATGATCACCGCAAATGCCCTCGTGAACTTCCCGAAGAGCATATTCCGCCTCAGATGGGACCAGGCACTTCAGTAATGGTGAAGAAAAGGCCAATCGGTAAAGATCTCCATCAATAAGAACAAAGTTGGCGCTCTTGTATTTGATCTTCTTTGCTAACATCTGATCCGAAGGAAGGACGCCATCTGCCAAATACTCGATGTAGGGGTCATCCAAAGAGTTAGATCGCTTCGATACATCATCACGCCTTCTTTGAACACTCTGTGCTTGCAGAACTTCCAAGTAAACTGATCCGTTAAAAACATCTGCATCCGTAGTAGCCAATTTCGACAATGCATCGGCGATAGAATTGTCATTACGCTCTATGCCCTGAAATTGCATGCAAGCGAAATCTCAAAGTCGGTCCTTTAACTCCGCCAAATACTTGATCATCCGATTTCCACGAGCTTCATAGTCCCCCGATAGCAGTTGCTGACAACCAACCGAGAGTCATCAGAGATGATAAGGTTCCGGACCTCTCTAGACTCTTTGCCAATCGAACACCCGCTAAGCATCGCTTCATACTCGCCGTTTGTTTGTCGCTTTAAATCCAAATCGATGGCTCGTTGAACTTTGAACCCGTCCGGACTTGTCAAGATAATTCACCTTACTAACAGTTAGGGTAGAGGAACCATCTGCATATAGAGTCCAAACATTCTCTTCTCTGTTGAAGAACCGCAAATCGCTTTCGACGGGAGGATTCACTTCCTAACTTCGGCATCTGCTTTTGTGAACGAACATTCTACTATGAAATCGGCCAAAGCTTGGCCTTTGATAGCGGTTCGTGGATGATATTCGATGAAAAATCGTGATAACTCCATTGTCCACGCCACTAACCTTCCACGAAACTTCGCTTGCCCATCACCTTCTTCAATGGTTGATCCGTAGACAACTGAGGAGCCGACCTTGAAAATACTACCAAGCTTCCTACTAGCAATTATCAAGGCGAAGGCAATTTTTTCAATATTTGGATACCGGTTTCACATCTCGCATGGCGTGGTCGACATAATAGATCGGATGTCGCCTCTTCCACCGATCTCCGAACCAAAGATCGCTCAACCGCTAAATTTAACTTGCCGCCGATATAGATATAAGGTCTCCGGCTGGAATGGGTTTCACCAATAAAGGAGCCAAGAAAGATACGCCTTTATGCTCGGAAGGCGTCTTCACACTCAAGTCCACTGGAACGTCTTAGCATTCTTCGCCCTTTCAATGTATCAAAGAAAGGAAGGCACCTCTCTGCGGATTTGGCGACGAACCTCCTTATACCGCATCACGCCACCAGACGTTGGACGTCTTTGAATGACTGAGGAGTCTTCATGTCAAGAATGGCCTGAATCTTCTCCGGATTGGCCTCGATACCCCTTTGACTAACAAGATAACCCAGAAACTTCCCTGCACCGAGGCCGAAAGTGCACTTGGCCGGATTAAGCCTTAGTTGACGATGACGGACAGTTTGAAAGCATTCCTCTAGATCGTCCAAATGACTCTGAACGTGCATGCTTATCACGATCATGTCATCAACGATACTTCCATGTTCCTTCCCACCGCCATCGAAGATGAAGTTCATCATTCTCCGTAAAGTGGCTCCAGCATTTATGAGGCCAAAAGTCATCTTCTTGTAGGCGTACACCGAACGGTGTGTGATAAATGCGGTCTTCGGGATGTCCTCTTTACACATGGATATTTGGTGATAACCTGAAAAAGCATCCATAAAGCTTAGTAATGCATACCCCGAAGTGGCATCAATAAGCTGATCAATATGGGGTAGAGGATAAAAATCCTTCGGACAAGCTTTATTAAGGTCGGTGTAGTCGATGCAAACCCGCCATTTTCCATTCTGCTTCTGCACCAACAACACATTAGCCATCCATTCGGGATAATCAATCTCATATATAAAGTCGGCAGCCAACAGCTTTGCTATTTCCTGATCAATAATTTTCTGTCGTTCAGGCGCAAAGATCCGTCTTTTCTGCCGAACCGGCTTCTTCAAGGGATCTACATTCAGGCTATGCTCGGCTATTTTCCGACTAACTCCGGGCATGTCCCTCGGTTCCCATGCAAAAATATCCGCATAACAGCGTAAGAGTTCTATGAGATTTGTCCGAAGAGGTTCTGGTAGACCTGAACCGATCTTCACGGTCTTGTCCGACTTTCCAAGGATCAATTCGACCTCTTCCGTTCCTCCGGCAGGAATCACCATCGGTTCAGAACTACTCTCGGTAAAAGGCTCGATCTCAATTGTCATCGCCTGCTTTTGTTTTTTGTCCCACTCCGGGAGGAAATAACAAAGATTCCGATAGCATCGTCGGGCTAGATCCAAATCCCCGCCACCTCTCCTACTCCATGAGCCGTAGGGAACTTGATTTTGAAATGAGGGATGGAGGTCACAACTTGGAGAGCGCTTAAAGTAGGTCTTCCCAAAGATAAGCGTTGTAAAATTCAATCAACGTGCACAACATAGAATTTACACACTATTTCGACTTCTTTGGGGTCTTTGTCTCGTGAAGACAACCGGGAGTTCAATAGTGCTCGTGACTTTGACAGGATCATTCTTGGGCCGTATAAAGGAGCTTCTGCGCCCACCTCCATTTTCTGCCCGTCAAGGTGCATCCTCTGATAGGCATGGGCATACAGGATATCCACTGAAGATCCATTATTTTCTTGAGTATATGTCAAAATTTAGGATGTTTATTATTTTGACTATATTTTTTGTATACAGTTGATGTTGTTTTTGTGTAATGTTGAATAAAAAAATATAATAATATTTATTACTACCTCTATCTTGTAAAAAGATTTTTCTCTTAATATACTTTTTCTTTTTTTTAGTAACAACATTTATCATTTTATACCCATCTTTAATCAGAAAGTTTGTGGATTATATCTCAATGTAGGGATGAGCATGGTGCGGTTTGGAGTCCAAACCACACCCGAAACCGCTTAGGTGTGGTTTGACAAATCTAAAACCGCACACGAAATCGCTTGTGATTGGTGCGGTGCGGTTTTAAACTGTGCGGTGTTGTTTTAATTGGTGCGGTTTCAGTTACAAAACCAATTGAAACAACAAAAAACTCTAAGCTTTCAATAGAATTTAACACAGAGCTCACATCGAGCAATTAACTTAGTGACAGAGTTGGCAATGAGAATTATATCAAGCATAGAAACAAAGCTCTTTCTGCCAAGCATGTCAAATTCATCATCAAATCATAGAAAAGTGAGACACATAAAATAATTTTAGTTTATAATAAAGGAATGATGCTTTAAAACTAAAACATACGCTATATAAAACAACGGAGACCATATATTCGATAACAAGTAAGAAGTTTTATCTAGTTCCCCAAAAATTAAAAGTATATACTGCAGATAGAATGAAATTCTATCTTATATATTGCATGGAGGACTTATAGAATATAATCCTAACTGTACCTAATTTGAAAAATAATCTATTAGACTATTACTACTATAACATAGACCTTAACCAATGCATCAAGTGCTCGAACCAACGAATTTGGCCCCTCAACTATAAGCGTAACGCATCAAACAAATTCGAATTTTCAAAACCCAAATGCTTAATTTTTGACTCTATAACCTCTAATCATATTCTTTCAATTGGTAAAAAAATGACAATGCAAGACTGGGGTTTTCTCTGAGTGTGTTCAAGTGAAAAGTAACTTTAGAATTTACTAGAGATAATACATACATACACACACACATGGTGCGATTTTGGTTTTATGTGTGCGGTTTTAGCTAGTAACCAAACCGAAACCGTAAATTTTGTTATTCAACTCACTTAAAACCACCACATACGCCGAAACCATTGGTGCGGTTTTAATTGGTGCAGTTTCAGTTATAATTTGGTTACTTGCTCAACCCTATCTCAAAGTGAATAAATTGTGCTTTTGGTTCAGGTTAGTCAAATCCATTCTCATAAAGAAGAAAAGGATAAAAAAGTTAGTCGACTCCAAGGTACACCAACTAATACCATAATTACCATTCCAATGTCAACGTGTGTCAAAATTATAGAAAATTCAAATTCATAATATTCAAAAAATGATAATTATAGAAAATTCATCTTTATTCATAAAAGTTGGGGTCTTACAATCTCCCTTTCTTATGAAATTTCGCCTTCGAAATTAGAGTACGTACCTGGTATGTCGAAGAGGTAAGGATACCTTGATTTCATTTCAGATTCTAACTCCCAAGTCATTTCCTCAACATCGTGGTTCTTCCATAAAACTTTAACTTGAGGTATAACCTTGGAGCGTAGAATATGTTCCTTATTATCCAAGATTTGAATAGGAACCTCTTCATACGTTAAATCTTCTGTTATTTCGTCCGGTTCTAACTCAATAATGTGGTTCGGGTCTTTCACATATTTACGTAACATGGATATATGAAAAACGTTATGAACACGAGACATACTTGGCTGTAAAACGAGTCTATAGGCTACAGTCCCTACTCGATCGAGGATTAAAAATGGGCCAATGAATCGAGGATTGAGCTTTCCTCTCTTTCCAAATCTCGTAACTCTTTTCCATGGAGCAACACGTAACAACATGATCTCCAATATCGAATTTCACGTCCTTTCGATGAAGATCAGCATAACTCTTTTGTCGGTCTTTTGAGGTTTTTATACGTTGTCGGATCGTTTGAATCTTTTCCGTAGTCATACGTACCAACTCCGGTCCCAACAATGATGCTTCACCCACCTCACCCCAGCATACTGGAGAATGACACTTTCTTCCATACAACGCCTCGAATGGAGCCATGTCAATACTTGTTTGATAACTGTTGTTGTAAGAAAAATCCACCAATGGTAAGAACTTGTCCCAACTTCTCTTGAAGTCAAGGACACAGAGTCTTAATAAATCTTCAAGAGTTTGAATAATCCTCTCTGATTGTTCGTCCGTCTGAGGATGATATGCCGAACTAAATCGTAAATCCATGCCCATAGCTTTTTGTAAACTAACCCAAAATCTTGAAGTGAATCTTGGGTCTCGATCAGAAACTATGGATACTGGCATACCATGCAGTCTTACAATCTCGTTTATGTACATACGAGCAAGACGTTCAAGTGTATAAGTTTCTCGTATTGGTAAGAAATGAGCAGACTTGGTCAATCTATCAACAATGACCCAAATTGCATCTATTCCTTGAGAAACCTTGGGAAGACCAAAGATGCTTAAATCCATGGTAATGTGCTCCCATTTCCATTCGGAATTTTAAGTGGTTGCAATGGACCTTTTGGTACTTGATGCTCTCGCCTTGACTTCGTTGACAAGTTAAACACCTTGAGATAAGCGGTTATCTCTCTCTTCATATTGCCCCACCAAAATGTATGTCGAAGATCATGATACATTTTGGTACTCCCAAGATTGATTGCAAACGGTGTGTTATGCGCCTCCATCATGATTTATACTTTAACTTAGGATCGTTAGGATTACAAAGTCTGGAGTTGACTCGAAGTATTCCTTATTCATCGATTCTTGCTTCCGGCATAGCACCTTCTTGTACTTTCTTCCTCATATGCATCAGCTCCAGGTCTGTAGCTTGAGCAGCTTTAACTTTATCGATTAAAGTCGGTTCTACTCATATATTTGCCATCATCACGTGGGTCCTTGGAGTCTTTATCTCCATCTTCATCCTTTGCAAGTCATACAAAATAAGCCTCTGCGTTGACAATATCGCACTCGTACCCGCGTATGATCTTCTACTCAATGCGCGCCGCCACCACGTTTGCTTTTCCGTGATGGTATTGGATGGTATGATCATAATCTTTCAACAGATTCAAGCCAACGTAGGCATGCGCATGTGTGAGTTCCTTTTGAGTGAAGAAATATTTGAGGCTTTTATGATCCGTAAAGATCTCCACTTTCTCTCCATACAAGTAATGCCTCTAAATCTTTAGTGCAAAAACAACAGCTGCCAACTCTAGATCATGAGTAGGATAATTCCTCTCATATTCTTTGAGTTGTCGAGAGGCATAGGCTATGACTTTCCCATGTTGCATGTGAACACATCCTAACCCTTTGCACGAAGCATCACTTTGTAGATGACAAATCCTCCGGCGGATGGTATTGTCGAGCAGTCTTTGAAATGAGTCTCCTCTTGAGTTCTTGAAAAATCTTCTCACATTCCTCGTTCCAACTTAATTTTGTATCTTTCCGAGTCAGCTGAGTTAAGGGAGTAGCGATTCGAGAAAACCCTTCTACGAATCTCCGATAATAACCAGCTAAGCCGAGAAAGCTACGTACTTCGGTCACTGATTAAGGTTGCTCCCATCTTTGAATAGCTTCAATCTTTGTTGGGTCAACAGATATTCTATGACTTGATACCACGTGCCCAAGGAATGCTACTTCTTCAAGCCAGAACTCGCATTTCTTCAACTTGGCATAAAGCTTATATTCACGAAGCTTTTGAAGTATCAGCCTCAAGTGTTGCTCATGATCTTCACGGCTTTTGCAATAAATAAGGATCTCATCAATAAAGACGACCATAAAGTGATCCAAATATTCCTTGAATACTCGGTTCATCATATCCATGAAGGCGGCGGGAGCATTAGTCAATCCAAAAGACATGACTAGGAATTCATAATGCCCGTCTCGAAGTTACGAAAAGCCGTCTTTGGAATGCCATCGGTTCTAATCTTCAATTGGTGATATCCGGAACGAAGATCAATCTTTGAAAAGAATTTGGCGCCTTGTAACTTGTCAAACAGGTCATCAATACGTGATAATGGGTGCCTATTTTTGATGGTGACATGATTCAACTCCCGATAATCAATACAAAGTCGCATACTCCTGTCTTTCTTTTTCACGAATAGAACAGGAGCACCCCAAGGAGACGTACTAGGACGAATGAAACCGATGTCTAACAATTCCAGTTGGGTCTTTAACTCCTGAAGTTCAATAGGAGCCATTCGATATGGGATTTAGAAATAGGTTTTGTCACTTGGGTTCAAGGTCGATACAAAATTCAATTTCACGCTCTGGGGTAGGCCAGGGAAGTTCTTCGAGAATACGTCGGAAATTTATTAACAATAGAAATATCATTCAAAAGCGATTTATTTTTGTTTAGATCCGTGACATGAGCTAAGAAAGCTTGACATCCGTTTCTCAATAAACGAATAGCTTTATGGCTTGAGATGACAGTGATTGATTTTAATGGTTTGGTTTCTTAAATTCGCATAATAGGTTGGTTAGGAATATGAAAGCTAACAACCTTGCGAAAATAATCAATTTTTGCATGATGAGTAGTTAACCAATCAATCCCTAGAATTACGTCAAATGCAAGTATTTTCAATGAAATAAGATCAACAGGTAATGTGAGGGTACCGATTTGAACCAAAAAAGACTTATAAACAGTGGATGTAATGAAGGTTTCTCCCAACAGAGTTTCAACAGATAAGTCAAAGTCCAATTTCTCCAGAGTTAAATTTAAACGTTGAGCGCAAGTAGGAGAAATAAAAGAATGGGTAGAACCGGTATCAAATAAGGTATATACTTTGCTAGAGTTTATGATAAGCTTACCCGTGATGACCTCGTTTGGGTTCTTTTCTTTCTGGGAGGTCACGACAAACCCTCTCCCTTGCACTACTGGCTTTGACTTTTCTGGGACGTCCTTTGGTGCCTTCATCCTAGCTGAACTTCTCTTCGGTGAACTACAAAATTGGGCTAGGTGACCTTCTTTTCCACAATTATAACATGCTTTGGACGGCATCGCGCAGTTTGGACTGATGTATCCCTCCCCTCCGCATTTGAAGCATATGATAGGTGGTCATTCTCCTTCCTTAACAACGGTCTTTGGTGTTTGACGTCTTTCCATCATTGTTGAATCTCCTCTTCTTGAAATGTCCATTCTTATTGTTTTGGCCATGATTACCATCGAAGTGGTTACCATTTACGGCATGTTAATTCCCTCCACGCTTATTATCACCACTTCAATGATCGTTATCACCGGTATTATCATTTCTTTACCGCTTCTCTTTTGGTTGGGTTGACTCATTATCGCGCTCCAATAACTGAGCCTTATTAACAACATCTGAATACAAACACAGTTTATGAGAGATACGATATTGACGTATCTCGGGTTTCAAACCTCTTAGAAACATTCGCGTCATTCTCTCCTCATTATCAACCAAATGGGACACAAACCGGACAACTCGGCAAACTTGGCTTCAGTCTTTGCGACACGGTCATGTTGTTTTGCTCCACTGATGAACTCTACCTCTCTCATGTGACGAATACTTTCGGAAAGTACTTGTCGTTGAACAATTCTTGGAACTTCTCCCAAGTCATCTTCGGTCTGGCGAGTTGAGTCGTTTCTGATTCCCACCGATGTCTGCCTCTGCAAACAACATGAAGGTGGCAAAGGAACCTTTTGCTCCTCGGAGCATCCCAGACATCAAATATCTTTCAGATCTATTTTATCCACGTCTCCGCCTTAAGTGGTTTTGGCTTTCCAAAAAACTCCGGTGGTCCCAGTTCCTTGAAGCGCTTAATTGATGATCCGTCAGAGTTGCTTGTGTTTCCACCTGCATTTTGTATAGGAGCCGCTCTTGCCTGATGTTGCATAAATTGCATAAAGCCTTTGAACATTGCATCGTTCATCATCTGGTCAGTGTTGTTGTTTACCTGAGGATTGTCGCCTTCTTGATGCACATTATCCTGATTATTGATCTGTGGAGACTCAACGGTCTCTTGTGCTCCATTAATGTTCTCAACATTCTCGGATGTCATTTTCAAATACTGGCACAAAACAAGGGTTAATTAACATATCACATATTATCCTTATACTCTGACTGACCAATTAAATACCAAATAAACTTAGGTAGGTCATACTAGTAAAGGAATTCCCCGTCTCTCCCCTCCTAGTTCTTGTCTCACATCTTAGCCAGGGATCATATCCCTAAGCTTTAATACCAACTGTGACGCCCCCAAAATAGGTATACATCACCTATCTTGAGTTGTCAAATACATTGTACAAAATTCAAATACAACTTAATTATACAACAGTCGTATAAAATATGACAAAACATATGCTATGAGTTTTAATACAAATATTGTCATCTAGACAATATCCACACTCAATTGAGTCCTCATTACATTTATTATCATCATATTTAACAGAATAGTGAGGACTACTAATGTTATTACCTGGACCGTCACTCCGTTCCTCGACTAGTCCCTGCTATGTTCTCATTTCTTGAAGAGAACAATGAAAGTAAAAGGGTGAGCTCAACTAGCCCAGTAAGAAATATTATGACTAAGATAATACATAATAAATTATCGTTAGCCTTCAATAGTGTTAAACTGATACAATATAACAAACATCAAGTTCAACTGCAGCGGAATAAGCAATCCATTAAAAGAGTCAAGTAGAGAATAAAATCTACTATCTTTTATGATTTAAAAGGTTTTTCATCACTTTTATCGCTGGGAATCAGCTTAATAAATAATCAACATCATCCCTGCACTACGGCTAAAGATATTCATTAATATCACAACTACAAATTATCCATGCACTACGGGCCAAGGATATTCTGGTATTCATCAATGGTCATGATCATGCCAACAACTGTCCATCAATGCACTACGGGCCAATGAGGACTTTTACCACATCATTTGTAACATTACAGTCATGATTATACTGAATAATCCCTGGTCATAATCATACCAAGTCCATCTATGCACAGAAGGCCACATATGACTTTCAACATAATATAAGCATGAGGATGATGACAATGATATAAGAATCTAATAAAACAAGTTCAAGAATTAATTTATCCAAAATTCAATAACGTCCAAATTGTCAACATGATACTGCTTTGTAGAGTAAAATTCAAGAATGCTCAGAAGAAGATTTCCATGAAAAGATACTGGATGAAGCGCAAATATCAAGGATATTCCACTAATTTCATGAAGTATAGAAGTCAAAACTTTAACCAACTGAGTATAATAGAATATATGAAACGCAAATGGATTTTTGCTCGCCGCCAGTAATCCACTTATACGAGATCATTTCCACAATTTAATAAGGAATGAATACAAAGGATCATTCACCATGCATGTGGTAATCCACATAGATAGGTTATTCCAATGTAATAATAAAGAATGGAATAATGAAGGATTCACCATGCGCGTGCGATAGATACATGAGACAAGTTATTCCCAATGAAATAATAAAGAATGGAACGGTCATGCGTAAGCGCACGCATACAAGATATTCTCGGCGAATAATAAAGAAGCGGAACCAGTCGGGCAAAATTACGCGCCAAGCGTGATATTCTAATGTAATAATAAAGAATGGAATAACAACGAAATCATAATGCATGCAATAGAGCCATACATGCATGAGTTATTCCAATGTTAATAATTAATGAAACTAGGTCAGCGTAATACGTGACCCCAAGAGATATTCCAATGAATAAAAAAATGGGAATAACGAAGAATTTTACAATATATGCGGTATTAGATATACGAGTTATTCAACAATATAATAAAGAATGGAATAATGTAATAATTTCACCAAGTATAGGGTGGTAGCACAGATACAAGTTATTCCAATGTAATAATAAAGAATGGAATAACATAAGTTCTCTTCATGAATATGAAAGAAATAATACCCTTACCTTAGAACAACCGGATATAGGAGTAGTGAAGTAGCGAATAATACTTTTCTTCTCTCTCTATAGTTTCTCTCTCTAGAGTTTCAAAGAATTAAGTAAGAAATAATGAAGGAATGAGCTTATATTTATAGAGAATGGATGAATAATAAGAATTAATTCTGAATCGGTCCAAATTGATTTACTTTTAAACGGACGGTCCAGTTAGTTTACTATAAAATATTCTAATAAAACAAAATCTTTTAAATAAAATATAATATATTCTATTTATAAACTAATAAAACGAATAACTTTATAAAAGTATTCTATTTTATATATAAAGATTTTACTATGCAAAATACTATGCATAATAGAATATAATATATTCTATTTATAGTCTAATAAAACGAATAACTTTATAAAAGTATTATGTTTTATATAAAAAGATGTTCTGTTTTATTACATTAATAATACTAATAAAACAAAACTTCATCATCATTATTATAATTCACACTATTAATCGACCAGGTCGTTCCCAAGAAAGAGGGGGCTTTCCAATAAGGATTTCTCCTTATTGGCGCGCAATTAGGTGACCAAACCTCTCCTTGGCAGAACTTCTAGACATCGTTAATATTGCAAATAATAATATTAATAACTTCGTCATCTCAATTATTGATTTAATAATATATAAAATATCGATAATAATTGAATCAATTAACGTGAGATACTATGCAACAATTACTGAAGCAATAATTGAACAAAACATAGTGACTTTTCACGTAAGCATCAATAATCAATACCGTGTGCTACTATGCAACCACGCGTATTCCTGTACTTTTAACACCGGGTGTTTCAACAGTTAACGATAAAACTTCCGCCGTTATTTTCATAAAATATTTTTGTCCTTTTCTCAATCCGACAATAATTCCGTTGTGGAGTCCATCAATGATTGTGTCGTTGTACGAATATTCCCTGTTAAAACGAATATTCCCCGACCAATCGAATATTATATAACAACTTGCGTACTTTGTAAAATTTATAACTATTACCCATAACTATAACATTATATCAAATTCATTCCATAATATTCAAAAAATGATAATTATAGAAAATTCATCTTTATTCATAAAAGTTGGGGTCTTACAATTGAGATGACAAGTTATTCATATTATTATTTGCGTAATTAACAATGTCTAGAAAGTTCTGTCGAGGAAAGGGGCTTGGTCACCTAATTGCACGCCAATAGGGAGAAATTCTTATCGGAAAGCCCCTTCTTTCCTGAGAACGATCTGGTTGTTAATATTGCGAATTATAATAATGCTGAATAAATATTGTTAAAAATATTGAGGGGATTTTTTTATAAAGTATTTGTTGTAAATTTTGCTTATTATATGGACCACCATTTATAGGGGTGGTAGCCGAGCAGAGTAGCTCGATACTCGAATCGAGATCGGTTCAAAAATATGATCCAAAGCTCGAATTCAAAGTTAATTTGAGTCGAATATGATCCATACTCTTTTTCTGTTTAATGATACAGGAGTTGAATTCGAGTATACCAATATTCGCTCAGATTAGGGTTCGAGTATTTTATTTTTTCTCGAACCATACTCGATACCTGCTCGATGGATCATATTCGAATTCTGGTCTGATACATACTAATAAGCTAAATACGTGATATTTGTATCAATCTTTATAATTTATAAAGTGTGGAATTAAATTGTGTAAGCTTGTACTTGAATAAATCAGTGAATTGATTGTCAATTCGTATTACATTATTTGTAATTTCTTTACATAAATAAAAGCTAAAGCCTTTTATTTATTAAACATTAGTTCAATTTAGTATGTAGTGGTTCAGTATTAAGCGAAATGGTTCATATTCGAAACTCAATTTGAAGGCTCGTGAGTAACTCGTTTTGTAAACGAGTCGAGTACTTACGAGCCGAGTAGGTCCGAGTAATGATCCGAGTCGAATCAAGCAAAAATTAGAAATTTCTTATCGAATTCGAGTCGAATCCGAGCTCAATTTTTTTGAGTCAAGCCGAATCTGAGCATTAGAGTGTTCGCTGAGATTCGACTCATTTTAACCCCTACCCATTTTTCAAAATAATCGGTGAAGGTTATTAGGTATATATATATATATATATATATATATATATATATATATATATATATAAAGGTGGGGGCCACAGATGGGGCCCATGTTTTGAAAAATGAAATGTCAGGGGGGAGAATTAGAAAAATGTCACGGGTGGTTTACTATTTTCTTTATATATATATATATTAATAAGTTTTATTTTTTATGAAAAATAGAATATATTATATTTTATTAAATATTATATTAATAATTGGAAAAAAAGGGGCGTCTAAGTTATTTTTCTTCCGCCCGTAAATTTTCATCTGATATCCCACTGTGCGTCCGTGATTTTTTTTTCTAAATAGTATCTTTCCATTCTCCTATAAATAGGATGCTTAGTTTAGAGTTGAAAATCACACCAGAATCAGAGAATTCTTCTTCTATAATCTTGAGCGTATTTCTTTAGAGTTTAAGAAAGCTTTGAGCGTAGAAAACAGTGAATTTTTTTTTCAAGAATATCCTCGCTATACCAGTCAGAATACTCTTCTTTTTAAGGTAAGGGATATTATTTTTGTTCAATACACGTAAGAAATAATATTTTCTTCCATACTCTGTAATACGTAAGTAATATTATTTTGTTTTAGATTCCAAATTCTATACTCATTTTGTTAAGATTTGGCTTCTATACTACATGAAATTAGTAGAATATCCTTGAAATTTGTGCTTCATCCAATATCTTTTCATGGAAATATTATTCTAAGCATTCTTGATAAGTTTTAACTTTTTTATGCCGGAGTACTATTCGTGGGGTACTATTCTCGAATTACTATTCACGAGGTATTATTCACTCGGATACTATTCACCCGGGGCACTATTCATGACAAAAATTGATTTTTTTTCGGTCCAAATCATTTTTGATACAATATTATTCTTGAATTTTACTCCACAAAGTAGTATAATGTTGAAAATTTGGATATTATTGAATTCTGGATAAATTAAATTATAAATCTTTAAAATTTATCCTTTGCTTTCATTTAATTGAATTATTATATCATTTTCATCATCCTCATGCTTGTATTGTGATCAAAGTCATCTTTGGCTTTCGTGTATAGATGAACTGTTGATTGGTATGATTATGACCAAGGATTATTCGGTATAATCATGACTGTAATGTTACAAATGATGTGGTAAAAGTCCTCATTGGCCCGTAGTGCATTGATGGACATTTGTTGGCATGATCATAACCATTGGTAAAAACACAAATATCATTGGCCCGTAGTGCATGGATAATTCGTGATCGTGATACTAATGAATATCCTTGACCATAGTGCAGGGATGATTCGATGATGTGGATTATTTATTAAGCTGAGTCTCAGCGATAAAGTTGATGATAAACTTTTTAAATCATAGAAGATAGTAGATATCATGCTCTACTTGACTCTTCTAATGGATTGCTTGTTTTGCTGTAGTAAAACTTGATGTTTATTGTATTTTTATCAGTTTAACATTGTTAAAGGCTAACAATAATTTATTCTGCATTATCTTAGTCATAATATTTCTTACTGGTCTAGTTGAGCTCACCCTTTTTCTTTCATTATTCTCTTCAGGAAATGAGAACGTAGCCGAGACTAGTCGAAAAATGGAGTGACAGTCCGAGATGGTTGTTTTAGTAGTCTTCACCATTTAGTGTGATAATAAATGTAATGAGGATTGAATTTGAGTTTGGATATTGTCTAGAAGATAATATTTCTGTTAAAACTCTCAGCTATGTTTTGTCATATGTTACACGACAGTTGTATAATTAAGTTTGTATTTGAATTCTGTATCATGTATTTGGCGACTCAAGATGGGTGATGTATACCTATTTTGGGGGCGTCACAGTTGGTATCAGAGCTTAGGGATATGACCCCTGGCTGAGATGGGTGATGGGTGACTCATGTGAGACTAGAACTAGGAGGGGAGAGACGGGTAATTACTTCGCTAGTATGACCCACCTAAGCTTATTTGTTATTTAACTGGCCGGTCAGAATATAGGGATAATATGTGGCATGACAATTAACCCTTTTTTGTAGCAGTGTTTGAAAATGACATCAGAAAATCAAGAGATGAACTCAGATAGAGTTTTAAGTGATGAATCGAGGAGATTCATTTAAAGAATAAATATTAGAGTATAATATTTCGTTATAACAAAGATTTTATTGGGGAGTACAAATTAAGTTATTAAACTTGATTGTAGGATGTTAGGCGAAGAAGAAATTAGAGATATCCATGTGGTGAGTGAAGAATTAATAGTTGCATCCGAGCTAGTCGCAGAGGTAGCAGCTGAAAGTGAGGAAAAATAGGAACCTGAGGAGAATTTATTAGGAGAAATTTATGATCGAAATGTAGAATTGCAAAATTGTATTCATGAGTTAGAAGAGCAGGCTGAAGAACGGCATGCGGTCGTGGAGCAAAAGGATACAACAATTCAAACTTGTGTTACCCGATATGTGATGCTTGAACAGAAGCACTCTTTGGCAGAGTATAAGATAATAAAGCTGGAATATGAAAATTCAAATGTCAAGGATCTGCTGAAAGAAGAAACAACTAAACGAGTGAGAATGAAGGATGTAAGGGTAAAAGCCTCACGACGCATTGATATTGTTGAAAAAGAAGTCTGATCCAAGAAGGCTAAAATAGATGATATGTATTTCTCTTTTTGGACAGTAATTGGGAGAACCTGATGAGTGAGTTTTATACTCATAATTGAATGCGTTTGAGCTTAATCTTTTGGTTGATTTTAAGTGTTTATGTCTATTCATGCATTTTTATATTGTTTTATAGGAATTGGGACAAAAGTTACTTGGATCGACGCTTGGGGTGGCTAGATTCGCGTTTTCGGCTTGTCATTTACACAACAGTCACTTCAGAGCCAATTTGAGTATTGCTCCAGACCTAATTTCGAAAAACTTAAAGAATGAAAGTTGTAGATCCACTTCTCTTCTTTCCGGATCATCTTGAATCATTGAAATCAGAGTTTGGACGAAAACGTTATGACTATTTTCCTAAAGGACGTCGAAGTAGAAAATGTCAGAACATGTGGCAGCACTGGGGCGCCCAAAATAGGCCTATGCCCGAGTTGGTATTTTGGGGAGCAATGTTTGAGCGTCAAGCCCAGTATTTGAAAGCTGCTGGGAAAGGGCTTAGTGATGGCTTTGGATCGTTTTTGAGCGAATTTTGACACCTTTTTGACTCTAAATTGGATTGGGTTTGTTCCTAAGCTAAAAATTGGACTTGTAACCTATAAATACATGATGTAAGGCATAAAATAAAGGGAGAATAGATAGATTAGACTAGATTAAAACACTCCATTAGATTAGAATCTAAACCCTAGTTCTTAATTAGCCATTGGAGATTGAAGCAAATTGAAGAACCCTGAAGATCAAGAGCAAGAGGGGAGCATCAGATTTGCTGACAACAGATTCTATTCTCTTCTCTTATCATACTTTTATCTTTTAATGTCTATTCATTTGTGGATTCTTGGTTTTAATTCATTAATTATGAACTAATTCTTTTATTAAGATTCCAATTAAACCTTTTATGACTATTAATTAGTTATTTGATTTATTCAAATTATTTGTGTCAAAGTGAGTTGTTTATCTTGCCTTATGCTTATTGATTAATTATCTGATTAGTAATTACCTTGTTACTCCAGAAGGAATTGGGAAAGGAATTCTAGGGTTAGAACTGAGCATGATATCATGTGACTTAGTTATTTGCACAGTGAATAATTAGGTTTGTGAATAGAATGAGAATATCTATTTGCCGCATGTAACACATAAGGAATTGGGATTGTAGTGAGTTTAATTCAATTGTTTTGCATAAACTTGTTAATCGATTTCGCAATCAATGAATACGTGCAAGTATACACGGTCAACAAGTAATAAAGTGAAAGTAGAGTATCGTTCCCACGAGGAATTATTTAATAAAAATTACCAAATACTAACTCTTAACCAAATCAATTTTATTTAAACAACCAATAATTGTGATTTCTAGATTTAAGAAAACTAAATTAAACAAAACAAAAAGATTATTCTAAAAGAAAGCAAATAAACAACTAAGAATTGATGGAATTCAGATAAATAAGAATTAAGACTCCAATATCCCCAATTATGAATTATAAATCAACTATTCAACTATTCCAATTATTATGTCTACTGAATTGTTAACAGGAATTCTCAAATGCCAAAAGCCCTTTCTCAAGTGATCCTTTGCCTTCTATTTACTCCAAGTTAATTTTGTTATATCCCTATGCAAAACAATTGAATTAAACTCACTACAATCCCAATTCCTTATGTGTTACATGCGGCAAATAGATATTCTCATTCTATTCACAAACCTAATTATTCACTGTGCAAATAACTAAGTCACATGATATCATGCCCAGTTCTAACCCTAGAATTCTTTTCCCAATTCCTTCTAGAGTAACAAGGTAATTACTGATCAAATAATTAATCAATAAGCATAAGGCAAGATAAACAACTCACTTTGACACAAATAATTGGAATAAATCAAATAACTAATTAATAGCCATAAAAGGTTCAATTGGAATCTTAATAAAAGAATTAGTTCATAATTAATGAATTAAAACCAAGAATCCACAACTGAATAGACATTAAAAGATAAAAGTATAATAAGAGAAGAGAATAGAATCTGTTATCAGCAAATCTGATGCTCCCCTCTTGCTCTTGTTCTTGATCTTCAGTGTTCTTTAATTTGCTTCAATCTCCAATGGCTAATTAAGAACTAGGGTTTAGATTCTAATCTAATTGAGTGTTTTAATCTAGTCTAATCTATGTATTCTCCCTTTATTTTATGCCTTACATCATGTATTTATAGGTTACAAGTTCAATTTTTAGCTCAGGAATAAACCCAATCCAATTTGGAGTAAAAAAGGTGTCAAAATTCGTTCAAAAACGCGTCCAGGCCATCACCAAGCCCTTCCTTCAGCGGCAAATACCGGGCTTGACGCTCAACATCGTTCCTTCAGCTTTGCCATTGGGGCATAGGGCTTTATTTTGGGCGCCTTAATAACTGCTTACACATTCTGACATTTTCTGCTCCGACATCCTTTGGGAAAATGGCCATAACGTCTTCGTTCAAACTCCGATTTCGATGATTTAAGATGATATAGAAAGAGGAGAAGTAAATCTACAACTTTAATTCTTTAAGTTTTTCGAAATAAGGTCCAAAGAAATACTCAAATTGGCTCAAGTATCACAGTAAATGGCAAGTTCAAAAGCGAGAATCTAGCCACCCCAAACGTCGATCCAAGTAACTTTTGTCCTAATTCCTACAAAACAACATAAAACATGCATGAATAAACACAAACACTTAAAATCAACCAAAAGATTAAGCTCAAACGCATTCAATTATGAGTATAAAACTCACTCATCAGAACCCAACATCGAGTTTTGAATTACCATGTACATTACGGTCAACCCCAATTCGATATGGATCGAAGATTAATGATTCAAATCATTGATCAGGAGTACGATGAAGCAGTTGAGGGTGGAATATGCCCTATAGCGAAAGTCAATTCCAGCGGTAATGATGACACCAAGGGATGTCCCGGAAAAGTCAAAGTCGGTGGTTCAAGTGAAAGCGCTTTTCTAGCCTCCCAAAAAGTGAGGAACCGAACGAAGTTATCACGGGTAAGTTAATCATAAATTTTTGCGAAGTCTATACCTTACTTGATACTGGTTATACCCACTCTTTTATTTTTCTTACTTGCGTTCAACGTTTAAATTTAACTTTGGAGAAATTAGACCTTGACTTATTTGTTGAAACTCCATTGGGAGAAACCTTCATTACATCCACTATTTATAAGTCTTATTTGATTCAAATCTGCACCCGCAAGTTAACTATCGATCTTACATAACTGAATTATCCATGCACTACGGACCAAGGATATTCATTATTATCACATCCACGAATCATCCATGCACTACAGGCCAAAGATATACGTTATTATCACCAATGGTCATGATCATGCCAATAACTGTCCATCAATGCACTACAGGCCAATGATGACTTTTATCACATCATTTGTAACATTACAGGTCATGATTATACCGATACATAGTCATAATCATACCAATCAACAGTCCATCTATGCATTACGGGCCAAAGATGACTTTAATCACAATATAAGCATGAGGATGATGACAATAATATAAAAATTCAATTAAATAAGAGCAATGATAAATTTTAAAGTTTTATAATTCAATTTATCCAGAATTCAATAATGTCCAATTTGTCAACATGATACTGCTTTGTGGAGTAAAATTCAAGAATAATATTGTATCAAAAATGATTTGGACAGAAAAGAAATCAATTTTTATCATGAATAGTACCCCGGGTGAACAGTACCCAAGTGAATAGTACCTCGTGAATAGTACTTCAGGAATAGTACCCCGACATAAAAAGATTAAAAATTATCAAGAATATTCAGAATAATATTTCTGTGAAAAGATACTAGATGAAGCGCAAATTTCAAGGATATTATACTAATTTCAAGGAGTATAGAAGCAATACTTAACAAAATAAGTGTAGAATTCGGAATCTGAAACAAAATAATATTACTTACATACTACAGAGTATGGAAGAAAATATTATTTCTTACAAATATTGAACAAAGATAATATCCCTTACCTTAAAAAGGAGAATACTTCTGAATGGTAGGGCGGAGATATTCTTGAAGAAAACTTATACTGTTTTCTACACTCAAAATTTTCTTAAACTCAAAAGAAATACGCTCAATATTATAGAAGAAGAATTCTCTGATTCTGGTATGATTTTCATTTCTAAACTAAGCATCCTATTTATAGGAGAATGAAAGGATACTATTTAGGAAAAAAAAATAACGGGCTGCACAGTAGGAAAAAAATTTCACGGGCATTCGGCGTCTGAATTCACATGATTTTACTATTTATTACTATACAATACTATACAACACTATGCAGTACTATGCATAATATATATATATATATATATATATATATATATATATATATAAGTAATAAAACAAAAGCTGAGATAACTTTCTCCAAACCATTTTAAAAAATGAAAAAGTGGGGGTTCATGTAATAAACCAAATTTATAACATATACTTTATAACAATCCCCTCTATTTATCCCAATTCACTTGGCTTCACAATTCATATTTTTAATAACATTCATCATTAATATTATAACTCATAATATTAACAACCAGATCATTTCCATGAAAGAGGGGGCTTTCCGATAAGGATTTCTCCTTATTTACGCTTAATTAGGTGACCAAACTTCTTTCCTCGACAAAACTTTCTAGACATTGTCAATAATCCACACCTTATTATTCAAAAATACATTTCGAGAAAATTAAATCTTTATTCATAAAATTTGGGGTCTTACAATGAAAGTATTCAATTTTCTTATAATTATTATTCTATTTAGTAAATGGTTAAATTGATAAAAGGTTAAAGTTAAGGGTGATATGTGAAAAGTTTGTAAAGTAAGCAAATTGTCATAAAATATTTGTTTGATCGGAAAATATTCTTTTTGTCGGGGAATATTCGTAAGATAGCGCAATAATTGGTGGACCACATAACGGAATAACTGTCGGATTTAGAAAGCGACAAAAATAACCTTTTTATAAAAATAACGACAAGACTTTTACCGTTAAACTGTTGAAATATCCGGTGATAAAAGAACAATAATACGCGTTGTTGCACAGTAGCACATGGTATTGCACAATATCTCTGATTATTGATGCTTATATAAGAAGTCACTCAGTTTATTCAATTATTGTCATAGTATATCTGCACAATATTTTATATTATTAAATCAATAATTCAGACGACACAATTATTCATATTATTATTTGCATTATTGATAATGTCTATAAAGTTCTGTTGAGGAAAGGGATTTGGTTATTTAATTGCGCATCAGTAAGGAGAAATCTTTATTGAAAAACCCCCTCTTTCCTTGGAATGATCTGGTTGTCAATATTGTGAGTTATAATATTAATATTGTGAGTTATAAGTATGGACCGTTGCTTTAAGTTTTAGTAGTAAATCAATAAGGACCGTCCGTCTTAATAGTAAATCAATCTGGACCGTTCATGAATTATTTACCATTTAATCAATTATCCTATAAATAAAAGCTCATTCCTTCATTATTTCTTACGAATTCACTGAAACTCTAGAGAGAGAAATTATAGAGAGAAAAAAGAAGAGTTTTCTGCTACTTCACTATTGCAATATCCAATCTTCTACTAAGGTAAGGGATATTATTTATCGTATTGTTAAGGGATGTTATTTTTAGTATGGTAATGGTATTATTCTTTCGTATTCGTAAAGAATGTTATTTTCTTTCAATAATCATAAGGGTTGCGATTCTATTCTTTATTAATCAACGAGAGTAGCCTGTCTATGCGGACTACCGCATGCATGGTGAATGACCCTTCGTATTCATTCTTTATTAAATTTTGGAAATACTATGTCTACGCGGATTACCGCATGACGGGTGAAAATCCATTTACAGTCTCGTATATTCTTTTATACTCGTATGAGATATCATTTTTTTGTACTCATCAAGGAATATTGTTTTCTTTCGTATTCTCCATTTATGGGTACTTTACATGACGGGGTACTATTCACTCATAGTACTATTCACGGGGTACAATTCACTCGGATACTAATCATGGGATACTATTCACTCGAGCACTATTCACTCAAGTACTATTAATGATAAAATTAGTTTCTTTTCTGACCAAATTATTTTTGATATATGAATCTTATAATTTGAATCCACATTTTGATCATCATGTTGACCATTTGGACATTCTTGAACTCTGGATAAATTAAATTATAAATATTTAATTTTTATCTTTGATCTCACTTGATTCATTCTTTATATCATTTTTATAATTCTCAGATATAAATTGTGGTTAAAGTTATCTTTGGCTTACGTGCAAAGATGAATTATTGATTAGTATGATTATGACCGAGAATTGTGTATTGGTATGATTATGACCAGGAATTGTGTATTAGTATAATCATGACATTTAATGTTACAGGTAAAGACTTGTGATGAATGTTCTCTTTGGCCCGTAGTGCAAAGAAGAATTGTTGCTTGATATCTTTGGCCGTAGTGTAAAGATGGACAGGTGTATGACATGATCATGACCACTGATGATACAAATAAATATCTTTAGCCCGTAGTGCAAAGATAGACTATTAGTTGGCAGGATCATGACTATTGGTTTTACAGTTGAATGTCTTTGGCCGTAGTGCACTGACAGACACTTGATTGGCATGATCATAACTATTGTTTTTTTAATTGAATATCTTTGGCCCGTAGTACAAAGATAGATAATTGATTGGTATGATCATTGTTATTATATTTGAATATCTTTAGCCTTTGGGTAAGGATATTGAGTGAATGTTCTATTAAGCCTTTGTGGCAAGGAGAAACTATTGTTTTACATGATTATAAACATGAATTGTGAATTTAATTATAATCTTTGGTGGTTCAGGTGAAGACATATGATGAAAGTTCTCTTTGTCTTGGGTACAACAAAGAACTGTTGATGGGTATTACAGGGATAAAATATTAATGATGGACTTTTAATTAGGAGGAGATAGTAGACATTATGTTCTATTTGACTCTTCTAATGGATTGTTGTTTCCGCTGCAGTTGTTGATCTAAAACTTGTTGTCTATTATCATATTTTTTCCCTGTTGAGGACTAAGGATAATTTGTTCTATATTATTTTACTTATAATATTTTTTACTGGGCTAGTTGAGCTCACCCTTTTGCTTCACAATTCCTTTCTGGTAGTAAGAGTGTAGCTGGGTCGAGCAGGGATAATAGGGGATTAGTGTGATGGTCCGAGACTGTGGAAGTTTCTCAATACATTATAAAATAGCATGACAATATATAATTGTATTGAGGACTTGAGATGTGTGTGTCGTATTTTATACATCACTTAATAATTAATTTTGGGGAACAACTATAGGGTGATGAGAACTCGACTTTGAAAACGTCAAAAATACACACCATTGGAATGAACAGGATAATAATCTTCTCGTTCTTCTTTGGGGTCTATTGGGTTAACCAAAGTTAATGCTCAAGTCCTATGATATCTATTATAACTTAGATGCATGGCCTCCAATGTATAAAGGATTCCTTGAGCATTTTCTAAAGATTTTAGTTCCTAAAATAGTTATCGACTATACATTTATGTAGAGTATCATTAGTTTGGAGTGTGAGTACTTTTATTTGTATTGAAACTCACAGCTTATGTATTGTCGTATTTTGCACCACAGTTTAATAGTTGTATAAATGAAGTTTGTATTTAAATTATGTACCATGTTTCTGGCGACCCAGAATGGGTCGTGTGGACCTTTTTTGGGGGCGTCACAAATGGTATCATAGCTTAGGGATATGATCTCTGACGGAGATCTAAGGTTAGAACTAGGAGGGGAGTGTTAGAGTTTATGCCCTAGAGGTCATCTATTTGATATAATTGCTTAACATTTTAATATTATATTTGATTGAATAAATGAATAATTTTATTATGGTTTTATTTACTGCGTTATATAAATGTTAACATAATAAAATTCCTTAGAATAGTGATACAAATTATATAGTTTCAAGTATGTGACTTGAACATGAGATTATATATTAACAATTAGTATCATTGCTCTTAAATGTCCCTAGTCAAGTATCATTGTTGATGGGACAACAATGATGCATTGAGACTAGTATGTGGATTGACTGATGACCAAATCTCATTGGTTATAAATATATGAGATATTGAGTCAATGCATAGGTACATGTTAGAGAACGATGTACTGGACAGACCCACCATGAGAATTCTACGTGGAGCATTATGCGAAGTGTCATTAGTGATTCTCATAGTGACAATGATGTAATTATCCTTAGACCTGAAATCACTATATTACTACACGAGAATTTATGTACTTTGATAGCATCAAAAGTAACCTTTAATAGGGTGGACTATAAAGGTGATTATTGGGTACATCATGAATCAAGTGAGGAATATAAGTGATCTAGATGGAATTTAACCCTCCTATATATTAGGGGTGATATCCATAGGCCTCTTGATTGAGTAGGACTATGAAATGCATGGTCATGCTCAAATAGTGATTTATTTTATATAGTCTACTCATTGATCAAGAAAAACTCAGATTAAATTATGAAGAGTATGACACATTCCATGACTCGAGTTTAATCTAGGATATTAAGGTTAAAAGGATTAAATTACATTGAAACATTGGTCACAAAAAGGTTGCAACGAATCATCGATCTTATTATTACTTAGGTAGCAGTGATGCATTACTAGATGCCACTCACTATTTATAATTTTATAATATGATTTTAAAATTATTGACAACGTAATAATAACCTATAGGGTCACACACATAGAACGTAATTAAAATGGAATTAATTTAAATTGTAAAGATTTAAATATGTCAATGTGATTGATAATATTTAAATTACGAATTTAAATTAATAGGATAATTTATATATAGGTTTATTAATTAAGTAAGACTTAATTAATATATATATATATATATATATATATATATATATATATAAATTCGGATTTTAGTAAGTTAGGTTTTTAATTAATTCTTTTTAACCTCTATATTTATAATATGTAGCAGTCATTTTAGGGATGATCATTAACTAAAAACCCTAGCCTCTCTTAGAGAGAGACTAGAGAGAAACAGTTTCGAAAATCCTGTTCCTTTGGTGGCTAGTACCGCAACTCCCTTGACTGCAGTTCGTGTGACGACGTGTAGAACGTTCGTGTGGATACCGTAGAGACGTAGTTCCTTCGGATTGCGTTGGAGATTCGAAGTTTTTCATAATCGGTATAATCTCTTAAACACTGAATTAATGTCTGTTTTGAATGGATCCTGTTTTGGGTTTCGGAAATTATTTTGTTTTTGTTCAATTTATATTGCGCTTTGCGTTGAATTGATATGCCGAAATCCCTACAGGGAGAGACGAGTAAAACCGTCACTAGTGTGTCTCCTACCTAAGCTGAATTTTCTTAATAAGTTGACGAAATGTGATAAGTTAATTAACCTTTGTTTTGAAGCTGTATTCTGGAACGATATCTGAAATCCAAGAGATAAGCAATGGAGAAATCATGATACAGAGGATAAGACCGGGAAGATAGAATCTAAAATGAAAGCAAGGTATTCTAACCTCTTCGAACTACTAGGTACGTAAATTTTGAGAATGAAATTTCATAAGGATGGGAGATTGTAAGACCCCAAATTTTATAAAATGAAAGTATTCAATTTTCTTATAATTATTATTCTATTTAGTAAATGGTTAAATTGATAAAAGGTTAAAGTTAAGGGTGATATGTGAAAAGTTTGCAAAGTAAGAAAGTGGTCATAAAATATTCGTTTGGTCGGAGAATATTCTTTTTGTCGGAGAATATCCGTACGACAGCGCAATCATTGGTGGACCACATAACGGAATAACTGTCGAATATTGAAAGCGACAAAAATAACCTATTTATAAAAATAACGACAAGACTTTTACTGTTAAAATGTTAAAATATTCGGTGATAAAAGAACAGTAATACGCGTTGTTGCAAAGTAGCACACGGTATTGCACAATATATCTAATTATTGATGCTTACATAATAAGTCACTAAGTTTGTTCAATTATTATCATAGTATATCTGCACAATATTTTATATTATTAAATCAATAATTGAGACGACACAATTATTCATATTATTATTTTTATTATTGATAATGTCTAGAAAGTTCTGTCAAGGAAAGAGGTTTGGTTATTTAATTGCGCGTTAGTAAGGAGAAATTTTATTAGAAAGCCCCCTCTTTCTTGGGAATGATCTGATTGTCAATATTGTGAGTTATAATATTAATGATGAATAATTTTTAAAAGATTAAAAATATATTGATTAAAGATAAATGATTTGTGGTAAATATTTATTCAATTTTTGATATAAATATAGGGATTTGTTATGAGGCATTTGTTATAAGTTTGGCTTATTATTCCATGAGGAGATGTGCTAATTTTTCAGACCGTCGGTTTAAGTTATAATAATATATCAATATGGACCGTTGGTTGAAGTTATAATAGTAAATCAATATGAACCGCTAATTGAAAGTTATAATAGTAAATCAGTATGGACCGTTGATTTAAGTTTTAATAGTAAATCAATATGGGCCGTCTGTCTTAATAGTAAATCAATCTGGACCGTTCATGAATTAGTTACTATTTAGTCAATTCTCCTATAAATAGAAGCTCATTCCTTCATTATTTCTTACGAATTCACCAAAACGCTAGAGAGAGAAACTATAGAGAGAAAGAAGAAGAGTATTCTGCTACTTCACTATTGCAATATTCAATCTTCTAGTAAGGTAAGGGATATTATTTATCGTATTGGTAAGAGATGTTATATTTAGTATGGTAAGGGGTATTATTCTTTCGTATTTGTAAAGAATGTTATTTTCTTTCAATACTCATAAGAGTTGTCATTCTATTCTTTATTAATCTGCGGGAGTAGCCTGTCTACGCAGACTACCGCATGCATGGGGAATGACCCTTCGTATTCATCCTTTATTAAATTTTAAAAATACTTTGTCTACGCGGATTACCGCATGGCGGGTGAAAATCTATTTGCAGTCTCGTATATTCTTTTATACTCGTATGAGATATCATTTCTTTTGTACTAGTCAAGGAATATCATTTTCTTTCGTATTCCTCATTTATGGGTACTTTACATGATGGGGTACTATTCACTCAGAGTACTATTCACGGGGTACTATTCACTCGGGTACTAATCACGGGATATTATTCCCTCGGGTACTATTCACTCGGGGTACGATTCACTTGGGTATTATTCACGGGGTACTATTCACTCGAGATACTATTCACGACAAAATTAGTTTCTTTTCTGACCAAATTATCTTTGATATATGAATCTTATTCTTAAATTTGAATCCATATTTTAATCATCTTGTTGACCATTTGGACATTCTTGAACTCTGAATAAATTGAATTATAAATATTTAATATTTATCCTTGATCTCACTTGATTCATTCTTTATATCATTGTTATAATTCTCAGATATAAATTGTGGTTAAAGTTATCTTTGGCTTACGTGCAAAGATGAACTATTAATTACTATCAATTTTTGATATAAATATAGGGATTTGTTATGAGGCGTTTGTTATAAGTTAAGCTATTATTCCATGCGGAGATGTGCTAATTTTTCAGACCGTCGGTTGGAGTTATAATAATAAATCAATATGGACCGTTGGTTGAAGTTATAATAGTAAATCAATATGAACCGCTAATTGAAAGTTATAATAGTAAATCAGTATGGACCGGTGCTTTATGTTTTAATAGTAAATCAATATGGATTGTCTGTCTTAATAGTAAATCAATTTGGACCATTCATGAATTAGTTACTATTTAGTCAATTCTCCTATAAATAGAAGCTCATTCCTTCATTATTTCTTATGAATTCACCGAAACTCTAGAGAGAGAAACTATAGAGAGAAAGAAGAAGAGTATTCTGCTACTTCACTATTGCAGTATTCAATCTTCTAGTAAGGTAAGGGATATTATTTATCGTATTGGTAAGAGATGTTATCTTTTGTATGGTAAGGGGTATTATTTCGTATTCGTAAAAAATGTTATTTTCTTTCAATACTCATAAGAGTTGTCATTCTATTCTTTATTAATCTGCGGGAGTAGCCTGTCTACACGGACTACCGCATGCATGGTGAATGACCCTTAGTATTCATCCTTTATTAAATTTTAAAAATACTCTGTCTACGCGGATTACCGCATGGCGGGTTAAAATCCATTTGCAGTCTCGTATATTTTTTTTATACTCGTATGAGATATCATTTTTTTGTACTCGTCAAGGAATATCGTTTTCTTTTGTATTCTTCATTTATGGGTACTTTACATGATGGGGTACTATTCACTCGGAGTACTAATCACGGGATATTATTCTCTCGGGTACTATTCACTCGGGGTACGATTCACTTGGGTATTATTCACGGGGTACTATTCACGACAAAATTAGTTTCTTTTCTGACCAAATTATCTTTGATATATGAATCTTATTCTTAAATTTGAATCCATATTTTGGTCATCATGTTGACCATTTGGACATTCTTGAACTCTGAATAAATTGAATTATAAATATTTAATATTTATCCTTGATCTCACTTGATTCATTCTTTATATAATTGTTATAATTCTCAGATATAAATTGTGGTTAAAATTATCTTTGGCTTACGTGCAAAGATGAACTATTGATTAGTATGATTATGACCAAAAATTGTGTATTGGTATGATTATGACAAGAAATTGTGTATTAGTATAATCATGACATTTAATGTTACAGATAAAGACTTATGATGAATGTTCTCTTTGACCCATAGTGCTTGATATCTTTGGTCATAGTGTTAAGATGGACAGGTGTATGACATGATCATGACCACTGATGATACAAATAAATATCTTTAGCCCGTAGTGCAAAGATAGACTATTGGTTGGTAGGATCATGACCATTGGTTTTACAGTTGAATGTCTTTGGCCATAGTGCACTGACAGACACTTGATTGGCATGATCATGACTATTGGTTTTTGTAAGACCCCAACTTTCTTGAATAAAGAATAATTTTTCTCGAAATATATTTTTGAATATTATGGTGTGGATATGATATAATGTTATAGTTGTGGGTAATATTTAGAAAATTTTGCAAAGTAAGCAAGTTGATATAAAATATTCGTTGTGTCAGTGGATATTTGATTAGTCGGAGAATATTCGTTTTAACAGGGAATATTCGTACGACGGCACAATCATTGGTGGACCCCACAACGGAAGTATTGTCGTAGTTAGAAAATGACGAAATATCTTTTATAAAAATAACGGCGGAAGTTTTACCGTTAAACCGTTGAACTACTTCCGATGGTAAAAGTACAAATATGTCTGGCGGTCGTTAAGTAGTAGCACACGATATTGAATATTGATGTTTACGTGAGAAGTCACTCGGTTATACTCAATTATTGCTACATAAAGAATTGTTGTTGTAAGTATCTCACGTTATTTGATTCAATTATTGTCACATTATCATCTCGCATAATATTTTATATTATTAAATCAATAATTGAGACAACAATGTTATTCATATTATTATTTACAATATTGACAATGTTTAGAAAGTTCATCGATGAGAGGTTTGGTCACCTAATTGCGCTACCAATAAGGAGATATTGTGACACCCCCAAAACAGTATACATCACCCATCTTGAGTCTCCAAATACACAAAAAAAATTCAAATACAACTTAATTATACAACGAAATGTAAAAATACGACACAAAACATAATCTAAGAGTTTTAATAAGAATATTGTCATCTAGACAATATCCACACTCAATGGAGTCCTCATTACATTTATTATCACACTATTTAATAGAATAGTGAGGACTACTAATGTTATCATCTGGACTGTCACTCCATTCCTCGACTAGTCCCGACTACGTTCTCATTTCCTAAAGAGAACAGTGAAGAAAGGGTGAGCTCAACTAGCCTAGTAAGAAATATTATGACTAAGATAATGCAGAATAAATTATCATTAGCCTTCAACAATGTTAAACTGATAAATTACAATAGACATCAAGTTTAACTACAGCAAAATAAGCAATCCATTAGAAGAGTCAAGTAGAGCATGATATCTACTATCTTCTATGATTTAAAATATTTTCATCAATTTTTTTTATCGCCGAGACTCAGCTTAATAAATAAACCATATCATCGAATCTTCCCTACACTATGGGCCATGGATATTCATTAAATCATCAATGGTCATGACTATACCGAATAATCCCTGGTCATAATCATACCAAAAACTGTCCATCAATGCACTTCAGGCCACTAAGGACTTTCACCACATCATTCGTCACATTACGATCATGATTATACCGAATAATCTCTGGTCATAATCATACCAAGTCCATCTATGCACGTAAGCCAAAGATGACTTTCATCACAATATAAGCATGAGGATGATGACAATGATATAAGCATTAATCAAACAAAAATAAGGATAAATATTAAAGAATTTAAATTTATCCAAATATTATCAATCACTTAATAAACTCATAATCTAATCTTATTAATATTATAAAAATATTTTAATCACTTTTTAAACTTATAAACAATTTATTTCAATTGTTCACACTTTACCAAATAATGCATTTAATTATTTAAAAATGCCATACTCATAAGATTTCCTCACCAATGATTAAATGCCTCATCAAAAATCTGCATATACCCTATATAGGATTCCCAAGTCATAAAATCCTATTTTCCAATTTTGTTACTTCACATAACATATTTAATTCATTTACTCATAACTAGTTCATTTTCATAAAAAATACCAAATCAGTCCCAAAAATATTTATTTTCTGTGATTTAGCAGAATATAGTCCCATATTGAACATATATTTTTCTCGAAATTTTTAAAATTCATTTACTATTTTTTATATGGCCAAAATTGCAGAACATTTAGACATTTATCATAAATTGTACTTTTGTCCAAAAATTCTAAAATTTACAGGGTATACTTCTGTTATATACATGTACTTTCAATAAAAATTTCACCAATTTTGGAGTTATAAGGGTTTACTTTTAAAATAGTCTTTTCTCATAAAATCTATAACTCTTAATCTATACATCCAAATATCGCCATCTTTGGACACAATATAGAAAACTCATCAAATTATCATTTTAAATTTTTCAAGAATTTTTTAGGGTCAGAAAAATTATGAAACTGCAAATGGATTTTCAGCCGCCATACGGTAATCCACGTAAACAGATCATTTCCACAATTTAATAAGAAATGAATACAAAGGATCATTCACCATGCATGCGATAATCCACATAGATAGGTTATTACAACAAAATAATAAAGAATGGAATAACAGGAGAATTCACCATGCATGCGATAGACCGCACAGAAGGTTATTCCCAATAGAATAATAAAGAATGGAACCAAGTCATGCGTAATCCGCACAGACAGGATATTTCAACAGAATAATAAAGAATGAAACCAGGTCATGCGTAATCCACACAGACAGGATGAAACCAGGTCATGTGAATCAATAGTTATAATCATGTGAAAATACGAATCACAGTATAGTACCTCCATCTATACCTCCATTTTTAACTTAGTCATGCAAGGATTATCAATCTTGCACCAACTCCCCTAATAGTACAAGAATGTGAATTAATAGTACACACATGTGAACAAATAGTTATAATCATATGAATTAATAGCAATTAATTGCTCATTTATCCGATTAATTACCAAATTGGTCAATATAACCTCCAGACATCAATTATTATCGAAATAAATGTAGATTTCTACTAACACTAACAATCCTAACACAATGGAAATATTTTTCTCAAAAAAATTATTTTTAAAATTTTGAAGTTTAACTTTTTCAAAAAAGTCAACTGTTGACTTTTTTGACCAAAAAGTCAACCTCGACAAATTTTATGTTTATAGTCTATTTTTACTATTTTCATCGTTCCGGACTCAAATATCACGTCCGCATCTCCAAATTCAACTCCGAACTCAAATTCAATTTTTAATAATATTTATCATTAATATTATAACTCACAATATTTAACAATCAGGTCGTTCTCAGGAAAGAGGGGGCTTTCCGATAAGGATTTCTCCTTATTGGCGCGCAATTAGATGACCAAACCTCTCCTTGACAGAACTTCTAGACATTGTAAATATAGCAACTTAATAATATGAATAACTTTGTCGTCTCAATTATTGATTTGTAATATAACATATTATGCATATGATACTGTGACAATAACCGAATCAATAATATGAGAGATATAATGCTGCAATTACTGTAGCAATAATTGAGTATAACTGAGTGACTTCTCACGTAAGCATCAATAATCAATACCGGTGTCTTTCTTATGCAACCAATGCCAGACATCAGTACTTTTACTATCGGGTAGTTCAATGTTTAACGGTAAAACTTCCGCCGTTATTTTTATAAAAAGATAACTCTGTCGTTTTCTTACTATGACAATACTTTCGTTGTGGGGTCCACCAATGATTGTGCCGTCGTAAGAATATTCCCTGTTAAAACGAATATTTCCCGAACAATCGAATATTATATAACCACTTGTTTACTTTGCAAAATTTGTAAATATTACCCACAACTATAACATTATATCAAATCCACACCATAATATTCAAAAAATATATTTTGAGAAAATTATTCTTTATTTATAAAATCTGGGGTCTCACAGATATCCTTATTGGAAAGCCCCCTCTTTCCTGGGAACGATCTGGTTGTTAAATGTTGTGAGTTATAATATTAATGATGAATAATTGTTGAAGTATTAAAAATGTGTTTATTAAAGATAAGTGAATTACAAAAGTTTGAGGGGAATAATACAAACTTGGAAAACTTTAGGGGTCCTAAAGTGTAATAAGTTAAACCAATCTGGACCATTGATGATGGTTTTAATAGTAAACCAATCTGAACCATTGATGGTGGTTTTAATAGTTAATCAATCTGGACCATCGGTGGTTTTAATAGAAAATCAATCTAGACCGTCGGTGGTGGTTTTAAAATTAAATCAATCTGGACCGTCGGTGGTGGTTTTAAAAGTAATCAATCTGGACCGTCGGTGGTGATTTTAAAAGTAAATCAATCTGGACTGTTGGTGGTGGTTTTAATAGTAATCAATATGGACCGTCCGTTCTAATAGTGAATCAATCTGGACCATTCGCGAATTAGTTACTATTTAGTCCATTGTCCTATAAATAGAAGCTTAATTCTTCTTTCATTCTCACCAATTCACTGAAATTCACAAGAGACACTATAGAGAGAGAAACTATAGAGAGCAAGAAGAAGAGTATTCTGTGATGCCCCTAAAATAGGTACACATCACCCATCTTGGGTAGTCAGATACAAGGTACTGAATACAAATACAAACTAATTATACAACAGTCGTGTAAAATACGATAAAACATAAATTGAGAGTTTTAATAAGAATATTGTCATCTAGACAATATCCACACTCAAAGAAGTCCTCAATACATTTATTGTTACACTATTTAATAGAATAGTGAGGACTACTAATACTATCATCTGGACCGTCACTCCGTTTCCCGACTAGTCCCGGCTACGTTCTCTTTTCCCTCAAGAGAACAAAGAAAGAAAGGGTGAGCTCAACTAGCCCAAAGAAGAAATATTATGACTAAGATAATGCGAAAATAAATTATCATTAGTCTTCAACAATGTTAAACTAATAAAATACAATAGACATCAAGTTTAAATGCAAATCTAATAAGCAATCCATTAGAAGAGTCAAGTAGAGCATGATATCTATTATCTTCTATGATTTAAAATATTTTCATCAATTTTTATCACGAGACTCACTAATAAATAAACCACATCATCGAGTCATCCCTGCTTTACGGGCCAAGGATATTCATTAAATTATCAATGGTCATGACTATACCGAATGATCTATGGTCATAATTATAACAAAAACTGTCCGTCAATACCCTACAGGCCACTGAGGACTTTTACCACATCATTTATAACATTACAGGTCATGATTATACCGAATAATCCCTGGTCATAATCATACCAAATTCATCTAACGTAAGCCAAAGATGACTTTCATCACAATATAAGCATGAGGATGATGACAATGACATAATAATTCAATAAAACAAGTTCAAGAATAAATTTTAAAGATTTATAAGTTAATTTATCCTGAACTCAATAATGTCCAAATTGTCAACATGATACTGCTTTGTGGAGTAAAATTCAAGAATGATCAGAAGAATATTTCCATGAAAAAATACTGGATGAAGCGCAAATATCAAGGATATTCCACTAATTTCATGGAGTATAGAAGCCAAAATTTTAACCAAATGAGTATCATAGAATATATAAAATTGCAATGGATTTTCACCCGCCATGCGGTAATCCACGTAGACAGATCATTTTCATAATTTAATAAGAAATGAATACGAAGGGTCATTCACCATGCATGTGGTAATCGACATAGACATGTTATTCCAATAGAATAATAAAGAATGGAATAACAGAAGAATTCACCATGCATGCGATAGACCGCACAGACAGGTTATTCCAATAGAATAATAAATAATAGAACCAGGTCATGCGTAAACGAACAGACAGGATATTCCAACATAATAATAGAGAATGGAACAACAAAAGACTTCACCAGGCATGCGATAATCACATATGCATGTTATTCCAATGTAATAATAAATAATGGAACTAGTGTCATGCATAACGCATGCATGTGATATATTCAACGAAATAATAAATAATAGAACTAGAATTCATGCATAATACGCATGTATATACAGATATTCCAAATGTAATAATAAAGAATGGAATAACGTAAGAATTTCACCATGTATGCAGTATTGTGATATACAAAGTTATTCCAACATAATAATAAGGAATGGAATAATGTAAGAATTTTACCATGTATGTGGTACTTCAGATATACAAAAGTTATTCTAACGTAATAATAAGGAATGGAATAATGTAAGAATTTCACCATGTATGCGGTTGTGATATACAAAAGTTATTCCAATGAATAATAAAGAATGGAATAACAGAAGTTATCTTCATGAATACGAAAGAAATAATACCCCTTACCTTATAAAGAAGAGTACTCCGACGGGTAGGGCGGGGATATACTTGAAGAAGACTTGCATTACGCTCAAAGCTTCTTAAAACTCTAAAGAAATACGCTCAAGATTATAGAAGAGAATTCTCTAAATTTCTGGTGTGATTTCAATTCTAACTAAGTATCCTATTTATAGGAAAATAGAAAGGATACTATGCAATAAAATATAATATAATATATATATTTATATATTTTATTTAAAATCTAAAAAAATAATTAACTTTATAAAAGTATTCTGTTTTATATAAAAAGATTTTACTATGCAAATACTATATGCAGTATATGCAAACACTATGCATAATAAAATATATTATATTCTAATTATTTTCTAATAAAATAAATAACTTTATAAAAGTATTCTATTTTATATAAAAAGATTTTACTATACAAAGCACTATTCGTGTACTATGCAAACACTATGCATAATAAAATATATTATATTCTAATAATTGTCTAATAAAACAAATAACTTTATAAAAGTATTCTGCTTTTATAAAAAGATTTTACTATGCAAAACACTATGCAGCACTATATAATAATAAAATATAATATATTCTAATTATTGTCTAATAAAATAAATAACTTTATAAAAGTATTCTGCTTTTATATAAAAAAGCTTTTCCGCTTTTATTACATTAATAATACTAATAAAACAAAATTTATATATATAAACTTATATGACTTCATAAAAAGACACACCTCAATATATTTAACAATATTTATCATCATTATTATAATTCACAATATTAATCGACTGTGTCGCTCCTGTGAAAGAGGGGCTTTCCAATAAGGATTTCTCCCTATCACGCAATTGGGTGACCAAACCTCTCCTCGCGTAACTTTTAGACATCGTTAATATTGCAAATAATAATATTCATAACTTTGTTTTCTCAATTATTGATTTAATAATATATAAAATATCGACAATAATTGAATCAAATAACGTGAGATACTATGCAACAATTATCAGTAGCAAATAATTGAACAAAACGAGTGACTTCTCAATGTAAAGATCAATAATCAATACCGTGCAGCTACTATGCAACCACGCCAGACATCGCATTTCTTTTAACACCGTGTTTCAACAGTTAATGGTAAAACTTCCGCCGTTATTTTCATAAAAACATGTTTGTCGTTTTCTCAATCCGACAATAATTCTTTTGTGGAGTCCACCAATAATTGTGCCATCGTAAGAATATTCCTTGTTAAAACGAATATTCCCCAACCAATCGAATATTATATAACAACTTGCATACTTTTCAAAATTTCTAAATATTACCCACAACTATAACATTATATCAAATTTACTCCATAATATTAAAAAATGATATTTATTGAAAAGTCATCTTTATTCATAAAAGTTGGGGTCTTATAACCTCCCCTTCTTATAAAATTTCGCCCTCGAAATTAGAGTACATACCTGGTATGTCGAAGAGGTAAGGATATCTTGATTTTATTTCAGATTCTAACTCCTAGGTCATTTCCTCAACATTGTGATTTCTCCACAAAACCTTGACTTGAGGTATAACCTTGGAGCGTAGAATATGTTCCTTCTTATCCAAGATTTGAACAGGAATCTCTTCATACGTTAAATCTTCCGCTATTTCGTCCAGTTCTAACTCAATAATGTGGTTCGGGTCTTTCACATATTTACATAACATGGATATATGAAAAATTTTATGAACACGAGACATACTTGGCGGTAAAGCGAGTCTATAGGCCACAGTTCCTACTCGATCGAGGATTAAAAATGGGCCAATGAATCGAGGATTAAGCTTTTCTCTCTTTCTAAATATCGTAACTCCTTTCTATGGAGTAACACGTAACAACACATGATCTCCAATATCGAATTCCACGTCCTTTCAATGAAGATCAACATAACTCTTTTGTCGATCTTGTGAGGTTTTTATACGTTGTCGGATCATTTGAATCTTTTCTGTAGTCATACGTACTAACTCCGGTCCCAACAACGTTGCTTCACCCACCTCACCCCAGCATACTGGAGAACGACACTTTCTTCCATACAACGCTTCGAATGGAGCCATGCCAATACTTGCTTGATAGTTGTTGTTGTAGGAAAACTCCACCAATGGTAAGAACTTGCCCCAACTTCCCTTGAAGTCAAGGACACAGAGTCTTAATAAATCTTCAAGAGTTTAAATAGTCCTCTCTCGATTGTCCGTCCATCCATCCGAGGATGATATGCCAACTAAATCATAAATCGCGCTAATAGCTTTTTGCAAACTAACCCAAAATCTTGAAGTGAATCTTGGGTCTCGAATGTAAACTATGGATACCGGGCATACCATGCGCCTTACAATCTCGCTTATGTACATATGAAAGCAAGACGCTCAAGTGTATAAGTTTCTCGATTGGTAAGAAGTGAGCAGACTTGGTCAATCTATCAACAATGACCCAAATTGCATCTATGCCTTGAGAAACCTTGGGAAGACCAGTAACGAAATTCATGGTAATGTGCTCCCACTTCCATTCTGGAATTTTAAGTGGTTGCAATGGACCTTTTGGCACTTGATGCTCGCCTTGACTCGCTGACAAGTTAGACACCTTGAGATAAACAACGCTATCTCCTCTTCATATTGCTCCCACCAAAATGTATGACGAAGATCACGATACATTTTGGTACTCCCAAGATTGATTGCAAAATGGTGTGTTGTGCGCCTCCATCATGATTTTATACTTTAAATCGTGGTCGTTAGAACACAAAGTCCGGAGTTGACTCAAGTATTCCTTCTTCATCGATTTTTGCTTCCTAAGATAGCACCTTCTTGCACTTTCTTCCTCATATGCATCGCCTCCGTGTCCAGTAGCTTGAAGCAAATTTAAATTTATCAATTAAAGTCGGCTCTACTCATATATTCGCCATCATCACATGAGTCCCTCGGTCTCTTTAACTCTATCTCCATCCTTTGTAAGTCATACAAAATGGGCCTTTATACGACAATATTGCACTCGCATTCGCATATGATCTTCTACTCAATGGCGCTACCACCACATTCGCTTTTCCAGTGGTATTGGATGGTATGATCATAATCTTTCAACATTTCAAGCCAACGTCGTTGTCACATGTTGAGTTCCTTTTGAGTGAAGAAGTATTTGAGGCTTTTATGATCCGTAAAGATCTCCACTTTCTCCCCATACAAGTAATGCCTCCAAATTTTAAGTGCGAAGACAACAGCTGCCAACTCTAGATTATGAGTAGGATAATTCCTCTCATATTCTTTGAGTTGCCGAGAGGCATAGGCTATAACTTTCCCATGTTGCATGAGAACACATCCTAACCCTTTGCCCGAAGTATCACTGTAGATGACAACTTCCTTCGAGCCAGATAGTATTGTCAGAACAGGTGCTAAAATGAGTCTTCTCTTGAGTTCTTGAAAACTCTTCTCACATTCTTCGCTCCAACCAAACTTTGTATCTTTCTGAGTCAGCTGAGTTAATGGAGTAGCGATTCGAGAAAATCCTTCCATGAATCTTCGATAATAACCAGCTAAACCGAGAAAGCTACGTACTTCGATCACTGATTTAGGTTGCTCTCAGCTTTGAATTGCTTCAATCTTGGCTGGGTCAACAGATATTCCATGACTTGATACTACGTGCCCAAGGAATGCTACTTCCTCAAGCCAGAACTCGCATTTCTTCAACTTGTCATAAAGCTTATTTTCACGAAGCTTTTGGAGTATCAGCCTCAAGTGTTGCTCATGATCTTCACGGCTTTTGGAATATATGAGAATGTCATCAATAAAGATGACCACAAAGTGATCCAAATATTTCTTGAATACTCGGTTCATCATATCCATGAAGGCAACAGGAGCATTAGCCAATCCAAAAGCATGACTAAGAATTCATAATGCCCGTACCGAGTTTTGAAAGCCATCTTTGGAATGTTATCGGTTCTAATCTTCAATTGGTGATATCCGAAACGAAGATCAATCTTTGAAAAAAATTTGCGCCTTACAACTGGTCAAACAGGTTATCAATGCAAGGCAATGGATATCTATTTTTGATAGTGACATGGTTCAACTCCCGATAATCAATACAAAGTCGCATACTCCCATCTTTCTTCTTCACGAATAGAATAGGAGCACCCCAAGAAGACATACTAGGACGAATGAAACCGATGTCTAACAATTCCTGCAGTTGGGTCTTTAACTCCTGAAGTTCAATAGGAGCCATTCAATATGGGACTTTGGAAATGGGTTTTATACCGGGTTCAAGGACGATACAAAATTCAATTTCACGCTCTGGGGGTAGGCTAGGAAGTTCTTCCGGGAATACGTCAGGAAATTCATTAACAATAGAAATATCATTCAAAACTGACGTATTTTTGTTTAGATCCGTGACATGAGCTAAGAAAGCTTGACATCCGTTTTTCAATAAACGAATAGCTTTATGGCTTGAGATGACAGTGATGGATTTTAATGGTTTGGTTGCTTGAATTCGCATAATAGGTTGGTTAGGAATATGAAAGCTAACAACCTTACGAAAATAATCAATTTTTTAATGATGGGTAGTTAACCAATTAATCCCTAGAATCACATCAAATGCAAGTATTTTCAAAGAAATAAGATCGACAGGTAACGTGCGGTTACCGATTTGAATCAAACAAGACTTATAAACCATGGATGTAATGAAGGTTTCTCCCAACAGAGTTTCAACAGATAAATCAAAGTCTAATTTCTTCAGAGTCAATTTTAAACGTTGAGCGCAAGTAGGAGAAATAAAGGAATTGGTAGAACCGGTATCAAATAAAGTATTAACTTCGCTAGATTTTATGATTAGCTTACCCGTGATCACCTCGTTCAGATTCCTCGCTTTTTGGGAGGTTACGACAAACGCTCTCCCTTGAACTATCGGTTTTGTCTTGTCTGGGACACCCTTGGATGCCTCCATCCCAGTTGGACTTGACTTTGGTGCACGACAAAATCGGGCTAGGTGACCTTCTTTTCCACAATTGTAACATGCTTTGACCGCATCGCATAATTTGGACTTATGTGTCCTTCCCTCCACATTTGTAACATACGACCGGCCGGTCGTTTCTCCTTCCTTAACAAATGGATGTCATGGGTGACGTCTTTCCATCTTTGTTGAACCTTCTCTTCTTGAACTTTCCACTCCTATTGTCCTGACCATGATTACCACCGAAGTGGTTATCATTTTTGACATGTTGATTCCCTCCACGTTTGTTGTCACCACATCGATGACTGCTACCACTGGTATTATCGACTTTTCGGCTGCTCTCTCTTGGTTGGGTTGACTCATTATCGCGCTCCAATAACTGAGCCCTATTCACAACATTTGAATACAAACACAGTTTATAAGAGATAAGGTATTGACGTATCTCGGGTTTCAAACCTCTTAGAAACATCCGCGTCATTCTCTCCTCATTATCAACTAAGTGGGACGCAAACCGAGATAACTCGGCAAACTTAGCTTCAGATCGCGCCACTCATCATATTATTTTGCTCAAGCTTGATGAACTCCACCTCCTTATGTGACGAATACTTTCGTGAAAGTAATTGTCGTTGAACAATTCTTGGAACTTCTCCCAAGACATCTTGAGTGTGGCGAGTTGAGTACACTTTACGATTCCCACCAAGAATCGCGCCTCTTACGCAACATGAAGGTGGCAAGGAACCTTTTGCTCCTGGAGCATCCCAAGACATCAAATATCTTGTTGATCTGCTTTATCCACGCCTCCGCCTTAAGTGGTTTTGGCTCTCAAAAAACTCCAGTGATCCCAGCTCCTTGAATCGCTTAATGGTGGCCGTCCGAGAGTCATCGGTGTTTCCACTGCATTTTGGATGAGAGTCGTTATCGCTAATGTTGCATGAATTGTATAAAAAAGCTCCTGAACATCCCATCGCTCACCATTTCATCGGTGTAATTGTTTTCATGAGGATTATTGTCTTCCCGTTGCACATTACCACAGGCATTGATCGTTGGTGACTCAACTGGTCTCATGTGCTTCATTGCTTATCTCAACATTTTCAAATGCCATTTTCAAATCGCCACAAAACAAGGGTTAATTAACATATCACATATTATCTCTATACTCGAATCGACCAATTAAATACCAAATAAACTTAGGTAGGTCATACTAGCGAATGAATTCCCGCCTTTCCCTCTAGTTCTTGTCTCACATCTCACCAGGATCATATCCCTAAGCTTTGATACCAACCCATGACGCCCCCAAAATAGGTACACATCACCCATCGTGGGTCGTCAGATACAAGGTACTGAATACAAATACAAACTAACTATACAACAGTCGTGTAAAATACGACAAAACATAAATTGAGAGTTTTAATAAGAATATTGTCATCTAGACAATATCCACACTCAAAGAAGTCCTCAATACATTTATTGTCACACTATTTAACAGAATAGTGAGGACTATTAATACTATCATCCTGACCATCACTCCGCTCCCCGACTAGTCCATTTACGCTTCTCATTTCCTAAAGAGAACAAAGAAAGAAAGGGTGAGCTCAACTAGCCCAAAGAAGAAATATTATGACTAAGATAATGCGTAATAAATTATCATTAGTCTTCAACAATGTTAAACTAATAAAATACAATAGACATCAAGTTTAACTGCAGAGGAATAAACAATCCATTAGAAGAGTCAAGTAGAGCATGATATCTACTATCTTCTATGATTTAAAATATTTTCATGAATTTTTATCGCTGAGACTTAGCTTAATAAATAAACCACATCATCGAGTCATCCCTGCTTTACAGGCCAAGGATATTCATTAAATTATCAATGGTCATGACAATACCGAATGATCCTCGGTCATAATCATACCAAAAAGCGTAAAATCGATACACTACAAAGCTCACCGAGGACTTTTACCACATCATTTATAACATTACAGTGTCATGATTATACTGAATAATCTCTGGTCATAATCATACCAAATCCATCTAACGTAAGCCAAAGATGACTTTCATCACAATATAAGCATGAGGATGATGACAATGACATAATAATTCAATAAAATAAGTTCAAGAATAAATTTTAAAGATTTATAAGTTAATTTATCCTGAACTCAATAATGTCCAAATTGTCAACATGATACTGCTTTGTGGAGTAAAATTCAAGAATGATCAGAAGAATATTTCTATGAAAAAATACTGGATGAAGCGCAAATATCAAGGATATTCCATTAATTTCATGGAGTATAGAAGCCAAAATTTTAACCAAATGAGTATCATAGAATATATGAAATTGCAATGGATTTTCACCGCCATACGCAGAATCCACGTAGATGCATCATTTTCATAATTTAATAAGAAATGAATACGAAGGGTCATTCACCATGCATATGGTAATCGACATAGACATGTTATTCCAACAGAATAATAAAGAATGGAATAATGAAGAATTCACCATGCATGCGATAGACCAATTGCATGCATGTGTTATTCCAATAATAATAAATAATGGAACCAGTCATGCGAAAACGAATGCATGTGATATTCCAACATAATAATAGAGAATGGAACAACAAAAGACTTCACCAGGCATGCGATGATCACAGCGCAGACGTGTTATTCCAATGTAATAATAAATAATGGATCCAGTCATGCGTAAACGCATGTGAATGTGATATTCCAATGTAATAATAAATAATGGAACCCGTGTCATGCGTAAACGCATTGCATGTGATATTCCAAATGTAATAATAGAGAATGGAATAACAAAAGACTTCACGGTGCATGCGATAGATCGCATGCATACGATTTATTCCAACAAAATAATAAATAATAGAACTAGGTTATGCGTAATACGCACGACGGTGATATTCCAATGAGAATAATAAAGAATGGAATAATGAAGAATTTCACCATATATATGCGAGATTGCATATACCAAGTTATTCCAATGTAATAATAAGGAATGGAATAATGTAAGAATTTCACCATGTATGCGACACTTCACATATACAAAGTTATTCCAATGTAATAATAAGGAATGGAATAATGAAGAATTTCACCATGTATGCGATTGTGATATATCTGAGTTATTCCAATGTAATAATAAAGAATGAAATAATGTAAGTTCTTCTTCATGAATACGAAAAGAAATAATACCCTTTTATGAAATTTAAGTAGGCACGCTTGTAGAGGGGGTTGAATAAGTGTGGAACAAACAAAGGTCAAAATTTTGATTCAATAAAAATTATTTTGGATATTCAATGTAGGAGGATGGATTCTAAATCCTTATAGATTAAAAAGTTAAGACACAATGATGAGTTGATGTAAGACTTTCTAAAATGCTTAATTTAGAGACTTAGCCTTTTTCAGAATGTGATTATGTGAAAATAATTTGCTAAATTAGTTTTGTAAATTTATAGATATAGAATGTAGCCTGCTGGATAGATAGCCGAATGATGAGATAATTTAGCACAATAAGCAATCACATGAACATAAGGAATTTTTACGTGGTTCAGCCCCTATCCTCTATTCTACTGGCCTAATCCATGTCCAATACCAACAAGTATTGGAGACTCTCTTTATTAATTAACTTTGTTTACAATTAAACCCCTTTACAAGACTAGTTTCATAACCTTTGAGTACTTATACTCCCCGAGCACTTTTGCTCCCCGTGCACCTATGCACCCTTAAGCACCTATGTTTTCTTGAACTTGCTTGCAAAACCCCTAATCCAACCCGGATTAGAATCCTTAGACTAAAAACTTAGTCTACCACATGTTTAGAGAATTGATCAAATATATGACAACAAAATAAACTATGATCAAAGCAATAATTATATCAACAATTCAAGGCTCAACTAATATGCAATGATCAATATGAAAGATAAAGATATCACTGATTTATGCTCACGAGACTTAGCTGAAAATTTATTAGATTTAATTACCCAGCAGCTTGTATGCTTGCACTCAAAATAATAAAATATCTTTCAAGTATATTTGTGCAAAGATTAATCTCAGTGAATAAAGAATAGAAGAGATATCACCAATTAGATATTCACGAAGTAGCTGAAAATATAGTCAGTAGAATTGCCCAACAGCTTGTATGCTTGCACTTGAAATAATAGCTTATAAGTATATTAGTGCAAGAATAGAGTTCAGTGTTGTCTCTTAGCATACCAATGTCTCCATGCATTTTATAGCCTTAATATATTACCGTTGCACTCCAATCAATTTAATCCCGTTAGAAAAATATTCTGTTTAGAGATGATTTAGGCAATCTTTAATGGCATCAATTAAGGGCATGATATAATCTTGTTAGTATAAATCATGAAGTGGCGTTAATTAGGAGAATACTATATCACCAAAATCCCTTCAATTTATGCAATCAGTTATACTAACTATATTTAAAGAATGATTTTATAAGAAATCTCAATATCTTAAAATCCCAAAGATTCTGCCTCCTTATAAAGATATTAAGATCAAGCTATCCCTTTTTATATTCATGAACTGCTAGTTGCCCATTTTTAAAGAAATTAGTTCTGATATTCTAGCCGTTGGCCAATTAGACACGTTGGAGCTAGAGAGAATATAGATAAATCAATTTTACTAGATTGATGATATGCTAGACCATAACTTGATTTATTTATATGAAGGGGATCAACAACTTTCACCCCACGGACATATGCATTGATTTAATTTAACATGCTAAAATATGATAAATTGATTATGCTTGATTGAGATCATTATAAATTAATTTTTCATTCAATAATTATTTTCATTTAATGCATATATTTCCATATTAATTTTGAAAGCTCAATTAATTTATATATTACTTTCATGATTATGGCAAACCCAATAATAGAAAATTCATATCCCAAGATTTATGGAAACAATCTTGATTGGAGATAATGATCTTTTTAAAACTCATTTAGTAATCAACTCCATCAATTATGGGAAGTATCAATATTAAAAATATTTCCATATTTATTTTGAAATCCCAATTTATTTAGATTTGCCCTCACTAATTAGCTTTCCAAAAATTACTCCAATTAATTGATCCATGCTAATTGATTCTAAAGATATGAATATTTATTTGCTTAATCAATTTTATGGAAAGTTCAATCAATTAATAAATCATGGAATAATGAATAACTCAATCCCAAGATATATGGTATAGATTTAAATAAAGAATCAAAATCTATTTTAAATTAATTACTTTAATTATGGGAATGTTTCAAAATTAGTTTTTCAAAAATTACTCCAATTATTTATCCATGATAATTGATTATGAAGATATGAAAATTTGATTTGCTTAATCAATTTTAAGGAAAGTTCAATCAATTAATAAATCATGGAATAATGAATAACTTAATCCCAAGATATATGGTATAGATTTATATAAAAAATCAAAATCTATTTTAAATTAATTCCTTTAATTATGGGAATGTTTTAAAATTAGCTTTTCAAAAATTACTCCAATTTATTTGATCCTTATTAATTTTGAATGCTTAATTAAATATTTTCATAATTAATCTTTAATTAATTAATTATTTTAATTTATTCCATAATTAATTAATGATGCAATGCAATGCAAATCCTAGAGCCTTGATTGAGAAATAATTAAAGCTAGGATCTTACATTTATTTCCTAATGACTCAAGCAATTCTTCAAGCCTTCATGTCTTAAATCCTTTAATAAATCAAAGCTTCAAGAATTCTTTTAATATCCTGTAAATGCATGAGTAAACATTTTAGTACAATAGGAAAGTCATCATCAAAACCTAAGGTTGGAATATGACCAAGTCAACACCTTACCTTATAAAGAAGAGTACTCCGATGGGTAGGGCGGGGATATACTTGAAGAAAACTTGCACTACGCTCAAAGCTTCTTAAAACTCTATCGAAATACGCTCAAGATTATAGAAGAGAATTCTCTAAATTCTGGTGTGATTTCAATTCTAACTAAGCATCCTATTTATAGGGAAATAGAAAGGATACTATGCAATAAAATATAATATATATATATATATATTTATATTTTTTATTTAAAATCTAATAAAATAATTAACTTTATAAAAGTATTCTCAGTATTATATAAAAAGATTTTACTGTGCAAACACTACGCAGTACTATCACAAAACACTATGCATAATAAAATATATTATATTCTAATTATTGTCTAATAAAACAAATAACTTTATAAAAGTATTACATTTTATATAAAAAGATTTTACTATGCAAAACACTATCAGTACTTTATGCATAATAAAATATAATATATTCTAATTATTGTCTAATAAAACAAATAACTTTATAAAAGTATTCATTTTATATAAAAAGCTTTTCCGCTTTTATTACATTAATAATACTAATAAAACAAAATTTATATATATAAACTTCCGTGACTTCATAAAAAGACACCTCAATATATTTAACAACATTTATCATCATTATTATAATTCACAATAATAATCGACCCGTGTTGTTCCCGGAAAGAGGGCTTTTCCAATAAGGATTTCTCCCTATTATGCGCATTGATTAGGTGACCAAACCTCTCTTGGCGTAACTTTTAGACATCGTTAATATTGCAAATAATAATATTCATAACTTTGTTTTCTCAATTATTGATTTAATAATATATAAAATATCGATAATAATTGAATCAAATAACGTGAGATACTATGCAATAATTATCAGAGCAATAATTGAACAAAACTGAGTGACTTCACGTAAGCATCAATAATCAATACTGCAGTGCTACTACTTATGCAACCACGCCAGACATTCTTTTTCTTTAACACCGGTGTTTCAACAGTTAATGGTAAAACTTCCGCCGTTATTTTCATAAAAATATTTTTATCGCTTTTCTCGATCCGACAATAATTCCGCTGGGGTCCACTAATGATTGTCTTTTCGTATACAAATATTTTCTGTTAAAACGAATATTTTCCGACCAATCGAATATTATATAACAACTTGCATACTTTTACCCACAACTATAATATTATATCAAATTTACTCCATAATATTCAAAAATGATATTTATTGAAAATTCATCTTTATTCATAAAAGTTGGGGTCTTACATATTCTGTTACTTCACTTTTGCAGTATCCAGCTTTCTACTAAAGTAAGGGGTATTATTTCTTTCGTATTCATAAGGAATACTATTTTTCGTATTCATCCTTTAGTATGTCGGAATAACCTGTCTACGCGGATTACGTACCGTATGACAGGTGAAAATCCATTTGCAGTTTTTGTATGTTAATTCTTTTCATATTCTTAAATATAAACTTACTATGGTAAGTATTGCTTTTATAATCCTTAAAATTAGTGGAATATCCATGAGTTTTGCGCTTCATCCAGTATCATTTTATTGGAATATTGATATGAACTTTCTTATTAAATATCAATATTTTCACCCGAAGTACTATTCACGAGTTACTATTCACCTGATTACTATTAACTACAATATTATTCACTCGGGTATTCGGGGCACTTTTCATGCCGGGGTACTATTTACGAGTTATTATTCACGGGTTACTTTTCATCCGATTACTATTCACTCAAATATTATTCACTCGAGTATTTGGGGTACTTTTCATGTCGGGGTACTATTCTCGAAGTATTATTCACAGGGTACTATTCATGGGGGTACTATTCATTAAAAAATTTATTTCTTTTCTGTCCAAATTATTTTTGATACATGGATATTATTCTTGAATTTTACTCTACAAAGCAGTATCATGTTGAAAATTTTGACATTATTGAATTCTGGATAAATTAAATTATAAATCTTTAAAATTTATTCTTTGTTTTCTTTTAATTGAATTCTTATATCATTTTCATCATCCTCATGCTTATATTGTGATGAAAGTCATTTTTATCTTACGTGCATAGATGGACTGTTGATTGGTATGATTATGACCAGGGATAATTCGGTATAGTCATGACCATTGATGATTACACGAATAATTCTTGGCCCGTAGTGCAAGAATAATTTGTGGACGTGATACTAATGAATATCCTTAGCCCGTAGTGTAGGGATGATTTGATGATGTGATTTATTTATTAAGCTGAGTCCCAGCAATAAAGTTAATGATAAACTTTTTAAATCATAGAAGATAGTAGATATCATGCTCTACTTGACTCACTACAAAAAAATGGGCCTTTAGCAACGATTTTTCAGGCAACGACTTTATAAGTCGTTGCTAAAAGTATATGTTTAGTAAAAAAAATTGTCCTTCGTTGCAGATTGTGTCAGGCTTTCACTTTTTGCAACAAAATTCATAAGTCGTTGCAAAATTTCGTTGCTAATTCATTGGCGGGAAAAAATTTCGTTAAAATTTCGTTGCAAAATTTTCGGTCACTTGCTTTCCCGTAATCGTGGGCAACGAAAATTTTTTTTGTTACTAAAAATGGGGCTTTAGCAACGATTTTTTAGATAACGACCGTTGCTAAAAATGTATGTTTAGCAACGAAATTTATCTTTCATTACAAATTGTGTTAGCATTTCACTTTTTGAAACAAAATTCAGAAATAGTTAAATTTGTCCAACAACAATTAACATAAAACAAATATTAAATTAAAATATATTCTCATGTCACTACCCTTACATTCGATCGAACACAGTTAGTCGATATAAACCCATCCCCAAATCGCAATCACTCTCTTTCTCTCTCTAAAATCGATCTCTGAAAAGGAAGAATAAACCCCCATTAAAATCTCTCTTTCTTCTTCTTCTTCTTCTTCTTCTTCTTCTTCATTATTTTCCTCTAATTTCTATATTTCTCTCATTGAAATTAATTCATTTTCGATCGAATTTTAGAAGGTAAAAGATGACTACTATCTATAACAAAGAACAACATTATGGTGGCGCCATGCAGCATGTATCGACCTTTAAAGCGACCTATCCATACAAATGAAGAGTGTGGATACCCAACTGCTTCTTAAAAGGTATTTATTATTTTCGGTTTTACTTGATTGAGACATTTTTTTCTCGTGTGAAATTTGATTTGTTTTATTTATATAGATGGAATTTTTAATTTTTTGATCTGGGTTCGTGATGAATTGGCCAATCTTTCATTATTGTTTTTTGCTACTTCTAAGCCCTATCCGATTCGCTAGGGTTGAGTGTTTTTCTATGCTTATTTTATTCTAGTTTTACCTCTTGATATATTTTTTTTTTTGGGGTGGGGGGGGGGGGTTCTGCTTTGATATTTTATTGAATTTTTTAAGTAAATGTTGAATTTTTAATTTATTAACTGGGTTTTTCAGTTGAATTGGCCTATCTTTTGTTTTTTGCATTTTCTAAACCTGTTCCTTTCGATAGAGGTTGAGTGTTTCGATTGTGGCTATTTATTGTATTCTAATTTGTGTTAAATTGTGTGGATTTGCTTATTTTTTTTATGATTGTTCGAATTTCTATTATTTTTATTTTTGTTTCTTCACAAAATTGGTTGTTGGTAAAAAGAGTAAATATTAGGAAGTATGTGGAATTGCAATTTGATTTACAGAGAAAAGTATCTACACAAAATACATGGAGTTATTATTGGACTCGATGCACGTTAATGATTGACAACATCTAGATTGTGTTGCATTAAGTTCGCCGTTAAATTTTGATTGCACCGGCAATGATCCTTTTATATGTGATATTTTTCAGCCTCAAGGCATATATTGGAGCAAACCCCGATTCACATATAAATCACCCACATATGTTGCTGTTCAAAAGTTTCGGTTTCTCCGGATCAAATGGTGAATTTGTGGATGCGAGGAGCAAGCTGACGAATTCTATGACGCTTTTTCTGCTTGATTAATCATCGGAAGATGGACGATAATGACAATGAAGTAGAACTTGACAATGGTATCGTCTTTTAGTTATTTACCCGCCGATAGTGGCAAATGTTACTTTTTGAATAAGTGGATGTGGTACATGTATGCGATGCGATGCACATGATTTTCATAGGTTATAATCAGATATTTGAGATAAAATAGAGTGAAAATTTGGAAACATGGGAGCAGAAACTAAAGTTGGTAGAGGTTTAAAATGTTGCCATTTGATGTGGCAAATCTAGTTCTATACCAAAATAGTGTCTCACCTCTTGAAATAAGATGCATTGTTGGTTTGGAAATAACATGAAGTATTGTTATTATTCAATGTCGCTTTTTTTTCTTTATTTTTAATGAGATAGTTGCATGGATATGTCAGGATATATATCATTTTAGGAACCACTTCCTGAGGGAAATTCTCTTTAGATTGGCGATAAGTTACGTAATTTATATCACCAATTTAATTCTTTGGAATGTGAACTTGTTACATAACTTCTAGTAGGGCTAAAAAGTGAAGTCAAGAATGTTTCATGGGCTATTGCAAGCTTGGCACTAAAGCGAACAAAAGGTTTCTACTATAAACGAGTCCGTAATGTTCTTTACTTATACACTACCATCATTAGCAGATACCATTTGTTGCAGCTTAGTTTATCTCGTTATTTCTTGTGCTTCTTTAAGTAATTGTACCGAATGTTTTAATTTATTGCTTTGGTCCGGATCCGATGCCAATAAGGAATTTGATACAAGTGTACATCCGATTGCTTTTGATCCTAACCACTATAATGGTTCCATGCACCAAGGGAAGAGTGATCTTGACATTAATCTGCTTGGACATCTCCGGATGGTATGGGGTTTAAGATCGGAGGAAGACATATTTGAAAGATAATAATAAGGTGGGATTTTCTTTGTCTAACAATTACCCTCACTGAGCCATTCATATTAATAATGATTTTCGGTTATTTTAGAAAATTGCATACGTAGAAGTAAGTTTATCTAAAATTTTAACAAATTGGTGGGGGGGGGGTTTTCTCTCCGAAGTCTATCAAAATAGTTTTCTTACCTATGAAGGTCAAAGGTTTCTTGGTTCTTAGTTCAAGATGCGCTCCTTGGATTTTATTAATTTTCATACAAGTTATGCAACCTCTTTCCGTATCCGGAGGAGATCCTCTTCTCCGAGCTTATAGGAGTTGATCGTTCAAGGTTGATAATTGCATCGGTAACATTGACTTTGCATCCTAGTGTTCTTGTTTAGGTAATTAAAATGTTCATGCCTACATTTCTACAATATGATGTTAAATTTTACAAGGTTTCCATGAATATGTTAATTATGAAAGGAAATATAGGAATTTTCAACTGCCTTTCCCTTTCTTTCTCCGATATTGTCATGCTTAAAATAGTTTTTCTTACTGCACGACTTATTTTGCCATAGTTATAGCAGATTTATGGCATACATATTTTTTGATGTATCTACTGCATGCAAGCAATATACTATAATTTTGGTGGTTTTTAATTTTTCTGTGATTTAACATATGAAGTATATGCAAAATAAAGATATAACCTATTTATGTGTTTCATCTGCTTTTTCAATATAGTTGAGGTGAAGAAAGCGCCTTACGATGGTTTCATGATCAAAATGAGAGATGGTCGACATTTAAGATATGACCATATCAACCCTCGTGGACTATTCTTCATCGTGGACTATTCTTGTAGGACCCAATTATGAAGGGAGGAACTTATCTCACCGACCTGGGTATGTTACTTCCTTACCACTTAAAAATTCACAAGTTATCAATAAATGTGTCTTTTCAATGTCTGGCACGCAATATGTTGAATTCTTGGTAAATAAATCTTTGATGTCCGTGATTATAGCTAGCATCTTTGGGGCATATCTTGTGGGAAATTTGTCGATCAAGAAAAGTTTTTCCACATTGACTAATAGCCTCAACTTTTTCATAATTGTTGTCCTTTCTATATAGAAATCTAAACATTGTTATTTAAGATTGTGTGATGGTATTTAAGATTGTGCGATGTTTGTGGTTGTTGAATGAGACTGAATTCTGACTTGAGGTCAACATATAATAATAATCTACAACTCTTGTAACAGAAAATATGTTTAGCACTATGCTTACTGAAATTAATTCATGAAATGGCCGATCAAGATTTCAATTTTTTCTTGTAAACATATTTATCATATAGTCGCACTGAAGGTTCTTTTTCTATTTGAATTTGTAGCAAATGATATTGTGATTGTCCATTTGTCTTTTTCTGCTTATGAGCAATACAGTGTACATTAGTACCATGTAACAACTCTATTGTTGTGTATTGATTTTAGCACTAAGTGCCTCTGGTGACCTATTTGCTTCATTTTCCTAACCTATTATTTTTAAATGAGCAAGAAGACTACTTCTACGACCTGCCTTACAATACTGAGTATTAAATTTTCGTGCTACGTTTACAGAAGACAAGAGACAAAATTATGAAGTGTACTCTCTATATATGTAAATATATACTTTGATCGAAGAACTGTGGTAACTTTAGATGGTTAATTGTAAAGATAATGAATGATTATATAGTGGATGATTTTATTAAGTTAATAATATTTTAGTTTTTTATATTTTTGCCATTATTTGCTATGGGGACATTGAGCCAGTCAGGTACACAAAAAGAATGTCAAATTTTGATTTGGCAACAATATAATTCGTTACCAAAGTATTGAACAAGTTTTAATATAGCAACAATTTTTTATACATTTAGCAACAAATTTTCGTTGCTAATGGTATTAAAAATATAATATTTGAAAATGAAAAATTAACCTAATAACAACGGAGAGGATATTGTTACTAATACTAAAATAAAATGCAACATTTTTTATCGTTGCAAATCATATCAACTTTCGTTGCACATATAAATAAACGATAACATATAATGTCGTTGCTAATCGATGACTTTCGTTGCTATTGAAAAATAACCAGCAACAAACATTTTTGTTGCTGATTCAGCATAATGTCGTTGCGAAATAATATAATCAGCAACGGAAATCGTTGTTAAAAAGTTTACATTCCTCAACGAAAGCAAGATTAGGCAACAATTTTTATAATTTACTGCAACGAAAAATGTCGTTGCAAAATGGTGTCAATTGCAACGAAAATGCATGGTCGTTGAAAAAAAAAGAGTTTATTTCGTTGCCAATTAGTAGGCTTTTGCAACGAAATGGGGTTTTTAGCAACGACATTTTAATTATTCTGCAACAATATATTTTGTTGCTAAATGATCGATGTCTCTGTACGAAAGCCAAATTTTGTTGCAAAATGTATCACTTTTGGCAACGAAAAAAATTCGTTCGTTGCGGAACAATTTGCAACGCTCATTGCGCAACGAAAGGCGCAACGATAGTAAAGTCGTTGTCAAAACCCTTTAGCAATGAAATGTGGCACCTTTAGCAACGAAAATCGATTGTTGCTGAAGCCCCATTTTTTTGTAGTGACTCTTCTAATGAATTGCTTGTTCCGCTGCAGTTAAACTTGTTGTCTATTATATTCTATCAGTTTAACATTGTTGAAGGCTAATGATAACTTATTCTGCATTATCTTAGTCATAATATTTCTTACTGGGCTAGTTGAGCTCACCCTTTTACTTCCATTGTTCTCTTCAGGAAATGAGAACGTAGCCAAAACTAGTCGGGGAATGGAGTGATGGCCCGAGATGGTGTTATAGTAGTCCTTACTATTCTATAAAATAGTGTGCCAATAAATGTAATGAGGACTCTATTTGAGTTTGGATATTGTCTAGATGACAATATTCGTGTAAAAACTCTCAGCTCATGTTGTATAATTAAGTTTGTATTTGTATTCAGTACCATGTATTTAGCGACCCAAGATGGGTGATGTATACCTATTTTAGAGTCGTCACAATTTTATAGTTGAATATCTTTAGTCCATAGTGCAAAGATAGACAATTGATTAGTATGATCATTGTTATTACATTTGAATATCTTTAGTCTTTGGGGTAAGGATATTGAGTGAACGTTCTATTAAGCCTTTGTGGCAAGGAGAAATTGTTGTTTTACATGATTATAAACATGAATTGTGAATTTAATTATAATCTTTGGTGATTCAGGTGAAGACATGTGATGAAAGTTCTCTTTGTCTTGGGTACAATAAAGAACTGTTGATGGGTTTTACATGGATAAAATATTAATGATGCACTTTTAATTTGGAGGAAATAGTAGACATTATGTTCTACTTGACTCTTCTAATGAATTATTATTTTCACTGCAGTTGTTAATCTAAAACTTGTTGTCTATTATCATATTTTTTCCCGTTGAGGACTAAGGATAATTTGTTCTATATTATTTTAGTTATAATATTTTTTACTGGGCTAGTTGAGCTCACCCTTTTGCTTCACAATTCCTTTCAGGTAATAAGAGTGTAGCTGGGTCGAGCGAGGATAACAGGGGATTAGTGTGATGGTCCGAGACTGGAAGTTTCTCAATACATTATAAAACAGCATGATAATATATAATTGTATTGAGGACTTAAGATGTGTGTGTCGTATTTTATACGTCACTTAATAATTGATTTTGGGGAACAACAATAGGGTGATGAGAACCCGACTTTAAAAGCGTCAAAAATACACACCATTGAAATGAACAAGATAGTAATCTTCTCATTTTTTTTGGGGTCCATATGGTCAACCAAGGTTAATGCTCAAGTCTTATGATATCTATTATAACTTAGATGCATGGCCTCCCATGTATGAATGATTCCTTGAGTATTTTCTAAAGATTTTAATTCCTAAAACAGTTATCGACTATACCTTTATGTAGAGTATCATTAGTTTGGAGTGTGAATACTGTTATTTGTATTGAAACTCACAGCTTATGTGTTGTCTTATTTTGCACGACAGTTTAATAGTTGTATAAATGAAGTTTGTATTTAAATTCTGTACCGTGTTTATGGCAACCCAGAATGGGTCGTGTGGACCTATTTTGAGGGCGTCACAAATAACATCCCTTACCATACATAAAATAATGTACCTTACCTTAGGAGATTAGATACTGCAATAGTGAAGTAGCAGAATACTCTTCTTCTTTTTCTCTATAGTTTCTCTCTCTAGAGTTTCAGTGAATTCGTAAGAAATAATGAAGGAATGAGCTTCTATTTATAGGAGAATGAACTAAATAGTAACTAATTAATGAACGGTCCAGATTGATTTACTATTAAGACGGACGGTCCATATTAATTTACTATTAAAACTTAAAGCAACGGTCCATACTGATTTACTATTATAACTTTCAACCAACGGTCCATATTAATTTACTATTATAACTTTCAACTAGCGGTCCATATTGATTTACTATTATAACTTCAACCAATGGTCCATATTGATTTATTATTATAACTTCAACCGACAGTCTGAAAAATTAGCACATCTCCTCATGGAATAATAAATCAAACTTATAACAAACGCCTCATAACATATCCCTATATTTATATCAAAAATTGAATAAATATTATCGCAAATTATTTATTTTTAATCAACACATTTTTAATCTTTCAATAATTATTCATCATTTAATATTATAACTCACAATATTGACAACCAGATCGTTTCCAGAAAAAAGGGGGCTTTTCGATAAAGATTTTTTCTTACTGACGCGCAATTAAATAACCAAACCCTTTCCTTGACATAACTTTCTAGACATTTTCAATAATACAATTAATAATATGAATAACTGTGCCGTCTCAATTATTGATTTAATAATATAAAATATTGTGTAGATGATATTGTGACAATAATTGAACAAAATAGAGTGACTTCTTACGTAAGTATCAATAATTAGAGATACTTTAAAAGTTTAGGGGTAAAAGTCTTGCCGTTATTTTTATAAAAAGGTTATTTTTGTTTCTTTCTATATCCGATAGTTATTTCGTTATGGGTCCACTAATGATTGCGCTGTAGTACGAATATTTCCCGACAAAAAGAATATTTTCCGGCCAAACGAATATTTTATGACCACTTGCTTACTTTGCAAACTTTTCACATATCACCCTTAACTTTAACCTTTTATCAATTTAACCATTTAATGAATAGAAAAATTGAATACTTTTAGTTCATAAAATTCGGGGTCTTACAACTTCCTTCTAAATTCGTGGTTCAATGAGCTTCATAGGAATTTGTAGAGGAGTATTTTATATATATATATATATATATATATATATATATATATATATATATATATATATAGGAGATAGGATATGGAGTACAAATGCGTGTAACTTTTAAAGTTACACGTCTCTCACGATCGTAGAATGATTTCACTCTACGATCGTAGAGTAGTCTCCAGATGGTAGAGTGAATTTACTCTACGATCGTAGAGTAGTCCACGATCGTAGAGTGAATTCACAAATCGTGGAGTGATTATTTCTACGATCGTGAGAGTGAAATCACTTCTGACGATCGTGAGACCAAGTAACTTTGAAAATTACACTACCGCAGTACCTCCATTTTTACCATATATATATTAGATGTTTCCCGTGCCGACGAGATTTATCCTAAACTTTGGACGATTCAGATGATTTATTAAGGTGAGTGAAAAATTCAAAATCAATTGTATTTTGTTAGATAGATATATGATAGTAATTACCCGTGCTTTCAGGTACGGCCTAACAAAATCCTCACTCTCTCTCCGTTGCAACAGTCTCACTTTCATTTCTTATCTCTCTCATCCTTCCTCTCCCACCACCCTTTTCCACTCAAATCAATTAAAATGAATCTAAATTATATTTGTGTTTTTTCGCTCAAAATCAAATTGAATTCTATCTTATTAATATAGATGATTAATTCGATTTTGATTATGTTTTGTCAATGATTTTTTTGAAGTTTTAAGACTTGTTTACAAGCGGATTTAAAGTTGATACTAATAGGCCGTCCCCATTTGGCATGTTCATAAATTTAAGTGTTTTTATATAATGATGAATGGATGATATTTACAAATTTTAATTTAATGGCCTACTGAGACTTGGGTCGTGTTGTTTAATTGTCAAAACTAAATTTGGGGTAATCTATAGATGTTAGTCAACAAATTAAATCAGCTGTCGAGTGTATTTGCATGAACAAGGCCAAGGGAACAAACGGATAAATTTTCACATCTTATTAACGGATAAACTATTTGTATTTTATTTTATTTTATTTATTTAGCTTATGAATGGTGAATAGTGAATGGTGAATGGTGAATGGTGGGGGATCAGGGGAAAAAATAAATTATATTCGATTTTCTTTAAAAAAATAAAATTAGTGTAAATTTACTTGATTTTAATTAGTAAATAGTTAGTAAATTATTAAGTATTATATTAAGTTTATAATTATTATTATTTTAGAAATAATATAAAAGAAAAAATATATATATATCAATTGTATGTATTACATGAAAGAGGCCATATATTGACGATTTTTTTGAATATAAAGCGGCCGCTTTCACCGTCATCCATAATTTCTGAAATTTATAATGATAGTTTCATGGTCGTTATAAATTAAAAAAATCTGTCGTCATAGTTCTAGTGTATAATACACAGTTATGTATATACATATAGCCCTAATATAAAATTACATCACAATTAAATTTTATTTTTTACTGATTAACCAAGATCAAAATTAAAAGAAAAAAATAATAAGTGATTAAAAGTTCAAAATATTATTAAAATAAATATAAAAACCTTGTTAAATATACATCAACAATACCTGGTTCATACTAATTCGTAAAAGAGGAGAAACGAATTACAAAGAGAGAGAAACACCAACGGTTTTGTAGAGAGAGAAAAAGGGCGCGATCTCAGCGGCAGTGGTGCAGTGAGAGAGAAAATAGGGGTGAGAGAGATAGATGGCCACTCTTCAGACATGGCGAAAAGCCTACGGCGCTCTCAAAGACCAAACAAAAGTCGGCCTTGCCCATGTTAATAGCGATTTCAAGGTTTTCCTTTTTCCATATCCATCCGGCTATCTCCCTCCTACATTCTTTTTCTATATTTATATAATTCTTATGAAGCGTTTTTTTTTATTTGATTTGATTTTGGGTGTCTATAATTAGGATGTGGATGTTGCGATCGTTAAAGCAACGAATCATGTCGAGTGCCCACCCAAAGAACGACACCTCAGAAGTGAGTTTTTTTTTTTGGCGGATCCAGTTGTTCTTAGTTACATCCCAGTTTCTTCCTATTTTTGGATTTTTAGTATTGTGTGTATTTCTCGCAGAAATTTTGATTTCCACATCAGCAATTAGGCCTCGAGCTGATGTTGCTTACTGCTTACACGCACTTGCTAGGCGATTAGCTAAGACCCATAATTGGACGGTATGGTTTTTGGGATTCTATTATGATTTTGTTTTCATGTTGTGCCCCTGTTAATTTAGAAATTACAAATCATTTGGGTTTTGCAATGTGTTGTTTTTGTTAACCATATTGGAGCTTGTTTGAATTATGGACTGAACAAAATAAGGTTAAGGGATCTGGTTAAACGTGTGATGTGAGAATCAGCCTTTCCCAGCAGTCATAATAAAGTATATAAAATCCATACTTTTAATGCAGTGTGTATCGTGTGTTTAGATAATGTGTTACTAGTAGAAGTGAGAACATGAAACTTAGAACTTAGTACTTAGTACATTGTATCAGATGATTTGTTTATTTGAATTTGGGAAGAATTATTTTATTTTTGAGAGTCAAAGTTGATAAATTTATGTGCCAACTGTTTTATGTTTCCACTATATTTGAACCCTATTTCCTACTATGTTGTTTCATTTTTTTTAGTAGTGGATGAATTGTTTATCTAGTTAAGTGTGGATTGTAATCAGTCAATTTTCGGATGCCAGAAGTATAGGTGACATTAAGAATATCTGTTAGCTTCTTTTAGGATGGTAATAGACCAAGAATGCGGAATATGCCACATTGTAATCATCACGGTGTTTAAAAAGAGAAGGGAATGTTTCAAGTGAATATTATGAAGCAGTAGTACTTGCGTAAAAGATAATAATGTTATGAAGCAGTAGTACTTATATTATGAAATAGCTATATAAACTTGGATGAGATATAGAGTGGCCTATATTTTTTAATAAGTCTTGCTGATCTTTGCACTGGAAATAACGGGCTATATTTTTGTCATCTTTTTTAACAGGTGGCATTGAAAACACTAATAGTTATACACAGGGTGCTGAGGAATGGAGATCCCACTTTTGGGGAAGAACTACTGAATTTCCAACAGAAAGAACATATTCTCCAACTATCTAACTTCAAGGATGATTCCAGTCCAATCGGTTAATACTGATACAACAAGCTTATATTTCTTTGCCCGCAAGAGTGTTTTTTTCCTGTCTAGTTGGTGATAACATATAATTATAATGTATGAAATGTCAATTTATTTATTTTAATTTTTTTTAGCTTGGGATTGTTCTGCCTGGGTACGTACATATGGACTGTTTTTGGAAGAACGACTTGAGTGTTTTAGGATTTTGAAGTATGATATTGAAGCAGAGCGTCTTCCTAAATCTGCTCAAGGGCAAGAGAAGGTATGCAAGAATTGAAATGCCATAACTTTGTTTTCTCGTTAAGTAAAATTTAGGATGCAAGGCAGCTGTACTTCTTTTTGATAAATAAATAAATCTACTAGCACCTAAAAAGGGGTGAACCATAGCAAACACAATGTACAAAGCATAGGGGAAATAAAATGCACACCTATGCCCCAAACAAACCACAACCCCTCCATATATAAGAACCTTCCCAAGAAATATCTACATTACTCATTAGGTTCCTACAGCAAATTCTCTATGAAAATCCACAATGTATCCCTGATTCGCCTCATGAAGCCAAAAGAAAAGAAGGCCCTGGAAAAGAAACCAAATACGAACAAACTAGTATTGTTTGGACTGATGTTGAAGAGCATCTGATAATTTAAAGCTTGTATTGCATCAGATGGAACTGCATTACATCTGTGCTGGTTTCGAACTGCCATGGAATTGTTTGGAGTAAATAAAGTTTTCTTTGCAGCATTATTTTTCGCTATTTGTACATTTCACAAAGCTTATTTCCTTCTTGTAGGGTTACAGCAGAACTAGGGAGTTGGACGGTGAAGAATTGTTGGAGCAGTTTGCTTCTTTTTACGACAAGAATCTTTGATCGCCTTCTGGGATGTCGTGTACTTTCTTGTGAAACTCAGGACTTTTATATTCAGCAATCTCTTTGCACATACTTTTTCATATTCCAGATTACCTTTCCTAATATTATTTTGCTTAGATTTTCGGTAAACTATTGATGTTACATTGTGACTTTGCGGCCCGGAAAGGAAGCAATTGCTAGCTAGCGATTCATGTCTGAAGATGCACTCAGCTCGTGGTAGGTGAAATAACATTTTACCTGAGATGAAATATTTTTGTAAGTATGAGATGATCTCATGTCTAATCATCTATGTAACTAAATGTGAGAATTAGACTGAGTGAGAGGTCATGTAAATTTTTATAGTCTTATTTTTACAACAGAAAGGGAAAGGTGAAGATATTATATGTTGGATGGAATTGTTGATGAATAATTTAGTATGGAGATAACGTATTTTGACATTATTGATATGTGTAATTTTCAGGTACTCAAAGAAAGCTTCAAAATATATTGTGCAATAAATGATGGAATAATAAATCTTATCGATAAGGTGAATTGATTTCATTCTTTCTGAAAGATTAAGTACTTTCGTCTGAATCTTGTGATACTTTCTTGTTACTTTCACCATTAAGCCTTTTCTTCCCAATTTCATTCAGTTTTTTGAGATGCCAAGACATGAACCCATCAAAGCGTTGGATATATATAAAAAAGCTGGCCAGCAGGTGATATATTGCATTGTGCAAATCTGTAACCTTCTTCACTGCTAGCATTATGTTTTATAAAGTTATATAACATTAAATATAACCATGATTGGATTTTTATTGTGCATCACTCTAATCCTTATTGCTGCAGGCTTCTAGTCTTTCTGATTTTTATGAAGTTTGTAAAGGACTGGAACTTGCCAGGAATTTCCAGTTTCCTGTTTTGAGAGAGGTAATGATGCTGCAAGTGAAATGTGGTGCTGTAGTTGGTTTTTATGATGATAGTGTGTTGACACTTTGTTTGCCTCTTTTTTCAGCCTCCACATTCTTTTCTTGTGACCATGGAAGAGTATATTAGAGAGTCACCGAGGATGGTCACTGTTCCAAGAGAGCCATTGGTCAGTTTGTCCATCGATGTCCCAGCAAAATTTGCTAATATATATTGATCTTTGATCTGATATTAATTTGTTATCTTTTAACAAACACTCGGTGTGAACTCTATGTCTATCTAACTAATTATCATTGGTGAATCAGGAATTTCCAGAGAGGCTCCAGTTGACATATAAACCAGAAGAGGATACTTCACCCTCTGAAGAGATACTGTTATCCAATGATGAACCTAAGCCCATAGTTTTGGATACTGTGGCTGTTTCAATTGTTGAGGATTCTGCCCCTCCTCCTCCCCCTCCTCCAAATAACTTTGGTTCTGAAGATCTATTGGTGAGCATCTCACTTTTATCTTTGTTATTCCGTATCATGCTCACAACTGAATTTTACACAATACCCCCTCCCTCTTCTTTTGTCTTTTAATCATTTAATATTCCTCCCCCCCCGGTTTTCTGTTAGGGATTAAATGCTACCATGCCTATTGCATCAGCAATTGAGGAAAGCAATGCTTTAGCTCTGGCCGTAATCCCATCTGGTAAATTTTCTTCTTCTTTTTTTTCTGTGCTCCTTACCTTGTATGCTACTCGATCATTTTTCAGTTTCATGGTGTCTTTTAACAAGTATATACTCCTCTATTCCACAAAAAAAGCCCCATTTAAAGAGTCTTTTTATTATTGATAGTAGTATAAAATGACGCAATGTCCTCAAGTTTATTATTATTCCACACTACTAAATTAACAACTTATTACTCTTGTTACGGGTATTCATGGAACAAATATATATCCTCAATTTTTTGCAAATTTTGCAAATGTGACTCTTTTTTGTGGAGCCGAGGAGTATTTGATATTTGATATATGCAGGTTCTATATCTTTTGATTCTGGTCCTCTGCAAGCAAGAGATTTGGATCCTACTGGATGGGAACTAGCCTTGGTCACCACTCCCGGAAGTAACATTTCTTCTGTTCAGGACAGGCAATTGGTAGGCCTTCCATATGATTTTTATTTCTCTATTCATTATTTTCACTATATGCAGTTAAGGTAACAAAAACATGAGTTCTGGCCTGTTTACCATGTAATGCTCAAGTACATATGTTATTTGTTTCCATGCCTTCTAGTCTTCTAGCTTTTTATCCAGTCTTGTTACTCCCAGTCTGTTGTACGATGAAGGTTATACTAGAAGCCTACCCTACATCCTTCATAATATTCAAGTGTCTGCTCTCAATGTTCTGCTTGGCTCCATTGCATTTTGCCTCTGCATTTTGAAGTACTCCGTAAAAAGGTTTAGATTTAGCTTTTATGGGGACTATAACTCGATTGGGATTGCATCTATATTTGTTGGTGTCTAATGACAAGCATGCTGTTTTAATTGTTTACATGACTCTCTAGTAGAAAGGGTGACTTGTTATTTTTAGATGTTTAAACTGTCAAATGTTAATAGAGGTAACAGAATGAAAAAGGAAGTAGTCTGTAGAGGCAACTAAAAAGAATGTAAATTTTTATGGGTAGCTATTTAATTAATACTATGTATTCTCGATTCGGGTCGTGAATCTTGGGGTTTTTTCATTGGACATGTCGTTGCTGTGTACCAAAATTAAGAATTGAGAAGCATTTATCAATTAGGTTTCCATTTAAGTTATTTATACATGATCATTATCACATATAATTTTGTAGAAATTAGAATGTAGCGGAAACCGAGATACTACTGTAATTAGTGTCCATTATTAATCTTCAGTTTAGCACTGACAAATGGTGGGGCAATACTTGTGTGAATATTTTAACTGTTTAATCTATTGAATGCCAGGCTGGCGGATTGGATTCTCTCACGCTGAGTAGCTTGTATGACGAAGGAGCATATAGAGCTTCCCAGCAGCCAGTATATGGAGCACCAGCCCCCAACCCATTCGAAGCACCAGATCCATTTGCATTTTCAAACAATATAGCTGCTCCTCCATCAACTCAGATGGCATCGGTGGCTCAATATCAAGCCAATCCATTCGGCCCTTACCAACAACCCATCTATTCACAGCCCCAGCAGCAACCACGTATGATGATGGGCCCACAAAATCCTTTTCTTGATACAGGGTTTGGAGCATTCCCAGTCAACAATGGTGCTCATCAGCAGACAAGCAATCCATTTGGAAGCACAGGCCTGATATGATGATGTTTGAATATATACAGAATGTAGTGTACTTGGCTTAGTTGATTTTGATGTGCATGAAGGTGAGTGAAGAAGCTCATTGCAGTGTGGGTTTGTGTATAGCTTCCACGTTATAGATGATTTTTGTTTTTGCAGCTTGAGCCTGTTTGGTTGATTTTTAAAATTAGTAATTCGGTGATGAAGATGTAAGCTTTCTAGTCCACAATGAATCATATATATTCTCTTCATTAGTTTTCTGTAATCGACTCCTGTGGTTTTAGCAAGTGTTTATTCATATTCTGGCAAGTTTAGTTTCAGTGTGATGGTTGTAGAAAAGTGTATCAGAAAAGTGTTGGTACATTTGGATAGAGATTGAAAAGTACTTTTGAAAAGTGTTGGTACTTTTGAAGCCCCAGTACAAGAGGGATGAGTGTAACCATTGGCTAAGACCCTTTGGTCGACTTATATCAATTTTGAAGTTTAATAGGTTATGGTTTGATGGGAAAGAAGTTTAATATATCAATTTTGAAGTTTAACCAGATCCCCAATGCAATGAGAAGTCACATTTCTTAGCTTTATTCCTGATTGATAAAACATAATAAACAACCCTAATGGCTAATGATGATACGCCTGAAAAGTAAATCTTCCTGTCCTTAATATAGTAAAGATCAAACATCAAACTCTCACGTCTATTTCTCTTCTACCTAACAATCATTGCCTATCTTCTTACCATTCACTCTCATTGTAATCTTTTCCCAATCAACATATATAACTACTTGCTAATCAACTTCTATTTCTTCATTTCTTTAGGGGGAGGAACTCAAAAAATTGGATTGGAGTAAATAGTGGTGGCGGAACCAGAACATGTTTTTAGGGGAGTCAAAATACATTAATAAATTTTTTTTATTTATTGACATTTGAAGAGCTTCTTTCGGTTGTACGAGTGAGAGGAGACAATTGTATCCTGCGAGTCTGCATAGTTTGAAAACGTCTCAAAATTTGTTCGTATTCAATTATTAAAAAAATATCCTTCTCAATATAAACTACCAGACTGTCATTCATCTACTCGTCTCCCATTTTATTACGCAAGGCAGTCTTGATAATTTTCATCACAGAGAATACTCTTTCAACGATGGCGATTTACAATGGTAAAACCAAAAACTCGACTCGATCAATTGATATACCAATGTAAAAGTCATATGTCTTCTTGTTTGAATCAGCTTCTTAGCAAGACTTCCCAAATCCAAATTTTCGATCCCAAAAAATTGACCATCGCACCGCATATCATAAATGTAATTTTCAAGTTGATCCCCAGTATCATGCGATCGATCAATGAGAAGTCTTCTGGATAAAGCTCAATGAAGGCGGAGTAATTTATTTTTGTCAAATTGAGAGAACGAATCCCTTGGATCAAGGCATGATATGCATAAAAGTAACTCTGTGCTTGCTTCTGAAAAACGATTGTTCATCTCTTGAACAATTGAATCAACAACCTACATTGTAATAATGAAAAATAAAAAAAAGATAAATTTTTAGATAGGAATAATGAAAAAAGATTTATAGAGATTATACCTGACAAAAAATCTCAACACGATATTGATGAAAATTAGTAATAATTTGTCCATTGCGCCTGCTACGACCGCGGGATCTCATGTTGTCTTCCATATTAATTATTGGGATCATGTTCTTCTCACAAAATATATTGACTTCCTTCAAAAAATTCTTCCATTTTGCCTTCCTAAAATCTTGTAGTCGAACTTTCATTACCCCAATCAATCTCACAACATGTACAATGTTTTGATCTTTTTGTTGTAAGGCAAGTGACAAATCATTTGTGATTCCCAATAAATATTTCATCAAATGCATCATAAATACAAATTCATAATTCTCCATCTTATCAATCAAACTTATGGCTATACCGCTATTATCATCAGAAGCACCATCATCATGCACATTTTCAAGCACTTGTAATACGGAAGTTCACATAGACATAAGACAGATTATTGTTATGTAATGTGACCCCTAACGAGTATCTCCTGGCCGTCTTAAACTGATTTCTTGATTTTTTTTCCTTTACCACTAACTATCTCTCCCTTTTCCAAACACTCCACGATCATATCATGTTCAAGCTGTCTAAGTTTATCTTTCCTTTTACATGATGCTCCAGCCACATTCACAATCATAGTAACATATTAAAAAAATCACTCACAATCTGGTACGCTCTTTGCTTGGCAACAACAACAACTAATTGGAGTTGGTGAGAAAAATAATGGACATACCTTGCATATAGATTTTCTTTTAAAATAAGAGCCTTCAATCCATTGAACTCGCCTCGCATATTTGAAGCCCCGTCATATCCTTGACCTCACCCTCGATAATGACAATTTATGCTTTGCAAACAATTCATCAATAGCATTCTTCAAAGAAATAGATGACGTGTCAGGCACATGTACCACACCAAGAAACCTTTCAATCACATCTTCATGGTTGTTTACATATCTCAAAACAACTCCCATTTGCTCCTTTATTGGAACATCTCGAGACTCATCATCCATAATAGAAAATATGTTGTCCCCAATATCATTGATGATGGCAAGTGTAGTTTCCACGGCACAAGCACTTGTTAGTTCTTTTTGAATTTTTGGAGAAGTCATTTGATTGTTTCTAGGAGCATTCTCATTAACTACCTTGCCCACCTCTTCATTTCGTAGGCTGTACCACTCAAAAAACTCAAGAAAATTTCCCTTATTTGATGAAGTCGATGACTCATCATGTCCACGAAAAGGCAAACCTTGCTTCAAAAGAAGGCGTGTGACATCTAAAGTCGCCGTTAAATGGGTGCGATAAGCAACCTCCATCTCTTGCCCTTGTGTTAGTAGTATATGTGACACACTCGGCCTTTGATTTTTAAAACCTTGAAGTTGTATTCTAGCATCATTATGAGCACTATTCGAAGCACCCACATGTTCTTGAAATCTTTCAATTGCCTTTTTCCAGTTGCTGAACCCTTTTTTTGTAAAAACATCTACTCTGTTTGAATTGCCAAATAGATAGCAGCAAAAGCAAAAGGCCGCATCCTTTGAAATGCTATACTCCAACCATTCAAAATTTTTAAACCAAGCGGGCCGAAAGATTATCTTCACATTAGAAAAGTATTTTTGGGGATAATTATGGGCAATTGGTTGACATGGACCTCTAGTCAAATACTCTCTTCGAACTTGATCTCTAATCACAATAGAAAAGTCTTCAATTGATTTACGTAACCCCGGATCACTAACAATATCATTCGGATTGAACTCCACACGCGAATTATTAATATCACCACTTGCTTCGGAACTTGGTAATTGATTATTAGAAGAATCAATAGTTCTTTGTCGCTTAATCAAATATTTATCCATAATCTAATATAAATAAAAACACCAATTGTTAATCAATAATTTCATCAATTTAAACATTTCATAATAATTTCATCATTCATCAATTCTCTTAGGATTTAAGAAAACAGAAATTAAACAAATTCTAGCTAATCTACTTGGGTTTTCCTCAAGAGTCCCATACTGTTTTTGACTAAGAGTCAAATAATATTTTTTTTGAATAAAATCAGACACCTATAAGGACAAATTCTAGCTAAACAACACTTCAGATTTTGTCTTTTTAGTTATAAGCAATAAGGACTTAAACCTATTAAACAAATAGCAGACATGAATTTAAAACAAGGACGACAAATCACTATCATTATAAATTATAATGTAAACAAAATGACTATTGTGACGCCCCCAAAATAGGTATACAACACCCATTCTGAGTCGTCAAATACATGGTACAAAAAGCAAACTACAACTTCAATAATACAATTGTCATGCAAAATACGACAACACATACTGTGAGTTTAAATACAAATATTGTCTTCAGACAATATCCACACCCAAATAAGTCCTCATTACAATTATTCATACACTATTTTACGAAAATAGTGAGGATGATAAAAACATCTTTCTAGAACCATCACTCCATATCCCGACTCGATCCTGCTACGTTCTCACCTCCTGAGAAAAAAAATAGAACAAAAAGGAAAAGAGTGAGCTCAACTAGCCCAGTAAAGAATATTATGACTAAGATAATATATAACAAATTATCATTAGTCTTCAACAGGAAAAAATCTGATATAATATAATAGACAACAAGTTTTAGATCAACAAATACAGTGGAAACAACAATCCATTAGAAGAGTCACGTAGAGAATGAATTCTACTATCTTCTAAGATTTAAGAGTCCATTATCAATATTTTATCCCTGTAACATCAATCAATATATATCTTTTAATCAAATATTCATCTTTGCACTACGCACCAAAGATATTCATTTATTTCACCACGATGGGTCATGTTCATCTCAACACTGCTTCATTTTTGCACTACGGGCCAAAGATATTCATCGATTAATCATTCATCTTTTACTACAAAGCCAAAGATATTCAAGAGTATCATCATTTAAAAGCGAGGATGATGAAAAATATTTTAAAAAAAACGAATCCAAAGGAGATGGAAGGACAAATATTAGGGATTCGTATAACAATTTATCCAAGATCAATAATACTTCATAATAACCAATTGTGAAGCAGAATTCAAAAAAAATAATCAAAACATGGATACAATCAAAGATAGTAGCCAAAATAGACATCTTGGACAAAAAAGAATTTTTTTATTTTTCGGTGAATAGTATCGTATTCGTGAATAGTGCCGTATACGTGAATAGTAACCCTGACACAAAAAGTTTCAAATTTGATTAAAAAGTTCATCAATATTTCGGCATAATGATATTAAAGAAAATAATATCATTTAAGAAGAAAATAACATCCCTTACCTCAAAATAACAAGTATTTACGATGAATATCGGATGAAAGTCAAGAAAACTTGTACCAAACAACAACTCTCAAAGTATTAAAATACTCATAAAAATACGCTCGAGAATCTAGAGAGAAAGAAAACTTGTTTCTGGTGTGATTTTCAATTCTAACCTAAGCGTCTATTTATAGGAAAATGCTAGAACGCCATATGAGACTAAAATAATAAATTAATATTATTTATTCTCATTTTTTCTACGCATGCTTTGAAATCCATCAGCCCCTCATTTTTGAAATTTCAGCAGCCCACATGTTATTAACACCAATCAAAAGTGGGTCCCACCCATAAATTTAATAAAAATCATTTTATTTTCTGAAACTTCAATAATTAATAGAAAATAGCCCGTTTATCAGAAAAATACGATTTTTATATCCATTTCGCATGAAATCAAATTCTCTACAACTTTGTAGCTTTGAGTTTTTATAAATTCCGAACAGAAAATATCCGAAATTCATAAACGGGTTTTTAATACTTCCCTTCCGACAAAATACTGATAAAATACCTCAGCATTAATTCCTTCAATTATATCCACATAAAATAAATATATCCATCAATTATATCAAATAAATATTTTCTTATCATATAAATCAATAATTAATTATTCACAAATAATATTACAGAATCACACTTATGACAACCAGGCAATTTCCAGGAAAGAGAGGGCTTTCTAATAAGAATTTCTCTTTACTGGCGCGCAATTAGGTGACCAAACCTCTCATTGACAGAACTTTCTAGACATTGCCAATAATGCTATCTAATAATATTATTCAAATAATATAAATTATTGATCTGATAATGGAAAATACTGTGCAATGATAATTATTGAAACAACAATAATATAAACTATCAACGCAACAATTATTGAATCAATAAAATAAAATATTGATCAGTAACTACTGTAACAATTATTGAGTAATGTCTTCTTACGTAAGAATCAATAATTCAACAATCTTTATGCAACTACAGCTGGCATATTCACATATTTTAACCATCGGTATTCCAAATGAAGTGTTAATTGTAACAATTACGTCGTTATTCATAAAAACTCATACTCTGTCGTTTTCTTCATCTGCCAGTTATTCCGTTATGGGGCCCACTGTAAGACCCGAAATTTTATGAAATAAAAGTATTTAATTTTTCTTATAATTACTATTCAGTAAATGGTTAAATTGATAAAAGTTTAAAGTTAAGGGTGATATATACAAAATTTTCAAAATAAGCAAGTGGTCATAAAATACTCATTGTTGTCGGAGAATATTTGTTTGGTCGTGTAATATTCTTTTTGTTCGAAATATTCGATGCGATGGTTCAACCATTTGTGGGCCCCATAATGTAATAAGCTCATCTTGATGAAGAAAATGACAAGTTTGAGTTTTTATAAATAATGGCGTAGTTCTTTCCGTCCAACACCGTTGGATTACACGGTGGTTAAAATACGATGTCTACGCGTGGTTACATAGTAGCACACAAGATGTTACAAATATTGTTGAATTATTATTTCGTACGTAAGAAGGCACTACTCAATAATTGTTACAGTAATTACTGTTTAATATTTTATTTTATTGGTTCAATAATTGCTGCGTTGATATTTAATATTATTGTTGTTTCAATAATTATCATTTCACAGTATTTTCCATTATCAGATCAATAATTCATATTATTTGAATAATATTATTAGATAACATTATTGACAATGTCTAGAAAGTTCTGTTAAGGAGAAGTTTGGTCACCTAATTGCGCGCCAGTAAGGAGAAATCCTTATCGAAAAGCCCCCTCTTTTCTGGGAACTGCCTGGTTATCATTGTTGCGATTCTGTAATATTATTTGTGAATAATTAATTATTGATTTATCTGATAATGAAATATTTATTTTATGCGGATATAAATGATGGATTTATTTATGTGGTTATAAATAACGAAATTAATGTTGAGATATTTTATCAGTATTTTGTCGGATTGGAGGTACTAAAAGGTCAAATCGGTGCTCTTAAAGCTCTATTGTGTGAGTTATAATTTTAATTCGACCGTTGGATCGTTGTGATTTTTGGATATGTTAGACATATATAAGTTGAGTATATGTCCACAAATTTTGAACCGTTGGAAATTAACGCATGATTTGTAATGAATTTTAAAAGGTGTTGAAACGGTGCTGAAAATCATCCGTTTGTGGATTTCGGATATTTTTTGTTGGGAATTTGGAAAAACTTTCTTCTGCAAATTTGTAGGGAATTCAATTTTATGTGGAATGGAGATAAAATTCGTATTTTTCTGATAAACAGGCTATTTTCTATGAATTGTTGAAGTTTCAGAAAATAAAATAATTTTTATTAAAAAAGGGGTAGGACCCACTTTTGTTTTAACACATGTGGGCTGCTGGAATTTTATTTTCAGACTTGGCATGCTTTGATGGCTGATGGTTGGTGCGTAGAAAATAGAGAATAAATAATATTAATTTATTATTTTAGTCTCCTCTGGCGTTCTAGCAGTTTTCTATAAATAGGTGCTTATGTTAGAATTGAAAATCACACCAGAAATATAAGTTTTCTCTCTCTATATTGTCAAACGTATTTTTGTGAGTATTTAGATAGTTTGAGAGTTTCTTTTTAGTGCAAGTTTTCTTCGGCTTTACATCCGATGTTCCGGTCAGAAGTACTGTTCTTTTGAGGTAAGAGATTTTAAGGATTATTATATTTATCATGTTTCGTAATTTTTCTGACCTTCAAAAATTCTGGAAAAATTTGAAATGATAATTTGATGAGTTTCCTTGATTGTGTCAAAAAATGGTGATTTTTGGATGTATAGATTAAGAGTTATGAATTTTATGAGAAAAGACTATTTTAAAAGTAAACCCTTATAACTCCTTGTGGTTAACTCCAAAATTGGTGAAATTTTTATTGAGAGTACATCTATATAACATCAGTATATTCTGTAAATTTTGGAATTTTTGGACAAACGTACAATTTATGATAAATATCTAAATATTCGGCAGTTTTGGCCATGTAAAAAATAGTAAATGAATTTTAAAAATTCCGAGAAAAATATATGTTCAATATGGGACTATATTCTGCTAAATCCCAGAAAAGAAATATTTTTAGAACTGATTTGATATTTTTTATGAAAATGGACTAGTTATAAGTAAATGAATTAAATATGTTATGTGAAGTAACAAAATTGAAAAAAAAGAGGATTTTATGGCTTGGGAATCCTATATATGGTATATGCATATTTTTGATGAGATTGTTAGTTATTGGTGATGAAATCTTATAAGTTTGGCATTTTAGTATGATTAAATGCATTAATTAGTAAGGTGTAAATAATTAAAATAAATTGTTTATAAGTTTAAGAAATGATTAAAATATTGTGGTAGTATTAATAACATTAGATTATGAGATTATTAAGTGATTTATAACATTTGGATTAAGGTGTTATGAAATCATTGATTTATGAATCTTACTTTTGAAATTAAATGCAGTTGTTGATCATATTGTTTTTATTATCATATATAACATTTTTATAATCCCGGTGATGAAATTTCTCTTTGACTTAAGTGTAAAGATTGGTAGATTATTGGTATGATCGTGACTATGAGTTCTTTTTGGCCAGTAGTGCAAAGTTGAATCGTTGAATGGTATGATCATGACCATTGAATTTACAATTGAATATTTTTAGCTTAAGAGCAAAGGTGAATTGATCAACATGATTATAATTATGGTTTATATAAATTCTTAAATAATTGTATGCTTTTTTGATATATGAATATCTTTGGCCTGTAGTGCAAAGATCAATTATTGATGAATATCTTTGGCCCGTAGTGCAAAGATGACCTGTTGTTAAATATCTTTGGCCCGTAGTGCAAAGATGTCTTGTTGTTGAATATCTTTGGTCTGTAGTGCAAAGATGAACTGTTAATGAATATATTTGGCCCGTAGTGCAAAGATGAACTTATTAGTATGATTATGAACATGAACTGTGATTTGGTATAACCATGATCTTTGATGTTTCAGGTAAAGACATGTGATGAAGAATATCTCCGTCTTGGATGAGAAGAGAAAATTAGAACTACAATTATGATTATGAGTTATTCACATGACTGTGAACAGGATCTGTTGATTAATGTTACAGGGTTAAAGCATTGTTGGTGGACTTTTAACATGGAGAAGATAATAGACGTGATGGTCTATTTAACTCTTCTAATGGATTGCTTTCATTCACACGCAACTATGGTTGAAAAGTTTTATCATCTACCATATGTTCTAAATTTCGATTTATTATCGATGAAGGCTATTGATAATTTAATTATCTTTAGTCATGATATTCTTTATCGAGCTAGTTGTGCTTTCACCCTTTTGTTTCACAATTCCTTTCGTGTAATAAAAGTGTAGCTGGGTCGAGCGGGGATAACAGGGGAATAGTGTGGTGGTCCGAGACTATCAAAGTTTCTCAACACATTATAAAACGGCATGAAATACAATATATAATTGTATTGAGGACCTAAGATGTGTGTGTCGTATATTATATGTCACTTAATAATTGATTTTGGTGAACAACAATAGGGTGAGGTGAACCCAACTTTGGAAGAGTGTTTTGCTACTATCATACAAGATATCTAATGGCATACAATCTCGTGTTATCATAAGAAAGGGTTGTGCACATCCACTTGCTGAGTATATCTACGGGCACTACCTATATGATCTTGGAGTTGGGTTGAAACATAATGTTCAATCGCAGACAAATGGAGATAGTTATATGTCGAGAGAAGACTCACCATTGGAAGGAACATGATAGTAATCTTCTCGTTTTTCTTTGGGGTCTATTGGATCAACCAAGGATAATTTTCTGGACATATGATATCTATCATAACTTAGATTCATGGCCTCCTATGTACGAAGGTTTTCTTGAGCACTTCCCAAAGATTTTAATTTCTAAAACAGTTCTAGATTGTACCTTTATGTAAGGTATCACTGTAAGGTGCTATCCATAGTTGGGACATGAGTCACAGTTGGTATTAAAACTCACAGTATATGTGTTGTTGTATTTTGCACGACAATTGTAGTAATAAAGTTGTAGTTATTTTCTGTACCATGTATTTGACGACTCAGAATAGGTTGGATGAATTGGACCTATTTTGGGGGCGTCATAGTTGGTATCAGAGCTTAGGGATGTGATCTCTGGCGGAGATCCGAGATTAGAACTAGGAAGGGAGAGACGAGTAATATCCTTTGCTAGTATGTGTCCTACCTAAGCTGAATATTCTTACTTAAGTTGACAAATTATGATATGTCAATTAACCTTTGTTTTGAAGATGTATTCTAGAATGATATCTAAAATACATGAGATGAGCAATGTAGAAATCATGAGGACAGGGAAGATGGAATCTGAAATGAAAACAAGGTATTCTCAACTCTTTAAAATACCAGGTACGTAAATTTCGGGGACGAAATTTCATAAGGAGGGGAGATTGTAAGACCCCGAATTTTATGAAATAAAAGTATTTAATTTTTCTTATAATTACTATTCAGTAAATGGTTAAATTGATAAAAGTTTAAAGTTAAGGGTGATATATATAAAATTTTCAAAATACGCAAGTGGTCATAAAATACTCATTGTTGTCGGGGAATATTCGTTTGGTCGTGGAATATTCTTTTTGTCGGGAATATTAAATATTTACAAGACAACCATTTGTGGGTCCCATAACGTAATAACCGCTTTGATGAAGAAAACGACAAGTTTGAGTTTTTATAAATAACAGTAGTTATTACCGTCAATAACAACACCGGATTACACCGGTGGTTAAAATACGAAGAATACGCGTGGTTGCGCAATGAGTACACACGTATTGCGAGTATTATTGAATTATTGATTAAATGCGTAAAAAGCACTACTCAATAATTGTTACGATAATTACTTGCTCAATATTTTATTTTATTGGTTCAATAATTGTCATATTGATATTTTATATTATTGTTATTTCAATAACTGTTATTTCACAGTATTTCCCATTATCAGATCAATAATTCATATTATTTGAATAATATTATTAGATAGCATTATTGACAATGTCTAGAAAATTCTGTTAAGGAGAGGTTTGGTCACCTAATTGCGCGCCAGTAAGAAGAAATTCTTATTGAAAAGCCCCCTCTTTTCTGGGAACTGCCTGGTTGTCATTGTTGCGATTCTGTAATATTATTTGTGAATAATTAATTATTGATTTATATGATAATGAAATATTTATTTTATGCGGATATAAATGATGGATTTATTTATGTGATTATAAATGAAGGAATTAATGTTGAGGTGTTTTATCAGTATTTTGTCGGATTGGAGGTATTAAAAAGTCAAATCGGTGTTCTTAAAGATCTATTGCGTGAGTTATAATTTTAATCCGACCGTTGGATCGTTGTGAGTTTTAGATATGTTATACATATATAAGTTGAGTATATGTCCACAAATTTTGAACCGTTGGAAATTAACGCATGATTTGTTATGAATTTTAAAAGGTGTTGAAACGGTGCTGAAAATCATCCGTTTGTAGATTTCAGATATTGTTTGTTGGGAATTTGGAAAAACTTTCTTCTGTAAAGTTGTAGAGAATTCGATTTCATACTGAATGGACATAAAATTCGAATTTTTCTGATAAACAGGCTATTTTCTATGAATTTTTGAAGTTTCGAAAAATAAAATAATTTTTATTTAAAAAGGGGTGGGACCCACTTTTGTTTTAACACATGTGGGATGCTGGGATTTTTTTTCAGACTTGGCATGCTTTGATGGCTGATGGTTGGTGCGTAGAAAATAGAGAATAAATAATATTAATTTATTATTTTAGTCTCCTCTGGCGTTCTAGCAGTTTTCTATAAATAGGTGCTTATGTTAGAATTGAAAATCACACCAGAAACATAAGTTTTCTCTCTCTATATTGTCAAGCGTATTTTTGTGAGTATTTAAATACTTTGAGAGTTGCTTTTCAGTGCAAGTTTTCTTCGGCTTTACATCCGATGTTCCGGTCAGAAGTACTGCTCTTTTGAGGTAAGAGATTTTAAGGATTATTATGTTTATCATGTTTCGTAATTTTTCTGACCTTCAAAAATTCTGGAAAAATTGAAAATAATAATTTAATGAGTTTCCTTGATTGTGTCCAAAAATGGTGATTTTTGGATGTATAAATTAAGAGTTATGAATTTTATGAGAAAAGACTATTTTAAAAGTAAACCCTTATAACTCCTTATGGTTAACTCCAAAATTGGTGAAATTTTTATTGGGAGTACATCTATATAACATCAGTATATTTTGTAAATTTCAGAATTTTTGGACAAACGTACAATTTATGATAAATATCTAAATATTCGGCAGTTTTGGCCATGTGAAAAATAGTAAATGAATTTTAAAAATTCTGAGAAAAATATATGTTCAATATGGGACTATATTCTGCTAAATCCCAGAAAAGAAATATTTTTAGAACTGATTTGATATTTTTTATGAAAATAGACTAGTTATGAGTAAATGAATTAAATATGTTATGTGAAGTAACAAAATTAAAAAAAAAATAGGATTTTATGGCTTGGGAATCCTATATATGGTATATGCAGATTTTTGATGAGGTTGTTGGTTATTGGTGATGAAATCTTATAAGTTTGACATTTTAGTATGATTAAATGCATTAATTAGTAAGGTGTAAACAATTAAAATAAATTGTTTATAAGTTTAAGAAATGATTAAAACATTGTGGTAGTATTAATAACATTAGATTATGAGATTATTAAGTGATTTATAATATTTGGATTAAGGTGTTATGAAATTATTGATTTATGAATCTTACTTTTAAAATTAAATGCAGTTGTTGATCATATTATTTTTATTATCATATATAACATTTTTATAATCCCGGTGATGAAAATTTTCTTTTACTTAAGTGTAAAGATGGGTAGATTATTGGTATGATCGTGACTATGGGTTCTCTTTGGCCAATAGTGCAAAGTTGAATCGTTGAATGGTATGATCATGACCATTGAATTTACAATTGAATATTTTTAGCTTAAGTGCAAAGGTGAATTGATCAACATGATTATAATTATAGTTTATATAAATTCTTAAATAATTGTATGTTTTTTTGATATATGAATATCTTTGGCCTGTAGTGCAAAGATCAATTATTGATGAATATCTTTGGCCCGTAGTGCAAAGATGACCTGTTGTTAAATATCTTTGGCCCGTAGTGCAAAGATGTCTTGTTGTTGAATATCTTTGGTCTGTAGTGCAAAGATGAACTGTTAATGAATATATTTGGCCCGTAGTGCAAAGATGAACTTATTAGTATGATTATGAACATGAACTGTGATTTGGTATAACCATGATCTTTGATGTTTCAGGTAAAGACATGTGATGAAGAATATCTCCGTCTTGGATGAAAAGAGAAAATTAGAACTACAATTATGATTATGAGTTATTCACATGACTGTGAACAAGATCTGTTGATTAATGTTACAGGGTTAAAGCATTGTTGGTGGACTTTTAACATGGAGAAGATAATAGACTTTATGGTCTATTTGACTCTTCTAATGGATTGCTCATTCCGCTGCAACTATGGTTGAAAAGTTTTATCATCTACCATATGTTCTAAATTTCTGATTTATTACTGATGAAGGCTATTGATAATTTAATTATCTTTAGTCATGATATTCTTTACTGAGCTAGTTGTGCTCACCCCTTTTGTTTCACAATTCCTTTCAGGTAATAAAAGTGTAGCTGGGTCGAGCGGGGATAACAGGGGAATAGTGTGGTGGTCCGAGACTATCAAAGTTTCTCAACACATTATAAAACGGCATGAAATACAATATATAATTGTATTGAGGACCTAAGATGTGTGTGTCGTATATTATACGTCACTTAATAATTGATTTTGGTGAACAACAATAGGGTGAGGTGAACCCAACTTTGGAAGAGTGTTTTGCTACTATCATACAAGATATCTAATGGCATACAATCTCGTGTTATCATAAGAAAGGGTTGTGCACATCCACTTGCTGAGTATATCTACGGGCACTACCTATATGATCTTGGAGTTGGGTTGAAACATAATGTTCAATCGCAGACAGTGGAGATAGTTATATGTCAAGAGAAGACTCACCATTGGAAGGAACATGATAGTAATCTTCTCGTTTTTCTTTGGGGTCTATTGGATCAACCAAGGATAATTTTCTGGACATATGATATCTATCATAACTTAGATTCATGGCCTCCTATGTACGAAGGTTTTCTTGAGCACTTCCCAAAGATTTTAATTTCTAAAATAGTTCTAGATTGTACCTTTATGTAAGGTATCACTGTGAGGTGCTGTCCATAGTTGGGACATGAGTCACAGTTGGTATTAAAACTCACAGTATATGTGTTGTTGTATTTTGCACGACAATTGTAGTAATAAAGTTGTAGTTATTTTCTGTACCATGTATTTGGCGACTCAGAATAGGTTGGATGGATTGGACCTATTTTGGGGGCGTCACACCCACAATATTCGCTACTGTCGTATGTACATATATTCCTACAAAAAAGAATATTTTATAACCACTTGCTTATTTTATAAAATTTGCACATTTCACCCATAACCAAAGCATTATATCAAATTACCCTTATTAATTTAGAATAATGAATATAGGAAAATTCAATTTTATTTATAATAAGTTGGGGTCTTACAACTATTGCAATCATGTATCTTAATAAGGATGAAATTCCCTATTGTTCCTTTGATTATTGTTCCTTTGATTTGATAATTTGGTAATTTGACTCTTATGGTCTAAAAAATAAATGAAAATTAGCAAATTAAAATTGCCAAATTTAAAAGACATTTAGGCTAAATTAAAATTAGAAATTAGTCAAATTACCAAAGTCTAAAGCAGTGGAGGCGTGGAGCGAGGCAATGACACGGGTGGAAAGAGTAGTAGGCGCCCGAGAGGCAAATTGAGGCGAGCACCGGAGGCGAGCGCAGTGGAGGCAAAACTCGAAAGAGGGAAGAGACGAAGAGAGTGAAGTCTCAAGTCTGTGAAGAGGGAGAGGCGGAGAACAAGGGAGTTTGAAGACCTAATAATTTTTTTTTTAATGAAACGATGTCATTTCATGTTACTAAAAAAATTAAAAAAGTTAAAAACAGACTGTGTTGCAGACTACAATCGGAGAAGAAGAATAGCAAAACTTCAACTTGGCGTCACACTGGTTGGCTCATTGGTGGCAAGCCCCCACCCCGCCCAGCCCGCCCCCTAGCTCACTTTGGACCGCCTCCTACCGAGGTCACCGCCCCCACCCCTAGTTTCGCCTCTGATCAAACCCTAGTTTTAATCACAGTTTTGGAGAATTGAAGCGAGGAATCTAGCATGAAGGAATCAAGGCAGGAGCAGTGAAGAGGAGGATTTCTACACAAATTTTTATTCTTTTTCTATACTTTATCTCTTGTATTAAGAATGCTATTATACTTGCAGATTTTGGGTTTAAATTCATCTAGCATACTCTATTGAAGGCTATAATGGATCTTACTGTGTAGCTATGATTGACATGCTTCCGTAGTGAGCTATATTTAATTATTCAGGGATTGTCTATTATATTTATGTTTAAATATTAATTGTCTGATCAACAATTACCTTGATAATTTATATGAATTCGGGAGATGGAGTATAAATTTAGATTTGGTTATAATAGCGTGTGTTTGTGATTTCTGCACGACGTTGGAATTTATGATTTGTGTCTAGGATAGAGATATACCTATACATCACATGTAATCTGGGAAAGAACTTGGGCTTTAAATCCTCTTTAATTTTAATTCACATAGAGATATAATGGATTAGTTAATTAGGGTGTTCAATTTAATTCTATCAATTATGGATTTAAGTTGATATGAATATGATGCATTGAGAGATGTTCATATTTACTTATGTGTTCTTAATTAACAATTCAAAATAATTAAGTTGGTTTAACAAGAAATATGTTGATCTAAGGGAAGCAATAAGTGAAATTGTGTCTTAAGTCTCCATTATATGATTAAATCTTGTAGTAGTTATTTAATATTTAATTAATTAGTAATTTTCATAGATTTCACAAAATTGATAATTTGTTTAATAAAACTGAGATAATATTAAATTGGTATTTGTTAGAATAAATTGCAGTTATTTTCTCTGTGGGAACGATACTTGACTTATTACTTTATTACTTGTTGACCACATATACTTGCGTATTGTGCGTAACTAAATTTTACCCAACAAGTTGTTGGTGCCATTATTGGGGACTATAACCGTGTTTATTACTTTCAATATTAGTTTAATTAAATCAGTTTTTGTTAAACATTTTTCTTTTCTTTTCTTTTCGTTTACTTCATGTTTCAGGTACTCTTGAGTAATGCATGCAAACTTGATCAAAGAAGCCAGAATTGTTGCCTTACGAGGACGGCATCGAAAAAAGTTTTCAGCGGTTGAGTAAGTGGATTAAGAAAACTCGAGATAATCTAGAAACACCAGGTAATATGGCTGAAGAAGAACAGAAAGCACTACGGGAATATGTCACACTGCGAGTTACAGAAATTCAGTCTAGTATTACCAGGCCTGCCATTAATGCCACCAATTTCGAGATTAAACCTGGTACAATACAAATGGTTCATAATTCATGTCAGTTTGGAGGTTTACCGAATGATGACCCCAACGATCACATAGTCAGCTTCATAGAAATCTACAATACTTTCAAGTGCAATGGTGTGTTAGAGGATTCTATTAGACTGAGGTTATTTTTGTTCACTCTCAAGGATAAGGCTAAGAGTTGGCTTCATTCTTTACAACCGGACTCAATTACTACATGGAACGATTTGGCTCAGAAATTCCTTGCTAAGTTTTTCCAGCCAACAAAGACAACTAAGTTGAGGAATGATATTTCTACATTTGAGCAACAGCATGGCGAATCACTTTATGAAGCTTGGGAGAGGTATAAAGAACCGTTGAGAAGATTTCCACATCATGGACTACCCAAATGGTTGCAGATGAATACATTCTAGAATGGGTTTGGTAGTAATACTCGGACGAGCATCGATGCAGCTGCGGGAGGAGCATTTATGGCCAAGAAGTTTAAGGAGGCATACAAATTAATAGAAATTATGGTAGCTAGAAATTATCAGTGGCCAACTGCAAGGATGAATTAGCCGAAGGTAGCAGGGGTTCTAGAAGTGGATGTAGTGACAGCTCTCGCGGCTCAGATATAAGCCCTTTCAAAGAAAATGGATACAATCGCAGGAGCAAACATACAAAAAGTGGCATTTGTGTGTGAGTTGTGTACGGGGGCACATCCTACGAAGCAGTACGCGATTAATTCTTAGGCAGTTCAGTTTGTGGGAAGTTATACCCGTCCATCGAATCCATATTAGAATAGTTTATAATCCGGGGGCAAGGAATCATCCTAACTTCTCGTGGAGTAATAATCAGAATCAACAGTAAACTCCACGACCTACATACCCTCCCAGGTTTTAGAATCAATAACATCAGTCAGTTCCGCAACCCGAAAAGAAAATAGATTTGGAGGAGCTTCTTATGAAATACATAACGAGTAATGAGGTGGCAATGAAAACTCAGGCCGTTGTAATAAAGAATCTGGAAAACCAAATGGGATAACTTGCAAGTGCTCTAAACAATAGACCTCAAGGGGCTCTTTCGAGTGATATCGAGAACAACCCTAGGAGTGGCCATAAACAGTGTAATGATATCACACTTAGGAGTGGAAGAGAGCTGGTTAAAGATTCTGATGGGAAAGAACCTGCTGATAAGGATGATACAAAGGATGAAGGAGATTTAGAAAGAAAGTCTAAGAAAAAAGTTGTGGAAAAAGCGACGGAAGCGAAACAAACTCTAGTTTTACTTCTTGTGCCATTCCCGCCACGGTTACAAAGTCAGAAATTGAAAAACCAGTTTGCCAAATTCATGGAAATCTTTACGAAACTGTATATTAACATTTCATTTGCCGAAGCATTAGAGTAGATGCCACGCTATGTCAAGTATATTAAAGATATACTATCCAAGAAATGCAAGCTTGGTGAATTTAAAACAGTGGCGCTAACGGAAGAGTGTAGTGCAGTTTCACTTGATGCCCTTCTAGGAGTTTCACTTGCACTTGCAGATGGTCCATTTGCAACATGATATGGTCCACCTACACTTGCTGTCATTCTTGGAATTTTCCTTACCTACATGCACAATTGCATTTAGTCTTATGCATTGAACAAACATTGAAACACTTATAACTTTGTGGAATATAAATATATGCTCACTTCTTTTTAAGCATATTGATTTCCACTACCAGACTTTTTTCCTTGACCCCTTTCTTTCCTTTTCACCTGTATAATAGAACCATATTTAAAATAATATACAATCACATAATTGAAACTATTATAAGGATTGGTTTTAAAATAGCTTACCCTTAGCTTAGCAGGCCTTGGTTCAGTCCCAGATTGTTGTGGGGTAGGTTGCCTTAGTTCTTCAGTAAGTTGTGGGGGTAAGTTCAGTCATTATTTGTTCAACTAGTGTCATCTTATAATCTAACTTTTTATGCCCATACTGCTTGCACCTAGAGCACCTAACAGGTGTCCCTTTTCTAGATGACTTGGTCTTACTCTTAGGATTTTCATTAGGATCCTTCCTCCTATTTTTCTTAGGTATGCCTACTATTCTCTTGGTTGGTGGAGGCAATAATATTGTCATGTTGGCAGGAGGCCATTCATTTGAACCCCCCCCCATTAGAATTAACAAGTGGTTATATGATTTCAGACAAGTTTTTACATAATAGCAGGAATCAACATAGTTCTCAATTGGTTGTTCCATGTGAAAGATTTTAATTGCTCTATAGTGGCAAGGAATGCTAGATAACTGCCATACCCCACATGAACAAGTCCTAACCTCTATGTCTACCTTGTATTTCCCACTCTTATCAGACACTTCAAACTTGTACCCCCCATCCCAGTTATACTCATAGTATTTGGTTAACTCAATGGCCTTATTATAACCTTTGTCATAACCCTAGGACATAACTTCCCCTCTATTTTTCGCATCTCATCTCTCTTTGAATGAATATTACCCATGACTTGTGTTTTTATATCTTCAAACATAGTTAGTAGTGGTTTATACCTAGCCTATAAGATCCAACTATTAAAACATTCAGCCATGTTATTAGTCACAACATCACATTTGGTTTCACAAGAAAAAAAATGTCTTGCTCCACTACTTAGGAGAAATATTTAAAAGATGAGTGTAAACATCCTTACTCTCCTTCCTAATGTCAACCATTGCTCTTCTGAAATCATGAGGATTATTGGCCTTGGCTGTTCTCCAAAACATCACCTTCAAGTCTGCTCTTGGGAATTTTTTCCTCCAGTTAGCATAGATGTGTCTTGCACAACATCTATGCTCTGCCTCTGGAAAAAACTCTTGTATGCCAGATGTGAGCCCAAAAACAAATTAGGATTGACATGTGATCTAAAGAATTAAATGAACTGGGAGAAGCCTCCACGTGTCCCGAGGCAGAAGGCTCGTGGAGGCGACTCCTTTTGGGAATTGATTGAGGGATTGGATTGGTAGCTAGAAGGACATGATGATTTGGGCATTACTCAAGTAACTAAGGTTATTTTTGAAATTTCTTCTGAAATCACATGCCAAGCACAAGACCCAGACATGTGCCAGGCACGTGACCATTTTTTAGGAAACTCTATAAATTTCCCCTTTCATTTCACTAGAAAGGACTTTTTGATTCTCTCTAAACTAAAGACTTTGAAGAAGGCTCTTGAATCCTAAGAGTTCTGCCACGTGTTACTTGAGCAATCGCTTACCTGTTCTTTTCCCTTCTTTAATCAATCAATCAAGACCGTACTCTTTATGGATTTCTCTCCTCCTCAGCCAACACGAAACCTTAACCCTAGTAAGGTACATTTTCCTTACCCATATTTATTTGGCGGCTCTGCTGGGGAGGTGTAGAATTCGTGAAGGGTATGCCCACGACTCGAAGCGGGAGAACTATAGATAGAGTTTCACCGACACCTAGCATTACTTCACCGGATCCGATTCCAAGGCAAATAAATCAACTTTCCAAAGCACGAATCTGGATCTCGATCAACCCCTCGTAGAAGACGCTTCTGAAAGAAGTTCAACATCACCACATATGGCTGATCAACAACAAACCAATGTCAGGCAGATAGGCACATGAAGATAAGGTGAGGAAGCAAATGGAGAACAAATAACCATGAAGGTTGTGCAGTTGGAGATGCTCAAGGCCTTGATGTCAGAAATGCGGAAGCAACATGAAGAGATGGAGAATTTTCGTCAACAGTTAATGCAGATTCCAACATTCAAAGCTATGTTTCCAGGAAGTTCGCAGGTAGAATGAGCAGAAGTGGATGTCAATAAGGAAAATCAGAATGTGCCTCCAACGATGGAGAGTCAGCCGATTCCAATTATCCATTTAGAGCCCCAAAACAGTGGTGATATACCATAACCCAGAGTGGAAACAAGCCAGCCTCAACCAACTATCATTCCCACCACACTCCCAGCATTTTGCACAAGTACAGATACCTATTATACCGAGCCATGCTCAACGAACAAGCCAACAAGTACAAGAAATGCAAGCTTTGCATGATGCCAATGTACACCAGCCGATCTCCTTACCATATACACCGCAAGCGCAACAATACATTACAACCCCTCAGAGAGTCCATACAACAAGTCAATATATGACAAAGGATGATATGCTTGACGTAATCAATCAACTTCGAAGACAGAAAACCAGACCCTCAGAATTGGACTCACTCCACCATACCCGACACATATACGGTGACAGCCTTACCCAACATGGTATACTGAGCACCCGCCACAATTTCTAAAGTACAATGGAGAGAAGGGAATGCGAGAGAACATATAGCCAAGTTTGTAGAGTCGATGTCTCCGTGGTTGGGTTATGATGAAGTAATAAACCATAACCTCTTACTCCGTGAGTTCGGTAAAACGTTGACAGATAGTGCCTTCAGTTGGTACTACAATCTAGAGAAAGGGTCAGTCCAAGATTGGGATGATTTGAAATTATAATTTTTTAAGAAGTTTTTCTATATGCAGAAACAGGTGACCATCATGGAATTAATGAGATTCAAACAAAAGCCAAATGAGGAGTTGTCAGATTACGTAGATAGATTCAGGGCTCAGGTGTAAAAATGTGTGGAGCCGATTGAGGAAAAGAATCTAGTGAACATATGCAACAATGGTTCCCTAGATACCTTTAAGCCCTACTTGGTCACTAAAGCATGTGATTCTTTTTCAACACTCTCAATATTTGCACAAGACTTGGGTGGAATTATGACTTTGCCTGCAAGCCATGCAACTGTTACGTGGAAGGGCAAAAGAATTGTTACTGTGGCTTTGGTAGATTCTCAGTAAAAGATACAAGGGGTCAAGAGGGAAAAGAATGGAAAGAATGAAAGGAATAGTGGAAAACCAGGAGACAAGTTTTCGAGATTGCCAATCCCAGGGGTTATTACGTGCAGTGAGAAGGCATTCAGGGATTTGTACGAGCAATGGGTAGAACATGGAGTTGTAAAACCTCCAAGGCCCAGATTTGTTATAACAGAAGAGATGAAGAGGAGACCAGACTTCTGTATACACCACCAATACGCTGGAGATTCCACTATAGATTGTTACAATCTGCGAAGGATCTACCATGAGAAATTGGAGGCAGGAGAAATCGAACTGGAAGGAGGAAACAACGTCATGGACAAGCCACATCGTAACCACAGGGGGAAAGAAACGTGCAACACTATTACTCATAGTGAATCATCAGAAGGAAGAAAAGTAGAGATGATGGAGAACACAGAAAGAATGGAGGATGATTCTGATCCAGGTCTGCAGGTGACCGCATTGATGAACGGAGCTAAGTTCAAGAAATTTTTTGATCAAATCGGATTGACCAAGGAAGCAAGGATAGAAGCGACCGAGGTAATCATCAAAGTTGTTGAAGCATAAGAGACTTGCATGGCAGTCAGCCAAGGGTTTATGAAGACGGTGGAAGAGGAAGAGAACAAAATCACTTTCTCTAAGGCTGATAGAGAGGTGAGATACCCACATAATAAACCACTATATGTAACATCAATAATTAATGGCATAGAAGTGCGGAGGGTGTTCTTTGATATTGGAGCATCTATAAATATCATGCCCTACACCGTCTTTAAACGATTAGGTATGTCAGAGAAGAAGATTGTGAAGGAAAATATAAATATCATGGGGTTCGCTAATCAAAGCACGAGAACCCTCGGATACATCAAGGTGGATATGTAAGTGGAAGATTCGAGGACCTGTGATGTTCCATATAGCAGAGGTTGACAGAACATATCATGTGTTGCTAGGAAGAGCTTGGCAGAATGACTATGGGGTGGTACCATCAGTTTTTCACCAGTGCATGAAGGCAATTTAGAAAGACAAGGAGGTTAAAGCGATAGGAACCCTTTTGGGCCAGATGAGGCACATATCACGAAGAAGCTTTCTTCAATGATGTCGCCGAAGAAAGAGAAAAGCATGTTGCCAAGCCTGATTCTCTGAAGCTAGCAAGCTGGGAGGAGGTACAGGAGGACAAGTTTGTGCCTGTGAAAAAGGAAAATAAGCTGACCTTATAACAAGGTGAATGTTTCAAAAATAAGAAACATGTATTAGTAGATGTAGAGAAAGAAGAAAAAGACCCAAGGAAGCGGGCAGCAGACTCGGAGGATGCCCGAATTATAATCAATGCCAAACGGACAGCCCAATCGGAAGCTGACAAAGTAAATAAAAGAAAAGAAGAACAGAAGACAAAGTGGGAAAAAGTAATCAAACCCGATGGAAAGATAGTGTTTCACCTATAACGGTGCAAGGGGGAGGAGCTCGAAGGTACACGCAAACCTGAGGGCTCAAGAGCCCCCCTACTCTAGTAACAACAAAAAGGAAGAAATCGTGCAACAGAAGGTGGAACCAGCTCCAGAATATTTCGAGGACCGACCAAAACTCAGCAAAATGAATTGGAGGAAGTCGATCTAGCAACAAGAGAAGGAAAACCAAAGCCGACTTACATTAACAAGAAGCTGAACGCCAACAAAAAGGAAGAACTGGTGAAGCTACTACGAGAGTATGGGGATGTGTTTGCTTGGAACTACATCTTTATCATCAGGACGAAGACCACGCTCAGGCACCGGGGTACACAGTAAAAAATTCTGAGTATATCGCTTATAGGCTTCCTCAGTTTGAAATTTGACAGCATCCCATGCCGTAATAGGCGCTCGGGATGAAGAAGGAGGAGGCCCAACACTTGTTCGAGGGCACTTAGGAGCCATTGATGCAACAAACTATATACTATGAAGATGTATGCGTAGCTATCTCTGTGCAAGCCAAGAGTTTGGACAAACCAACGTACCTGATTTGGCTTTTATAGGCGAATGACGAGAATGCTACGGTGAGAAAGGAACCGCTTCGCGACGGCTGGGCGCCTGATGGTAAGAAGCAACTTGTCGGTTAGATGAATGGTCGGAAAGTGAACCGTTGGAGCCGCTTGGGGAGATAACGCTTGGGGAGAGAGAAGATCTACAATCTAATGGCGAAGAGGCTGAGCAATTAAATGAAAAACGCCTCGATTTAAGACTGGATTTTGCTAGTAAGCGTTTGACGCAATCACGCTGGCTAGAACGCTACGCTTTATGGCGCCGGGCACGGGTGAAACCCATCCACAGCACTTGGGGAGCAAAACTCAAATAATACATGGCATCAGAGCGCAAGTTTACAGTGTGTGTTCAAAGTGCATGGCGCTGGGCGCCAGATCATGGCACCGGGGCGCGAAATAGCAGTGAGTCCACATACTTCATGGCGCTGGGGCGCGAACGCTGGTGCCGGGGCGCTGAGGATGGCGCCGGGGCGCGAAAGTTGGCACCGCGGTGTGGACTTTGGCACTTTGAAAGAAAAACAAGCAAACTCTACAAAAATCAATATAACATATCAGCCAGCAATAGATACAGCTAAAACAGAAGCAATGAACACAGTAGGGTTAACTAAGGGGTGACAGACACTAACAAGAAGCTCTAAACAGAAAACAAACAGAAATAAAAACTGAATTACCAAACTGAAATATAAGAAAATAAAGATAAAACAAGTTGTTTGATATTGAGATGGGGTGCCTCCCATCAAGCGCTTGATTTAGAGTCATCGGCTTGACTAATACCCCGTCTTACATCGGGTTTTCAAGAGTAATGGAGGTATTCTGCTGGTCGACCTCGCCGCCCCAGTAGTGTTTTAACCTCTGCCCATTGACCTTAAAGGTTGTGTTAGAATTCGGGTCCTCAACCTCTATTGCTCCGTATGGATAAACCTTGGCAACTGTGAAGGGGCCCGACCATCGGGACTTGAGCTTCCCAGGGAATAACTTTAGTCGGGAATTGAAAAAAAGAACTTTCTGACCCGATTCAAAGCGCCTTTCGAGGATTTTCTTGTCATGCCACCTTTTAGTCTTCTCCTTGTACAACTTCGCATTTTCATACGCTTGCAGACGAAATTCATTTGATTCATTTAGTTGCAACAATCGCTTTTCGCCGGCTGCCTCAAGATCAAAGTTGAGCTTTTGAATAACCCAGTAAGCGTTGTGCTCCAATTCAACTGGGAGATGACATGCCTTACCATAGACAAGCCTGTATGGAGACATTCCGATAGGTGTTTTATAAGATGTGTGGTAGGCCCATAATGCATCATCAAGCTTCTTAGACCAGTTCTTACGGTTTGGGTTAACAATCTTTTCCAAGATTCGTTTCACCTTCTGATTCGAAATTTTAGCTTGACCGCTGGTCTGTGGGTGGTAGGCAGTGGCGATCTTATGAGTTACCCCATACTTGGCTAGAAGGGCTTCAAAATATTTGTTGCAAAAGTGTGACCCTTCATCGCTGATGATAGCCCGAGGTGTGCCAAATCGGGTGAAAATATTCTTCTTAAGGAACTGAAGCACCACCTTAGCATCATTTGTTGGAAAGGCTACTGCTTCCACCCACTTTGAGACATAGTCCACTGCCACAAGGATGTAGAGATTGTTGAAAGAGGACGGGAATGGTCCCATGAATTCGATGCCCCGTACATCAAACAACTCCACTTCTAGGATATTCTGCAGTGGTAACTCATGCCGTCTTGATATAGTGCCTACCCATTGGCATCTGTCGCAGTGCATCACATATGCGTGTGCATCCTTGAATAGGGTGGGCTAATAAAATCCTGACTGAAGCACCTTAGCAGCAGTTCGTTGGCCTCCGAAATGACCTCCATAGTTTGACGAGTGGCAATGATGTAGCACACCTTCAATTTTTTATTTCGGCAAACATCTTCGCAGAATCTGATCCAAATATTGCTTGAACAGGAAGGGTTCATCCCAAAGATATTGCTTGACATCCTTAAGGAATTTCTTCCTTTGTTGATAGCTCAGATTTTGGGGAAGAACTTGGCAAGCAACATAATTTGCGAAGTCCGCATACTACAGAACCTTGCCATTGACCACAAAAAGTTGCTCGTTTGGGAAAAAGTCATTTATGGCTTTTTCAGAGTCTTCTGAGGGCGTGGTGTTTTCCAATCTTGACAAGTGATCGGCAACCTGGTTTTTTGTCCCCTTCTTATCTTGGATTTCCAAATCAAACTCCTGAAGAAGCAGAACCCACCTTATCAATCTCGACTTAGCATCCTTCTTTTCTATCAAATACTTGATGGCCGAGTGATCAATGTATACAATCACCTTCGTTCTAATGAGGTAGGAACAGAATTTGTCAAAAGCATAGACCACTGCCAGCAGCTCCTTCTCAGTGGTGGTATAATTTAACTGAGCATCAGTCGACGTCTTGCTGGTATAGTATATAGTGTGGAAAACCTTCTCCCTTCTCTGGCCCAACACTGCCCCTATTGCAAAGTCACTGGCATCGCACATTAGCTCAAAAGGGTAGGTCCAGTCGGGAGCTACCACAATAGGTGCCGTGACAAGTCTTGTCTTTAATAACTCAAAGGCGCTCAAGCAGGTGGCATCAAACTGGAAAGGCTGGTCCTTTTCCAAAAGGGTGCACAACGGTTTGGTAATGCGCGAGAAGTCCTGGATAAACCTTCTGTAGAACCCGGAATGCCCGAGAAAACTCCTTACCCCTTTTACTGAGGTGGGTGGTGGAATGTTATTGATCGCATCTATTTTTGCCTTATCAACTTCAATTCCTCCTACAGAAACCCGATGACCCAAAATAATGCCCTCTTCGACCATGAAGTTACACTTCTCCCAATTCAACACCAGGTTGGTTTCGACGCATCTATAGAGGACGGCAGTCAGATTTGTTAAGCAATTATCAAACGAGCTCCCAAACACTAAGAAGTCATCCATGAAGACCTCTAAGGTCTTTTCAACCATGTCAGAGAAGATTGACATCATACACCGTTGAAATGTTGTGGGAGCCTTACATAGCCCGAAAGACATTTTCCGGAAGGCAAAGGTCCCATATGGACATGTGAATGTCGTCTTCTCCTGATCTTCAGGAGCAATAGAAATCTGATTGTACCCCGAGTACCCATCAAGCAAACAATAGTATTCGTGCCCACCCAACCGATCAAGCATTTGATTAATGAAAGGAAGGGGAAAGTGATCCTTACAGGTCGATTTGTTAAGTTTCTTGTAATCCATGCACACTCTCCACCCGGTCACCGTCCTGGTGGGAATCAGTTCGTTGTTCTCATTGGACACAACTGTCATCCCGCCCTTCTTGGGTACACACTGGATTGGGCTAACTCAAGGACTATCCGAGATGGGGTAGATAATGCCCGCATCTAGTAATTTAATGATCTCCTTCCTAACGACTTCTTTCATAATGGGATTTAGCCGCCTCTGGTGCTCTATAGATGGCTTTGAGCCTTCTTCCAAAAGAATCTTGTGCATGCAAAGAGTCGGGCTGATCCCTTTTATGTCAGCAATTGACCACCCCAAGGCTGTTTTGTATTTCTTGAGCACAAGGAGCAACTTTTCTTCCTGACACTTAGTTAGAGAAGCAGAAATTATCATAGGTAAAGAAAGTGAATTTCCTAAATATGCATACCTCAGGTGCTTAGGCAACGGTTTGAGCTCAAGGACAGGAGGCTCGATGATTGACGGCTGAGCCTTGGAAGTAGATGCCTCATTATCATTTAGAGACTCGAATTGTCGGTGGAATTTCTTCGATCTTTGAGGTTCATCGAGCCACATGACACATTTCACATGTGAGGGCTCTTCCGTAATACTAGCCCCAGTTAATGTAGCTTCCAAAGGGTCTTGAATGCAAGTTTCTGAGAATACCCCTTTCACTGAATTATCAATTGTATTAATCTGGAAGCAATCCTCAGGTGTATTAGGATACTTCATTGATCGGAAGACATTGAACGTCACTTCCTGATCATGAACTCTCATTGTTAACTCTCCTTTTTGGACATCGATCAGGGTCCTCCTAGTTGCCAAAAATGACCTTCCCAATATTATCGGGACCTCCCTATCCTCCTCAAAATCAAGGACTATGAAATCCGCCGAAAATATGAACTTGTCAACCTTCACTAGCACATCCTCCACAATTCCCTTAGGATAAGTCGAGAGACACAACCAACCAATTGCGAGGTGACGCATCGCTTAGCTTAGCTTCATTAAGGCCCAACTTCTTATAAATAGAGAGGGGCATCAAGTTGATGCTGGCCCCTAGATCACACAGAGCCTTCCCAATAAACTGGTCCCCAATGATGCATGGGATTGTAAAACTTCCCGGATCCTTGAGCTTCGGTGGAAGCTTGTTTTGAAGGATGACACTACACTCTTATGTCAGAGCCACCGTCTCATAGTCTCCCATTTTGAGCTTCTTGGACAGAATGTCCTTCATGAACTTGACGTAACTAGGCATTCCTTCCAACGCCTCTGCAAATAGAATATTTATGTGCAGTCTTTTGAACACCTCCAAAAATTTGGAAAACTGCTTATCCAGCTTCTGTTTCTGCACCCTCTGGGGGAAAGGCAACTGGGGGAGAGGCTGATTGACCATAGTCGTGGGAGGAGATGGTGTTGGAGGTCTGTCTTGACCACTTTCTTCACCCCCACTTGTCTCAACATTCTCCTTCGCTGGAGGTTCCTCTTCAGTCACTACGTCATCTTCCATAGGAATACCCTTTCCACTTTGTTCCTTAGTGGTTCTCCCACTTCTGAGGGTTACTGCTTTACACTGGTCCTTGCCTTCCCGTTTCGGGTTGACATCAGTGTCACTAGGCAATGCGCCTGGTGGACGACTGTTTAATGCAGTAGCCAACTGGCCCATCTGTACTTCAATATTCCTAATGGAGGCTTCTTGATTGTTACTTCTGGTTTCGTTCTGGGCTATGTACCTCGACAGAAGATCTTTTAAACTGGGCTTCCTTTCCTGTTGAGATGGAGGATGGTGAAACTGATTCTGAGTGCTCTGTGGCTGTGGGTTGAACTGAGTTTGAGGTTGGAATCCAGGAGGGTTGGCATAATTCTGCCTGGTAGATGAAGGTTGTGGTTGATTGGGGATGTTACTGTTGTTGTTGTTGTTGCCCTATGAGAAGTTTGGATGATTTCTTAAACCCGGGTGGTAATGAGTGGGAAGACTTGAGTTTTGTTGCCGCCCGTAGTTGGAAAGGAATTGCACCGACTCAGGGCTTATCGTGCACTGATCGGTCGGGTGGCTTCCTTGACATAATTCACATTGAACCATGACACTTTGCACATTTTGAACTGCTGCAGGTCCTATGGTGTCAAGCCTTTTTGTTAGCGCTGCTACCTGAGCCGCTAACGATGTGAACGAATCTACTTCATAAACCCCCGCTGCTCTTGTCGGAGCTTGCCTATCATTTGGCCATTGGTAATTGTTGGCCGCCATTGTCTCCACCAGCTCATATCCCGTTGTGTGATGTTTGGCCATGAATGCCCCTCCAGATGCGGCATCAATACTTGAACGAGTAGATCCGGACAACCCATTGTAAAAGGTCTAGATGGGAAGCTACTCTGGCAGACCATGGTGCGGGCATTTCCTCAGAAGATCCTTAAACCGCTCCCACGAGTCGTATTAGGATTTAGATTCGAACTGAACAAAGGATGTGATATCGTGCCTAAGCCTGGCTATTTTGGCCGGCAGAAAGAATTTTGCCACAAATTTCTGTGCCAAGTCAGCCCATGTGGTAATGGAGCCCGACGATAATGAATGAAGCCAGTTCTTGGCCTTGTCCCTTAATGTAAATGGAAACAACCGTAGTCTGATGGCGTCATCAGACACTCCGTTGCATTTAAATGTGTCACAGATCTCCACAAAATTAATCAAGTGATCATTGGGATCATCATTCGGTAGCCCCCTAAACTGAATGTTGGTGCACATCTGAATGGTGCCCGGCTTGATCTCGAAATTATTGGTTTGGATGGCGGGCCTTTGAATGCTCACCTGGAGATCGTCAATACGAGGCATAACGTACTCCCTTAGAGATTTCTGAAGTTCCTTAGCCATAATGATAGGAGCAGGTATGTCCTCGGGTGTGTCCTCGGATTTTTCTCTCTGCAGTCGTCTGAATGTTCTATCAACCTCAGGATCGAGAGGTATTATATTTCGTCCCTTCCGAGGTGGCATAAACAATGAAGACTACCTGAAAAGATAATAGAAATAAAAAAAAATTGGTTTAAAGTAAGATCGTAATGACTTAGTTTTAATATTGTAAAATAATTAATTCTAGGTCCCCGACAACGGCGCCAAAAACTTGTTGGTTGATTTAGCTATTGCCAAATCGCGCGCAAGCATACGCAGCCCGCAAGTAATATATGTAAGTAGAGTGTCGAACCCACGAGGACGAAGACTTAACAGAAAATAATTACTAAGGCAAAGACGCTACTGATCTTATTTAAACAAGTGTAAACAAATGGTTGGTTAAGCTATTTCAATAAGACGATAAAAGCAAGAGAAATAGTTGCTAGGAATTCAAGATAGGATTACAACTCCCCTAATGCATTGCCTAATCTCCTAACTCTCCATACTACAAACGAATCAAGGAATGGTCAACCGAGACAACAAATACGCATAAGCTTCTGTCGAAGACCAAATGCACATCCTAAACCAGTTACAACACAATATGTCTATTGGTGACAATAACTAGGTCAAGGTCATTAAGTTAAGTCTTAAGGCCACCCAAGGCAAATAGGGATATGTCTATCCTATTAGCATAATATGCACACATTCTAATGTCATGGTCATAACAGGTGTTGTTGTATTTAAAAATAGATAATAACATCCATTTATTAATTTCCATCATTATCAATACCAATTTCTTTATCAATCAATCAGACGTTAAATATGAAATACAACAATCCATTCTAAAATGATTCATTATATAAAATAGGAGAGAAAGTTGATTAAGCTAATCATCAGGTTACATTGCAATCCTAAAAATGGAGTTAGTTCATAACTATGGTACTAACACGCACTTTCACTACATTACACATTATCAGACAAATACAAATAAATGGGAGATTTGGATTAAGAAAACCCCTGTTTTGAAGTGTTCTTCCTCCAAATCTTCTCTTCACGTGTATAACTCTGAGCTCTGTATTGGAAGCAATAAATATCCTTCCCTTACTAGCTTCTTTCTCTTCTAGAAAGATAAAAGACATACATTAAAATCCTAATCTAGACTGTATTAAAGTCTCTTTGATATCTGCGATGACTGATATTCCTCGATCATACTCATGCAGCAGCCTCGCTATCTATTTATATAGCCCCTCTATCTTCTAGGTCATTTAAAGAGGGATTACTATTTGAATCCGGAGCTTTCATGCTGTAAAGAGCTAAACTCAAGAGTGGCGTTAGGTCTTGAAGATGGCGTTGTGGCGCCAGTAGATGGCGCCGGCGCGACAGAATATGTTGGGCCACATGAATGCTCGCGCCGGGCGCGAGTTTCCAGTGACTTGAAGCCTCTTCCGGCGCTGCAGCGCAGATGTTTGAGCTAGCAGTGGCGCCGGGGCGCCAATTAACAGAAGGGTTGAATGAATGATGGCGCTGGGGCGCGAGTTCAGCAAACTGCATAAGACAACTAAAAACAAACCTGTAGAGGACTTTAACAGAGAAAACAACAATAAAACTATACAAGCTAACCAAAAGACTAAAAATATGCAACAAAATTAAGCAACAAAAGGTCTAATTTGCGGGTATGAAACCCACTCATCGGGACGCAAATCGAGATAACTCAACAAACTTAGCTTCGTACTACGCCACGGTCATATTGTTTTGCTCAAGCTTGATGAACTCCACCTCCTTCATGTGATGAATACTTTCAGGTTGGAACTTCTCCCAAGACATCTTCGGTCACGGCGAGTTTAAATCGCTTCTGATTCCCACCAAAGAATCATCGCCTCACGCAATACGAAAGGTGGCAAAGGAACCTTTTTGCCTTGGAGCATCCCAAGACATCAAATATATTGTTGATTTGCTTTATTCACGTCTCTCGCCTTTAAGTGGTTTTGGCTCTCCAAAAAACTCCGGTGGTCCCAAATTCTTAAAGCGCTAATGCGGTGACCGTCAGAGAGTTGTCGATGTTTCCACTGCATTTTGGATAGAGCGACTCTACCTTGATGTTGCATGTATTGCATAAAGCCTCTGAACATCCCATCGTTCACCATTTCATAGGTGTTATTATTTTCATGAGGATTATTGTCTTCCTGTTGCACATTGCCCTGGGCATTGATCGTTGGTGACTCAACGGTCTCATGTACTTCATTGCTTATCTCAACATTTTTCGGATGCCATTTTCAAATACTGCCACAAAACAAGGGTTAATTAACATATCACATATTATCTCTATACTCTGACCGACCAATTAAATACCAAATAAACTTAGGTAGGTCATACTAGCGAAGGAATTCCCCGTCTCTCCCCTTTTAGTTCTTGTCTCACATCTCAGCCAGGGATCATATCCCTAAGCTTTGACACCAACTATGGCACCCCATCAATAGGTATACATCACCCATCTTGGGTCTCCAGATACAAGGTACTGAATACAAATACAAACTAACTATATAACAGTCGTGTAAAATACGACAAGACATAAATTAAGAGTTTTAATAAGAATATTGTCATCTAGACAATATCCACACTCAAAGGAGTCCTCAATACACTTATCGTCACACTATTTAACAGAATAGTGAGGACTACTAATACTATCATCTCGACCGTCACTCCGTTCTCCGACTAGTCCCGGCTATGTTCTCATTTCCTGAAGAGAACAGTGAAAGAAAGGGGTGAGCTCAACTAACCTAGTAAGAAATATTATGACTAAGATAATGCAGAATAAATTATCATTAGTCTTCAATAATGTTACACTGATAAAATACAATAGACATCAAGTTTAATTGCAGCGGAATTAGCAATCCATTAGAAGAGTCAAGACGAGTATGATATCTACTATCTTCTATGATTTAAAATGTTTTCATCAATTTTTATCGCTGAGACTCAGCTTAATAAATAAACCACATCATCGAGTCATCCCTGCTTTACGGGCCAAGGATATTCATTAAATTATCAATGGTCATGACTATACCGAATAATCCCTAGTCATAATCATACCAAAAACGGTCCATCAATGCACTACAGGCACTGAGGATTTTTACCACATCATTCGTCACATTACGGTCATGACTATACCGAATAATTCCTGGTCATAATCACACCAAGTCCATCTATGCACGTAAGCCAATGATGACTTTTATCACAATATAAACATGAGAATGATGACAATGATATAAGCATTAATCAAACGAAAACAAGGATAAATATTAAAGACTTTAAATTTATCTAAATATTATCAATCACTTAATAAACTCATAATCTAATATTATTAATATTATAACAAAATTTTAATCACTTCTTAGACTTATAAACAATTTATTTCAATTGTTTATACTTTACCAAATAATGCATTTAATCATTCAAAAATGCCATACTCATAAGATTTCATCACCAATAATCAAATCCCTTATCAAAATCAGATATACCCTATATAGGATTCCCAAGCCATAAAATCCTATTTACTAATTTTTCAACTTCACATAATATATTTAACTCATATGTTCAGAATTAAACCATTTTCATGAAAAATTACCAAATCAACTTGTTACTTTTCTATCCTTTGCCCAAACATATATACATATATTTCATACACAACAAGTATTTTTTTTATAATTTTTCAACTCTCTTAAGTATTTTTCAAAAATCAATTTCTAATTAATTCCTTAAGAAATTAGCTACCTCAAGTTTAACTCCAGAAATTCCCAAATCTTGGCAGGATCTTACACATGTTAACGTGAGCTTCCAGTTTAAATTTCATGGTCATCGGAGGTATAGAACTCCGATTATAGCATTTTTCATCGGAAAAACCTAAATATTGAAATAGTCATAACTTGCTCATTTTAAGTTGGAATGAGCTCATTTTTGGACAGGAGGTACTTTATATCATATATTTTCATGTCCCAAAAGGCCGGAATTTTTCTCATAAACTAAGTGGCCTAAAATGCCCTTTTAAATTTCTGGACAGTAGCCTTTTAGGTATTTTGCAGTTTTTGACTCCTTTGCTAAAATTAGTCCACACAAAAATCTACAACACCTTTTCCAGTGATTCCACCTGGATAAGTTAGAAAACTCATAGAACTAACTCTAGAACTTGACCACACTCAAAAATTCAAAATATAATATGAGATATGGTCAATTGAATTTCATATTCCATTTTCACCAAAATATAATTTTTAACCCTTTGTGATTTCTAAGAAACTTTCATATTTTCACATAATAACCAACATAACTCATCATGACAATGACATAATAATTCAATAAAACAAGTTCAAGAATAAATTTTAAAGATTTATAAGTTAATTTATCCTGAACTCAATAATGTCCAAATTGTCAACATGATACTGCTTTGTGGATAAAAATTCAAGAATGCTCAGAAGAATATTTCCACGAAAAGATACTAGATGAAGCGCAAATATCCAGAATATTCCACTAATTTCAAGGAATATAGAAGCCAAAGCTTTAACCAACTGTTTATAATAGAATATATGAAACTGCAAATGAATTTTCGCCCGCCATGCGGTAATCCACGTAGCCAGATCATTTTCATAATTTAATAAGAAATGAATACAAAGGATCATTCACCATGCATGTGGTAATCCACACAGACAGGTTATTCTAACAGAATAATAAAGAATGGAATAACAAAAGGATTCACCATGCATGCGATATATCGCACAGACAGGTTATTCCCAACAGAATAATAAATAATGGAACCAGGTCATGCGTAATCCGCACCGACAGGATATTCCAACAGAATAATAAATAATGGAACCAGGTCATGCGTAAACGCACAGACAAGATATTCCAACAAAATAATAAAGAATGGAACCAGGTCATGCGTAAACGCACAGACATGATATTCCGACAGAATAATAAAGAATGGAATAATAGAAGAATTTCACCATGTATGCAGTACTTCGCATAGACAGGTTATTCCAACATAATAATAAGGAATTGAATAACAGAAGAATTTCACCATGTATGTGGTACTTCGCATAAACAGGTTATTCCAACATAATAATAAGGAATGGAATAAAGAAGAATTCACCATGTATGTGGTACTTCGCATAAACAGGTTATTCTATCATAATAATAAAGAATGGAATAACAGAAGAATTTCACCAAGTATAGGGTAGTCCGCGTATACAGGTTATTCCAACAGAATAATAAAGAATGGAATAACAGAAGTTCTCTTCATGAATACAAAAGAAATAATACCCCTTACCTTAGAAAGAAGAGTATTCCGACTGGTAGGGCGAGGATATTCTTGATGAAAACTTGCATTATTTCTACGCTCAAAGCTTTCTTAAACTCTAAAGAAATACGCTCAAGATTATAGAAGAAGAATTCTCTGAACTTCTGGTGTGATTTTAATTCTAACTAAGCATCCTATTTATAGGAAAATAGAAAGGATACTATGCAATAAAATATAGTATATATATATATTTATATATTTTATTTAAAATCTAATAAAATAAATAACTTTATAAAAGTATTCTATTTTATATAAAAAGATTTTACTATGCAAAATACTATGCAGGCACTATGCAACACTATGCATAATAAAATATAATATATTCTATTTATAATTTAATAAAACAAATAACTTTATAAAAGTATTATGTTTTATATAAAAAGCTTTACTGTTTTATTACATTAATAATACTAATAAAACAAAACTCATCATCATTATTATAATTCACACTATTAATCGACCGTGTCGTTCCTGGAAGAGGGGCTTTTCCAATAAGGATTTCTCCCAATAATAAGCGGCAATTAGGTGACAAAACCTCTCCTTGATGAAACTTCTAGACATCGTTAATATTGCAAATAATAATATTAATAACCGTCGTCTCAATTATTGATTTAATAATATACAAAATATTGACAATAATTGAATCAAATAACGTGAGATACTATGCAACAATTACTGTATCAATACTTGAACAAAACTGAGTGACTTCTCACGTAAGCATCAATAATCATTATCGTGTGCTACTATGCACCTACGCATATTACTGTACTTTTAGTATCGAGTAGTTCAACAATTTTAAGGGTAAAACTTCCGCCGTTATTTTCATAAAAATATTTTTATCGTTTTCTCAATCTGACAATAATTCCGTTGTGGTGTCCACCATTGATTGTATCGTCGTACGGATATTCTTCGACAAAAAGAATATTCCCTGGCCAATCGAATATAATACAACAACTTGCATACTTTGCAAAATTTATAAATATTACCCACAACTATAACATTATATCAAATCCACACCATAATATTAAAAAAATATATTTTGAGAAATTTAAATCTTTATTCATAAAATTTGGGGTCTCAAAAGTAAAGAAATCTAATGGGCAGTTGCTAATATGCGTGGATTTTAGAGACTTAAACAAGGTGTGCCACAGTACGTGCCAAGAGTACAAAATAGACAACCTGATGCATTAGCCACAGTAACATCTAGAGTGTATGTCAAAGGAGAAGACTTGGATGTGAAGGTAATCAAAAGGATCCTCCCAACCACGGTGCTGGAATTATTCCCCAAAGATTTGACAGAAGATTGGAGGCATGCCATCTCTCATCAATTACAAACAAAGGAAGGGAACATATCACCGGTGGAGTTTCAGAAATACCGCATCATTAAAGGAGTATTATACCATAAAGAAGCAGATGGTGTATTGACAAGATGCTCTGGGAGGAATGAAGCAAATAGGATTTTATATCAGGTACATGAAGAAAACTGTGGAATGGCAGCTATTGGATTGTATCGAAGGTTGTAACGCCAAGGGTATTATTGGCCCGAAATGAAGAAAGAAACAGACGCACTTCAACGACAATGTCTTTCGTGCCAAGAATACCCTGGGGAGGAGGAATGTGCCTTCATCGACGACATAGTAGACTGGCGAAGCCCATATATGGAGTTTTTACAAAACGGTAGTCTTCCTACTGAAAAGAAGGATGCAGTCACGATAAAGAATAAAGCACAACGATTCTTCTTATAAAACGAAGAGTTGTTTAGAAGAGGGTTTAACGGCAACACCATGGCCCTTTCATACATGGTATGTATCACGAAGAAGAAACTCAGTCCTTTTATTTCTATATATACACAATAAAATACATAGTATGTATCCTAATAAACTTGTTATTCTACAAGAATCAATCTCTGTGAAATTGTTTTGTTTTAGAACTCTAATTATTGGTCAAGAAGTTTGAGCCTTATTCCCCAAACTTCTTATTGTCTAATTGAGATTTCTAAAAATAATAATAATAATTAGAAAAAATAAATGAAGTCGTTTGCTCTTCAAAAAAAAAAATTAATAATAATAAATAAATGAAATATATATATATATATATATATATATATATATATATAAATGCTACATATGTGTATTATTTAGCAGTATTAAGCATTGATTTGTTGAAGTCACTATCATGCATCTTCATTTACTTAATTTATGAATAATTAATATATATTATTAACTATTGCAATTAATCCCCTGATTGGCAAGTTTTCAGATTTAATTTGATTGAGCAAGATTTGGAAACAAATCTGATAAATGATTTTCAAGATATCTTGGGAGAGTTCCCTTAGGGTTTCCCTCTCATAAGATTTTTGTTTTTCGAGGCTTGCAAGGTCGAGCTCCGTTGATTGTTTAGAAATTTGAAGCATGATTCAAATACTCGAAATATTTTGCACGATTATCACTCAGAAGGCGTGACTCACGTGCAGGGGGGCAAATGTGAGCCCAAATATAAATTAGGGTTGACATGTGATCTAAAGAATTAAATGAACCGGGAGAAGCCTCTACGTGTCCCAAAGTAGAAGTCTCGTGGAGGCGACTCATTTTGAGAATTGATTAAGGGATTGGATTAGTGGCTAGAAGGACAGGATGATTTGGGCATTACTCAAGTAACTTAAGGGTATTTCTGAAATTTCTTCTGAAATCACATGCCAAGCACAAAACCAAGACATGTGTCAGGCACGTGACCACTTTTCAGGAAACTCTATAAATACCCCCTTTCATTTCAATAGAAGGGACTTTTTGATTCTCTCTAAACTGAAGATTTTGAAGAAGGCTCTTGAATCCTAAGAGTTCTGGCACGTGTTACTTGAGAAATCGCTTACATGTTCTTCTCCTCTCTTCAATCAATCAACCAATCAATCAAGACCGTACTCTTTGTGGTTTATCTCCTCCTCAGCCAACACGAAATCCTAACCCTAGTAAGGTACGGTTTCCTTACCCACACCAGACAATAAACCTGACGCTGGGCGGGATAGTGATTATCCTGCGAGCTAGGTAGCAAATAAATTCACAGGCAAATAAATAAGAGATTCACTAGAAAACATAGAGAAATCTCTCTAATGTGTATATTATATTTTTTTCAAAATCAAAGTTTTTTTCTAATTCAACCCGCAAATCGGGTTTATATAGCTAACAAAACTTTATTCCCAAGCTGCCCAAGATATAACAGAATTCCTAGAGATTCGAAAATAAATCTTCCTAGAGATACGAAAACCAAATCCTAACAAACTTCTTATTAGTAAAGATTTATTTCCTAATAAAACTCTATTATCATAAAAGATAATAATAACTGATAATAATAATGAACATCTGTGTTGCTCTTCCGAAACTATTGACGCCACGAGCTTCAAAGACAAATAATTTCCTGAAGACATTCCTCTAGTCCGAAGTCGAAGGCGTCGATGATAAGCCGAAGGCGTTTATTGATCGTCATGTCTGCTACGATCTTCTAACTCATGGTAATCCAAGGCCATCAATGTGCTATCCGATAGCTCGTCATCTTCGGTCTCGAATCCTCTTGCATCTATCACCCCATATTGGAAAGAGCAAGTCCTCGAGTTCACAATTTTTTCAGAAGACTTCTCAAAATAGTGGCTCAAATGTTTTATGTTAAAAACGTTCGAAGTCCACAGATGACTAGGAATGCGTAGCCGATAAGCATTATCATTGATTCATTGTAAAATCTCATAAGGACCAATTTTCTGATACTTAAGTTTATTATAATCACCAAAAGGAAAACGATCTCGAGTTGTACGACCCGAATATGATCACCAACCTTAAAAATAACCTGTCAACGATGACTGTCAATCCGATCCTTGTATTTAGCATTGCTTTCTGTAATGGATTCGTGCACCTGATTATGGATAACCCAAAGATGATATGTCATTTCTTCTACTTTGGGGTGCACTCAACCAATCCGAGGAATAGGAACCAAATCTAGGACTCTATAAAGGTTCTGACCACCAACTATCTCAAAAGGACTCATGTAGTAGTCCTATTCTTCGAACGGTTGTAAGCAAACTCTGCTTGAGGAAGCGCCAGATCCTATTGTTTCGGTTTACTTTCGGCCAAACACCTAACAGATTACCCAAGCTTTAGTTCACCACTTCGGTCTGCCCGTCTGTCTGAGGATGATAGGCACTGCTAAAGTTCAATTATGTTCCGAGCTTTTCCCACAGACTTTTACAGAATTTACTCATAGACTTAGTATCACGATCAGAGGTAATAGACTGGGGAACTCCACGCAAACTTATAATCTCCCGAAAGTAGAGGTGAGCGTTCTGATTAGCATCCATTTTCTTCTGGAAAGGAATGAAATGAGCCATCTTAGATAATCGATTGACTACAACCATAACAGAATCTGAAGCTCTCTGAGTTTGGGGTAGACCTAAAACAAAGTCCATACTAACATCACACTAAGGTCATTCAGAAATAGGTAAGGGAGTGTAAAATTCGGTATTAGTAAGAACTCCTTTTCAGTTCTGGCAAACATAACACCCCATCACATAGCGAGCCACATTACTTGAGATCTTTGGCCAATAATAGTCAACTCTAATTAAGGCCAATGTCTTATCTAGCCCGAAGTGTCCTTCATTATGAAGTTCATGTACTATCTTCTGCCGAAGCGAACAATCTGAAATGCATAACTGAAGTCCTCGAAATAGATACCCATTATGTAAGACAAAGTCAGATCGCTGCCGTTCTCGTACTTCCTGAACTATTTTCCCGAAAGAAGGATCTCCTTAATACATATCATTGAAGGCTTCAAACCCTATAACTTTATTTTACATAGTACTAAGGAGTAATGTTCTTTGACTTAGTGCATCGGCAACACGATTCAAACTTCCTACCTGATGTCGCAAAGTGAAAGTGAACTCTTGCAAGTACGTCATCCATTTAGCATGTTTCCAGCTAAGCTTATGTTAACCATTAATATACTTTAAGGATAATCAGTAAAAAAAAATGAATTCCCTCTGTATCAGATAATGACGTTAATGCTTCAACATCTGGACTATGGCGTAGAACTCTAGATCATAAGAAGAATAGTTCTTTCTCGATCCGGATAACTTTTCACTGAAGAAAGCTATTGGCTGACCCTCTTGACTGAGAACACCACCAATACCAACTCCCGATGCATCAAAGTTTACTTCAAAGACCTTCTCGAAGTCGGGAAGTGCAAGTACTGGTGCCTCGATCATTTTCTTCTTGACCAGTTGAAAACTATCTTCGGCTTCCTGGGACTACTGAAATAGTTTTCCTTTAAGGCATTCGGTGATAGGCGCGACCAACGTGTTAAAGTCCCGGATGAACCATCTGTAAAAAAATGCTAATCCATGAAAGCTTCTGACTTCATGTATGGTCTTCAGCATAGGTCATGCCGACACTGCATCAATCTTTAACTGATCAGTATGGACACCTTCGGTAGAGATAAAAAATCCAAGGAAAGTTACCGAAGTTGTGAAATAAGAACTTTTCTTATGATTAATGAATAAATGTTCCTTCAATGCATCAAAGACACTTCGAAGGTGCTCATGGTGTAATTCCTTTTTCGGACTATAGATCAGAATATCATTGAAATAGACTACCACATATTTCCCCATAAACGGTCACAACACTTGGTGCATAAATCTCATAAATGTGTTGGGGCATTAGAAAGACCAAAAGGAGTAACCATCCACTCATATAACCCATGCTAAGTTTTGAATGACGTTTTCCATTCATCTCCAGGTCACTCCCTAACTTGATGAAACCCACTCTTCAGGTAAATTTTTGAGATAACCTTTGCACCGGACAGTTGATCTAACATGTCATCTAGACGAGGTATCAAAAAATGATACTTCACTATGATCTTATTGATTGCTCTACTATTGATGCACATTTTCCACGAGCCATCCTTTTTTGGCACTAATAAAGCTGGAACTGCGCATAGGCTCATACTTTCACGGATATAATCCTTCTCTATTAATTCCATTAACTGCCTTTGTAGTTCTTTAGACTCCTTGGGATTGAGTCTCTGGCCTGTTCGTTAGACTTAATCCTGGAATAAGATCTATCTCATGTTGAATATCTCTCAGTGGTGGTAATCTTGATGGAAGTTCTTCGGGCATGAGATCTGCATACTCGGAGAGTATCTCTTGTGCATCGGCTAATACTTCTATGTGTTCTTCTGCCGAATCTCTCTCATAATGAAGTAACGCATACAATACACCTTCACGCTCTACCTCTGTTAGAAATCTCATCATTGATAATAGGTTCGGGTTCCCGATGACCTGAGTTGAACTGCTTTCATCCCTTCGAAGGGTCAATACAGTCTTCTTCCCTTTTATACTAAGGGAATTTGTGTTCTTCTGACCATCATGAATGACTCTTTTGTCGCACTGCCAAGTCGACCCAACAACACATGACACGCATCCATGGATACCACATCGCACCACACATTATCAAAGTATTTCTTACGAATTGAAAATGACACTAAACATTTTTTATTGACTGTTACTTCATTACATTTATTTAGCCAAGATAGCTTATATGGCTTCGGATGTTGATCCGTTTTTAACTATAATTTATGAACAGCTTCTTCGGATACTATGTTTTCAGAGCTGCCACTATCAATAATCATCTTGCAAACCTTTTATGCCATTATGCAAGTACTGTGGAAGATGTTGGTCCTCAACTAATCCTCTTTGGATTCTCCTTTAGGAGTTAGTAAACTCTTGCGAATGATGAGAGTCTCATGACTATCTCCATATAACATATCTTCATTCTCGTACTCATTATTTATAGGCTCTCCGAGCTCCTCTACCTCATCGGTCATACTTTCTTCAATTAAAAGGTTCTTACCCTTCTGGTTAGCAGGTTTTCGGTACTTTGTTGCTCTATGACCCGGTTCTCCATACCTGAAGCACTTGATACTAGAATTGAAGCTACCCTGGGGTTGTTGTGGTGTAGCGCAAAATTATAGAGGTGGGTTTGGCTTGTTAGTGGGATTACTCGTCAGCATCGGTCTACTATTCTGTTGTTGCTCTACCTCACGAGCTCGTTAATATGCTTCAGAAACAGTCCAAAGTGAATAGAGGCTAAAGGCATTCTGCAATGGCTATTTTAATCCTCCTAAATATCTAGACACCATTTGTTCCTCTTTTTTTGATAAGTCATTCCGTGCTATTAACTGGTAGAACTCTTTGGTATAATCATCCACAGACCTAGTAAATTGCCTTAACAGATGCAATCTCTTGAACAGAGACTGGGTGTATCCAAAAGGAAGAAAATGAATCTGCATTCTTTTCTTTATCTTCTCCCACTTGATGATTTTAGCCTTTCATTGTCTCTCCCTTGAATGCTTCATCTGTTCCCACCAAGCAGATGATCGGCCCTTCAGTCTGATTGCAACCAATTTCACCTTAGCGCTATCTGAGACCTCTTTATATTCAAAGATGTGTTTGACATCATTTAGCCAGTCAATGAATCCTTCAGCCTGCAGCGTACCAGAAAATTCCGATAACTCCATTTTTAAACCCAGATCACTACGACGGTCCTTGTGGTCATGTCGTTACCATAGTTGCCTCCTATGGTGGTAAGGATTATCAAAACTCGATTAAGAATCATAAGATTCTTCATCGGATTTAAGGTGTAGGACTTCCTCCTCCGAAACCTGTCCTCGACGACCCAGGTGCGGGGCTTCCTCCTCCGAAATCTATCCACGACGACCCAGATTTTGAGCTGTCAGACGCTGGGTTAGCTCTGCAACTTGTATCTGTAAATCTTCAATCATCACATTCTGGATGTTACAATCACGGTGTGGGACTTCCTCAGCCAGAATCTACCCTCTACCAGCACGACCACGACCACCAGCCATTAAAGCTGATGTAGTCTATTCCCATAAAGATGTTGAGCTTTGATACCAACTGACATTGAGCGGGATAACAATTATCTTGTGGGCTAGGTAGCAAATAAATTCACAAGCAAAAGAATAAGAGATTCACCGAAAAACACAAAAAAAATCTCTCTAATGTGTATATTATATTTTTTCAAAATCAAAGTTTTTTTCTAATTCAACCCACAAGCCGGGTTTATATAGCTAACTAAAATTTCTGCCCAAGCTACCCAAGATATAACAGAATTCCTAGAGATTCGAAAATAAATCTTCCTAAAAATATAGAAACCAAATCCTAACAAAATTCTTATTAGTAAGGATTTATTTCCTAACAAAACTTTATTATCATAAAAGATAATAATAACTGATAATAATGACCATTTGTGTCGCTCTTCTGAAACCATTGACGCCACGAGCTCCGAAGATAACCAATTTCCCAAAGACATTCCTCTAGTCCGAAGCCAAAGGCGTCGATGATAAGTCGAAGGCGTTTATTGATCGTCATGTTTACGACAATCTTCTAACTCATGGTACTCCAAGGCCATCAACGTGCTATTCAACAACTTGAAATCAATGGTCTCAGATCCTCCTGCATCAAAACCCTTACATTAAAACAATAAAAACAAGTTTAGTATTAATATAACATCATATTATAATCAGTAATATAACATAAATTTACCTTATTTTAAAATAATTTAGTAAATCATACCTTTTGTTGGTCAGTTGTCAAGGTCCATCCTTTACTTAATTCCAGGACAACATCCTCAAGCAATAGATTCATAAACCAACTCCAAGAATCCTTGTTTTCACTTTCAACCACTGCCCATACAATTGGGAACATTTGGTTGTTTGCATCCCTACCAATAGTAGACAACAACTAACCCATAAAGTATGTATTTAAGAAACAACTATCAAGCCTTATTATGTGTCTGCATCCCTCCAACCAATTTTGTTTCACAATTTTAAAACAAATATACATTCTCTGGAATCTAGGTGGAATGCATCCATCACCTCTAATTTGGAATGTGCTACCAGGATTTTTAGCTAGAATGTCATTCTCATACTCCCAGACTTTAGCATAATACTCCTTCAAGGTTTTCTCAATTTCACTTAAAGTCACTCTCTTTACTTGTTAACACTGAGGTAATGATGATTGTAGTCCAAACCTTTGTTTAATTTCATCCTGCAATTCCCTGAACCTCATCCTTGGTTTTGCTCTTATGGTACCCCTAAACTCGTTAACCAACCATCTAGACCTAACAATCCTAATCCTTGTTTTCCTCACACAATAATGCTTCTCACTGTATGATTTAATTTGAAACACCTTCTCCCTTGAAACATAACTAGACCATAAACCACATGGACAATTCTTGGCACACTTTGCTTGTATTCTTATTTTCTCATTTATAGAATAATATATTCCCTTTCCATAACTAACTGCACAATTCACAATAGCTTCCTTACATTGTTCAGGTCCAGTGAATGTCATATCAACTTCAAATTTTATCTTGCTAATTGGAGTGTTGGGATTATATGATGGAAGAACTCTTTTGGTTTTCCTCTGTGGCTCATTTTCTCTTCTTCCCATTCACTGTTACTACTAGAATCACCACTTAGAGGAATCTCATCATCAGAATCTTCTTCATTCTCTACCCAATGCCTCATTTTTTTTGTCCCAAACCCCAATTCATCCTCATCAGCTGAAAATGTTGGTTCAACCTCAATCTTTTCAACCTCTGTATTCTTGATTTTTCTAGGTTTCCTAGCCTTTTCCCCCTGCCACTGCTCTCTTGTGTATCAACATCCACATTTGGTTTGTCCAATGTTGGTTTTTAGCCTTACATGTAGATGATTTGGAGGAGGCATTACCTTTAGCAGTACTTGAGGCCTCAGGCTGCTCTCTTAGGATAACTGGAGCTACAACCTCCTCAACTGGTTCTTCATCAATGTTTACTCATTGCACAACAAACTCTTGTTCTTTTACTTTTTTATATCTTCCTTTTTTCCTTATATTTATCAACTCCTCATTCCCATCATCATCAGTAGCATCAGTTAGCTCCTCATCACTTGAATCATCATCTGTATGCTTTGCTGCTTCCTCATCTTTGACATCAACCACATCTCTTATTGAAGGTGCTTCTTCATTATCCTCATGGTCACAATATATATCTATCTTCCCAATTTTTAGAGCTTCTTGAATTAGCAGTCTTACACTATTACCATCATAATTAAGTTCTAAACCATCCTTCAAACTAAACCCTGCCAATTAAAGTACATAACAAAGTTTCTTTTATACCCTAGATGCTTAACCAACTTTGTGACGCCCCCAAAATAGGTCCACACAACCCATTCTGAGTGGCCAAATACATGGTACAGAAAAAAACTACAACTTCATTATTACAATTGTCGTGCAAAATACGAAAACCCATATACTGTGAGTTTAAATACAACTATTATCTTCTAGACAATATCCACACTCAAATAAGTCCTCATTATAATTATTGATACACTATTTTACAAAATAGTGAGGACTGCTAAAATAACTGACTTGAAACATCACTCCATACCCCGACTAGTTCCCTCTATATTCTCGCCTCCTGAGAAGAAAAATGGAACAAAAAAGAAAAAGGTGAGCTCAACTAGCCCAGTAAAGAATATTATGACTAAGATAATGTAGAACAAATTATCATTTGCCTTCAATAAATCAGATAAAATATAATGTATAACAAGTTTTAGATCAATATTCGCAGCTGAAATAACAATTCATTTGAAGAGTTAAGTAGAGAATGAAATCTACTATCTTCTATGATTTAAAAGTCCATCATCAATATTTTATCCCTGTAACATCAATCAATATCCATCTTGAATCAAATATTCATCTTTGCACTACAGGCCAAAGATATTCATTTGTATCATCAGTTGGTCATATTCATCTCAACACCTGTTCATCTTTGTAGTACGTGCCAATGATATTCATCAGGTAATCATTCATCTTTACACTACAGGCCAAAGATATTCAGTTATATCACCATTTAGGACTGAAGATGATGAAAAATATCTTAAAGAAAATGAATCCAGTGAGATAAAAGGACAAATATTAGGGATTCATACTTTAGTTTATCCAAGTTCAAAAATACTCCATAATAATCAATTGTGGAGCAAAATTCAAGAATGAAGATCAAAACATGGATACAATCAAAGATAGTAACTATAATAGACAACTTGGACAAAGAAAAGAAAATTTAATTTTTCTGTGAATAGTGTCGTATTCGTGAATAGTATATACGTGAATAGTAACCCCGACACGAAAAAGGTAGAAATTTCACAAGAAAAATCATACTTCTTGAATAGTACTAGTGAATAGTACCGTATTCGTGAATAGTGCCGTATACGTGAATAGTGCCATATACGTAAATAGTAACCTCGACATGAAAAGGTAAAAATTTCATAATAAAATTCATACCAATATTTCGGTATAATGATATTGAAAGAAATAACATCATTTACGAAGAAAATAACATCCCTTACCTCAAAAGAATAGTACTTCTGGCTGAAATATCGGATATAATGCTAAAGAAAACTTGCACTACTTAACAACTCTCAAAGTATCTAAATACTCACAAAAATACGCTCGATATTATAGGGAAAGAAACTTCTGATTCTGGTGTGATTTTCATTTCTAACTAAACACCCTATTTATAAAAAAATACCAGAACGCCAATGTAGACTAACCTGCTACCAGTGGCTTTCACCCTTTGCTATTCACGCAAACCACACTTGAAATCTCAGCATTTTTTCACAAAAAACAAAAGTGGGCCCACCCATATTTTTAATTAAAAATATTTATTTTTAAAACTTCAATAATTCATAATAAATAGCCCTTTTATTAGAAAAATACAAATTTTATGTCCATTCCATATAAAATTTAATTCTATACAACTTTATAGAAGAAAGTTTTTCCAAATTCCAAACAGAAAATGACCGAAATCCACATACGGATGATTTTTAATACCTCTATTCTGACAAAATACTGATAAAACATCCCAGCATTAATTCCTTCATTTATAACCACATAAAATAAATATTTCTTTATCATATAAATCAATAATTTATTATTCACAAATAATATTATAAAATCACAATAATGACAACCAGGTCGTTCCCAGGAAAGAAGGGGAATTTCCGATAATGATTTCTCCTTACTGGCGCGTAATTAGGTGACCAAACCCCTTTTCTAGACAGAACTTCCTTAGACATTGCCAATAATGATATCTAATAATATTATTCAAATAATATGAATTATTTATCTGATAATGGGAAATATTGTGCAGTGACAATTATTGAAATAGCAATAATATAAAATATCAACGTAGCAATTATTGAATAAATAAAATAAAATATTGAGCAAGAATTCTTGTAAGAATTATTGATAATCCAAAATATTGTGCAATACCGCAGGTGTATTCTTTATGCGAAACCACGCCAGCGTATTACTATACTTTAACCACCAGGTATTCCAACAGTGTTAACGATAACAACTACGCCGTTATTTATAAAAAAAAACTCATACTTGTCATTTTCTTCATCCAACAGTTTTCCGTTATGGGGCCCACAAATGGCTCCGCCGTCGTACGAATATTCCCCGACAACAAGAATATTCCATGACCAAACGAATATTCCCCGACAACAATGAATATTTTATAACCACTTGCTTATTTTGCATAATTTGCATATTTTGCCCATAACTAACCACATTAATCAAATCCACTCCTTACTATTTCAAAATAATTAATAGAGAAAATTCAATTTTATTTATAAAAAGTTGGGGTCTTACAACTTCCACTCCTTATGAAATTTCATCCTCGAAATTGATGTACGTACCTGATATTTCGAAAAGGTGAGGGTATCTCGCTTTCATTTCCGATTCCAACTCCCAGGTCATTTCCTCAATAGCATGGTTCCTCCACAAAACTTTGACTTGTGGTATAACCTTTGTGCGTAGGACATGCTCTTTCCTATCCAAGATCTTAACAGGTACCTCCTCGTACGTTAAATCTTCGGCTATCTCGACTGGTTCTAACTCAATAATGTGGTTTGGGTCTTGCACATATTTACGAAGCATAAATATGTGAAAAACATTATGAACACGAGATATTCTTGGAGGTAATGCGAGTCTATAGGCCATATTTCCTACTCGGTCATGAATCTCAAATGGACTAATATATCGTGGATTGAGCATTCCTCTCTTCTCAAATCTTGTAACTCCCTTCCATGGAGGCAATACGTAACAATACATGATCCCCAATATTAAATTCCATGTCCTTTCGATGAAGATTCGCATAACTCTTTTGTCGATCTTGTGAGGTTTGTATATGTTGCCGGATCATTTGAATCTTTTTCGTAGTCATGCGTACCAATTCTGGTCCCAACAACGTTGCTTCACCCACCTCGTCCCAGCATACTGGAGAATGACAGTTTCGTCCATACAATGCCTCGAATGGATCCATACCTATACTTTCTTGATAACTGTTGTTGTAGGAAAATTCCACCAATGGCAAGTACTTATCCCAACTTTCTTTGAAATCTAGGACATAGAGTCTTAATAGATCTTCAAGAGTTTGAATAGTCCTTTCTGATTGCCCGTCCGTTTGAGGATGGTATGCTGAACTGAAACATAAATCTGTGCCCATAGCTTTCTGCAAACTAACCCAAAATCGTGAAGTGAATCTTGGGTCACGATCCGAAACTATGGATACTGGCATGCCATGCAATCTCACAATCTCATTTACGTACATACGAGCAAGACGTTCAAGGGAATAAGTCTCTTGTATCGGCAAAAAATGAGCAAACTTGGTTAATCTATCAACAATAACCCAAATCGCATCTATGCCTTGAGAAACCTTGGGAAAACCCATAACAAAATTCATGGTAATGTGTTCCCACTTCCATTTCGGAATCTCAAGTGGTTGCAATGGACCCTTTGGCATTTGATACTCCGCCTTTACACATTGACAAGTTAAACACCTCGAGATAAACTCCGCGATCTCTCTCTTCATATTACTCCACCAAAATGTATGTCAAAGATCATGATACATTTTGGTACTCCCAAGATGGATTGCAAACGGTGTGTTGTGTGCCTCCATCATGATTCTTTGCTTCAAATCAGAATCGTTAGGAATGAAAAGTCTGGAGTTGTCTCAAAGTATTCATTCTTCATCGATTCTTGCTTTTGGAATAACACCTTGTACTTTCTTCTTCATACGCATCAGCTCTGGGTCTGTGGCTTGAGCAACTTTAACTTTATCGATTAAAGTTGATTCTACTTGTATATTTGATATCATCACGTGGGTACTTGGAGCCTTTAACTCTATCTTCATCTTTTGAAAGTCATACAAAATGGGTCTTTGTGTTAACAACATCGCACTCGTACCCGCATATGATCTTCTACTCAATGCGTCAGCTACCACGTTCGCTTTTCCAGGATGATATTGAATAGTATGGTCATAATCTTTTAACAGATCGAGCCAACGTCGTTGCCGCATGTTGAGTTTCTTTTGGGTGAAAAAATATTTGAGGCTTTTATGATCTGTATAGATCTCCACTTTCTCCCCATATAGGTAGTGTCTCCAGATTTTCAACGCGAAAACGACTGCTGCCAATTCCAGATCATGAGTAGGATAATTCCTCTTAAATTCTTTGAGTTTTCGCGAGGCATAGGCTATGAATTTTCCATGTTGTATGAGAACACATCCTAACCCTTTGCCTGAAGCATCCTTGTAGATAACAAATCCATCCGAACCAAATTGTATTGTCAAAACAGGTGCCGAAATGAGTCTCCTCTTGAGCTCTTGGAAACTCTTCTCACATTCCTCACTCCATACAAATTCTGTATCTTTTCGAGTTAGCTGAGTTAACGGAGTAGCGATTCGAGAAAATTCTTCCACGAATCTCCGATAATAACCAGCTAAGCCCAGAAAGCTACATGCTTGGTCACCGACTTTGGTTGCTCCCAACTTTGTATTGCTTTAATCTTCGTCGTGTCAACAGATACTCCATGTTTTGACACCACGTGCCCAAGGAATGCTACTCCCTCAAGCCAGAACTCGCATTTCTTCAGCTTGGCATATAGCTTGTTATCACGAAGCCTTTGAAGTACCAGCTTCAAATGGTGTTCATGCTCTTCACAGCTTTTGGAATAGATGAGGATGTCATCAATAAAAACAACAACGAGCTGATCCAAATTTTCCTTGAACACATGGTTCATCATATCCATGAAAGCAGCAAGAGAATTAGTCAATCCAAAAGACATGACTAAGAATTCATAATGCCCGTATCGAGTTCTGAAGGCAGTCTTCGGAATATCCTCAGTTTTAATCTTCAGCTGATGATATCCAGAACGAAGATCGATCTTTGAAAAGAATTGTTCTCCTTGCAACTGATCGAGTGATAAGTGGATTTTATATCCACTTATCCGGTATCTTTTACTTGAATTAGTTGCTTATATTCATGTGTCTTAGTTACTTTTCATGCATTGTGTGTTCATTTTCTAGGTTATACGTTTGGAAGCGGTGTGAGCGACTATTGGTAAGGAAAATGCAAAGAAAAACAATTCGGACATTATTTGGGTTTTCATGTTCATTTCATGTTCTTGGCTTGGAACTTGGACTATATTGTAGAGCGTCTTCTTAGCTTTTCGGAACATCTTGAATCATTCCAATCGGAGTTCGGATGCAAGAGTTATGACATTTTTTTCGAATTTGAGTCCGATAAGGATTGTTTCGAGCTGTTTGATTCAAGGACTTCCAAGAGGACTTAAAGACATATAAAGAGGCTTATAAAAGGAGGAGATTTACAAGGATTAGGGGGAGTTAGAGGAAGAATTTCATTATATTAGATTAGAGTAGATTGGGAAAAAACCCTAGTTCTTATTAGATTTGGAGATTGAAGCAACTTGGAGACCATTGAAGATTCAAAGTAGGAGCAAGGAGGGAGCGTCAAATCTACAGACAATAGATTATATCTTCTTATCTTCTTCTATCTTTGTCTTTTAATGTGTATTCAATTGTGGATTCTTAGTTTTAATTCAATAATCATGAACTAATTCTTTGTTTGAGATTACAATGGATCTTGTTGTGTAGTTTATTTTAATATGCTTCGCTATCGATTATTGTGTTCTATTGTTAGGATTGTCTATTCTGATTTGGACTTAATTGTTTAATTGATTGGCCATCAATTACCATGATAATCTATATCAACTCGAGAGATGAAGTATTGATTTAGATCTTATCATGATAGCATGTGTTTAGGATTTTGTTAATAGCTTAAACTTGATGAGTGTTAAGGTAGAGATATGCTTGACATCACATGTAATCGGATAGAGAACTTATTCTTCAACATTCTTCAATTGTAATTCATATAGAGATATAGTGGGTTAGTTGATTAAGGTGTTTAACGGATTTCTATCTTAATTATGGATTGACGTTAATATGGTATTAGTGCATCGAGAGGTGGTTAATACTACTTTTGTGTTCTTGATTAACAATTCGGGATAGAGAATAATTGATGAGAAGTGTGTTAGCTTAAATGAAGCAATAAGTGAAGTTGTGATCTTAAATCTCTATAATATGATTTGTAACTAGTGGTAATTAGAATTAGTTTAATTAAGTAATTTACTTTATAACATTAAATTGATTGTTTAAATAAAATTAGTTTGATTAAGGGTTAGTACTTCTTATCACTTTATTACTTGTTGACCACGTATACTCGCGTATTGTGTGTAACTAGATTTTAGCCAATAAAGTGTAAAACGCATAGACAGGATATTCCGACAGAATAATAAAGAATAGAATAACAACAGAGCATAAACAAGTTATTCCAACAGAATAATAAAGAACGGAATAATAGAAGAATTTCACCATGTATGCGGTACTTTGCATATACAGGTTATTCCAACATAATAATAAGGAATGGAATAATGTAGAATATCACCATGTATGCGGTATTGCATATCTGAGTTATTCAACATAATAATGAAGAATGAAATAACAACTCTTACGAGTATTGAAAGAAAATAATTCTCTTCATGAATACGAAAGAATAATACCCCTTACGGTACAACAAATAATATCCCTTACCTTAGAATAAAATTTGGATCTTTGGAGTAGAGAGGTAGCAGACTTTCTTCTTCTTTCTATAATTTTTCTCTATAATAAATGCTCTATAGCTTTAGTGAATTGGTGAGAAATGAAGGAAGAATGAGCTTCATTTATAGGAAAATATAGTTTCGATAATTGCGCTTTGGGGCTCAAAATATTACGAAGGCAATACCTCCAACTTTTCTTTTATTTTTAATTCAACATCCAAGTATTATCAAACTTGCACCACCTCCCCTAATAGTAAATCATGTGAATCAATAGTAAATCATGTGACTGAATAGTTCTAAACATGTGAAAAAATTAATTACAGTATAGTACCTCCATCTATACCTCCATTTTAAATTAGTCATGCAAGTATCATCAATCTTGCACCAACTTCCCTAATAGTAAGTGAATGTGAATCAATAGTAACTCGTGAATAGTAACTCATAAATAGTAACTCGTGAATAGTACTCTGACACGAAAAGTGCCCTGAATACCCGATTGAACAATATAATCTCCAGACATCAATTATTATCGAAATAAATGTCGATTTCTACTAACACAAATAATCCCAACACAATAGAACTATCAGATTCATCTTTAATCAACACGAACTTTCATCATTAATATCATAACTCACAATATTTAACAACCAGGTCGTTCCCAGGAAAGAGGGGGCTTTCCAATAAGGATTTCTCCCTATTGGCGCGCAATTAGGTGACCAAACCTCTCCTCGACAGAACTTCTAGACATTGTAAATATTGTAATTTAATAATATGAATAACTTTGTCGTCTCAATTATTGATTTAATAATATAACATATAACGCAGATGATACCGTGACAATAATCGAATCAATAATATGAGAGATATGATGTAGCAATAATTGAGTATAACTGAGTGACTTATCACGTAAGCATCAATAACCAATACCGTGTGCTACTATGTAACCACGCGTATTCATCGTACTTTTTACTAAGAGTAGTTTAACGCTTTTAACGGTAAAACTTCCGCCGTTATTTTCATAAAAATATTTTTGTCGTTTTCTCAATCCGATAATAATTCCGTTGTGGGGTTCACCAATGATTGTACCATCGTACGGATATTCCCCGACACAAAGAATATTTCCCGACCAATCGAATATAATATAACAACTTGCATACTTTGCAAAATTTATAAATATTACCCACAACTATAACATTATATCAAATACACACCATAACATAAAAAAAAAATATTTCGAGAAATTTAAATCTTTATTCGTAAAATTTGGGATTTTACAAAATACGTCAGGAAATTCACTAACAATAGAAATCTTATTCAAATCTAACGTGTTTTTGTTTAACTCCATAACATGGGCTAAGAAAGCTTGACATCCATTTTTCAATAAATGAATGGCTTTATGTCTTGATATGACAGTGATTGACTTCAATGGTTTGGTTGCTTGAATTCGCATAACAGGTTGGTTAGGAATATGAAAACTAAAAACTAAAAACCTTATGAAAACAATTAATTTTGGCATGATGAGTAGTTAATCAATCAATCCCTAAAATCACATCAAATGCAAGTATCTTTAAAGAGATAAGATTAACAGGTAATGTGATGGTGCCAACTTGGATCAAGAAAGATTTATAAACAGTGGATGTAATGAAGGTTTCTCCTAATGGAGTTTCAACAGATAAGTCAAAGTCTAATTTCACAGAGGTCAAGTTCAAACGTTGAGCACAAGCAGGAGAAATAAAAGAATGGATAGAACCGGTATCTAATAAGGTATAAACTTTGCAAAAGTTTATGATTAGCTTACCCGTGATCACCTCGTTTGGGTTCCTCGCATTTTGGGCAGTCACGATAAACGCTCTTCCCAGAACTACCGACTTTGACTTGTCTGGGACAGCCTTTGGAGTCACCATTCTAGCTGGACTTGGTTTCGCTACAGGACAATCTCGAGCTATATGACCTTCATTTCCACAGTTATAACACACCTTGAATTGTTGTGGGCAGTTGGGGCTGATGTGTCCCTCTTTCCTGCATTTATAATATACGACCGGTGGTCGTTCTCCTCCCTTAGAAAGTGTTGATGCTGGTGTTGACGTCTTCATGTTGTCATTATTGTACCTTCTCTTTTTAAAATCTCCCCCCGACTCGCTTCTTCTACTATCATGACCACGATTACCACCAGAGTGGTTACCGCTTTTGTCCGGATATTTTCCTCCCCGCTGGTTATCATTGCTCCGATGACTGCTGCCACGGGTATGACCCTGGTTGTGGTCCATCGGTTGAACATACTCATTATCTCACTCTAATAATTGAGCACTGTTAACAACATATGAATATAGAGAAAATTTGTGAGAAATGAGATATTGACGAATTTCGGGTTTCAGACCTCTCAGAAACATCCGCGTCATACGTTCCTCATTCTCTACCAAATGAGGTGCAAACCTGGATAACTCCGCGAACTTAGCCTCGTACTGGGACATATTCATGTTATTCTATTCCAGTCTAATAAAATCTACCTCCTTCATATGACGAATACTTTCAGAAAAGTACTTGTCATTGAATAGTTTCCCAAGACATATTAAGTGCGGCAGGCTGGGTACGCTTCATAGATTCCCACCAGTAATCTGCCTCACCACGGAACATAAAGGTGGTGAATGGAACTTTTTGTTCCTCCGTGCATCCCAAGACATCAAATATCTTGGTAATTTGCTTAACCCACGTTTCCGCCTTAATTGGATCCGGCTTTCCTAAAAACTCTGGTGGTCCCAACTCTTTGAACTGCTTGGTTGTGACCGTATTTTGTATACAAGTCTCCCTCATCTGATTTTGCATGAACTGCAAAAAGCTTCTAAACATCTCATCATTCATCATTTGATCAGTTGTGTTGTTTACAGGAGGAACATTGTCGTCCTGTTGCACGTTCTCCTGGTTGGTGATTAAAGGTGTCTCCACGGTCTCATTCACTCCATTGTTAACATTTTCAGCTGTCATTCTCAAATACTGCCACAAAACAAGGGTTAATTAAAGAATTTGACATGCCACATAATATCCCTATATTCTGACCGACCAAACAAATAAGCTTAGGTAGGACACACTAGCAAATGATTTACTCGTCACTCCCTTCCTAGTTCTAATCCTAGATCTCCATCAGAGATCATATCCCTAAGCTCTGATACCAACTGTGACGCCCCCAAAATAGGTCCACACAACCCATTTTGAGTCTCCAAATACATGGTACAGAAATAAACTACAACTTCATTATTACAATTGTCGTTCAAAATACGACAACTCATATACTGTGAGTTTAAATACAAATATTGCCTTCTAGACAATATCCACACTTAAATAAGTCCTCATTATAATTATTGATACACTATTTTACAAAATAGTGAGGACTATTAAAACAAATGACTTGAAATATCACTCCACACCCCGACTAGTTCCCGCCATATTCTCGCCTCCTGAGAAGAAAAATGGAATAAAAAAGAAAAGGGTGAGCTCAACTAACCGAGTAAAGAATATTATGACTAAGATAATGTAGAACAAATTATCGTTAGCCTTCAATAAATCAGATAAAATATAATGTATAACAAGTTTTAGATCAATATTCGCAGCGTAAATAACAATTCATTAGAAGAGTTAAATAGAGAATGATATCTACTATCTTCTATGATTTAAAAGTCCATCATCAATATTTTATCCATGTATCATCAATCTATATACATCTTGAATCAAATATTCATCCTTGCACTACAGGCCAAAGATATTCATTTGTATCATCACTTAGTCATGTTCATCTCAACACCTGTTCATCTTTGCAGTATGTGCCAAAGATATTCATCAGGTAATCATTCATCTTTGCACTACAGGCCAAAGATATTCAGTTATATCACCATTTAGGACTGAGGATGATGAGAAATATTTTAAAGAAAACGAATCCAGTGAGATAAAAGGACAAAGATTAGGGATTCGTACTTTGGTTTATCCAAGTTCAAAAATACTCCATAATAATCAATTGTGGAGCAAAATTCAAGAATGAAGATCAAAACATGGATATAATCAAAGATAGTAACCATAATAGACAACTTGGACAAAGAAAAGAAAAATTAATTTTTCTGTGAATAGTGTCTTATTCGTGAATAGTGTCGTATACGTGAATAATAACCCCGACACGAAAAGGTAGAAATTTCACAAGAAAAATTATACTTTCGTGAATAGTACTCGTGAATAGTCCGTATTCGTAAATAATGCCGTATACGTGAATAGTGCAGTATACACGTGAATAGTAACCTCGACATGAAAAGGTAAAAATTTCATAATAAAATCCATACCAATATTTCGGTATAATAATATTGAAAGAAATAACATCATTTACGAAAAAAATAACATCCCTTGTCTCAAAAGATTAGTACTTCTGGCTGAAATATCCGATATAATGCTGAAGAAAACTTGCACTGCTTAACAACTCTCAAAGTATCTAAATACTCACAAAATTACGCTCGATATTATAGGGAAAGAAACTTCTGATTCTGGTGTGATTTTTATTTCTAACTAAACACCCTATTTATAAAAAAATACTAGAACGCCAATGTAGACTAACCTGCTACCAGTGGCTTTCACCCTTTGCTATTCACGCAAACCACACTTGAAATCTCAGCATTTTTTCACAAAAAACAAAAGTGGGCCCACCCATATTTTTAATTAAAAATATTTATTTTCAAAACTTCAATAATTCATAATAAATAGCCCTTTTATTAGAAAAATACGAATTTTATGTCCATTCCATATAAAATTTAATTCTATACAACTTTATAGAAGAAAGTTTTTCCAAATTCCAAACAGAAAATGACCAAAATCCACATACGGATGATTTTTAATACCTCTATTCTGACAAAATACTGATAAAATATCCCAGCATTAATTCCTTCATTTATAACCACATAAAATAAATATTTCTTTATCATATAAATCAATAATTAATCATTCACAAATAATATTACAAAATCACAATAATGACAACCAGGTCGTTCCTAGGAAAGAAGGGGACTTTCCGATAATGATTTCTCCTTACTGGCGCGTAATTAGGTGACTAAACCCCTTTTCTAGACAGAACTTCCTTAGACATTGCCAATAATGATATCTAAATGTTATTCAAATAATATGTATTATTAATCTGATAATGAAAAATACTGTGCAGTGACAATTATTGAAACAACAATAATATAAAATATCAATGTAGCAATTATTGAATCAATAAAATAAAATATTGAACAGTAATTATTGTAACAATTATTGAGTAGTGCCTTCTTACATAAGAATCAATAATCCAATAATATTGTGCAATACTGGTGTACCTTCGCAAAACCACGCCAGATTCTCGTATTTTAACCACCGTATATTCGGCGATTGTTAATTCGGTAATAACTACGTCGTTATTTATAAAAAAAAACTCATACTTGTCGTTTTCTTCATCCGACAGTTTTTTGTTATGGGGCCCACAAATGGTTGCGCCGTCGTATGAATATTCCCCGACAACAAGAATATTCCACGACCAAACAAATATTTTCCGACAACAATGAATATTTTATAACCGCTTGTTTATTTTGCAAAATTTGCACATTTTACTTATAGCTAACCACATTAATCAAATCCACTCTTTACTATTTCAAAATAATTAATAGAGAAAATTCAATTTTATTTATAAAAAGTTGGGGTCTTACAAACTTCACCAACCCGTCAACATTCAAGTAATCTCCATCAGTCCCCCTCATAAGTTTCTTTCCTTCCGCGTTCATAAACATATGATCCATCCTACTTAGTAACAAACTGACCTCCATAGTACAATTCAACATTAAATTAGTTCATAATGTATAAAACATAATGCACACTATCAACACCGTGACCATTAACTGAATAAACAAGGTAATCACCAACATTAACCAGTCTAAATAAACAAAGTAATCACCAACATTAACCAGTAAGCCCTAATCTCAAATTAAACATAACTATAAACATTAAACAAATTACAGAGCTTACAAATTAAACAATGAACACAACTGTAACTATTAAACAATGAACACAACTATAAACATTAAACAATGAGCACAACTTTAAACATTAAACATATTACACAATTGTAAATATTAAACATATTATAGGGTCACCAAATGAAAACAACTGTAAACATTAAACAGATTATAGAGTCACCCAAATTACAGAGCCAACCAGACTGAATTTGTATTCCCACTTTTTATACTTTGTAAACATTAAAGAAATTAACTACTCAAAATCTGTGAACACAAACGACAATATAGAGCCGCCAATTTCACTTTAATCACTGTTAATCGACGAAACCCACTTTAAACCACAATAATATTAGTTTAAACAAGTGCAAGAACAACTTAACCCCAATAATATTAGTTTGAACAAGTGTAAGGACAACTTTTATACCAAAACCCCACCATACCTTCGCTTTTAACAAAAACCTAGATCAAAAGGAGTGCAATTTTTAATTTATCAGACAAAAATGGGTGCGACCCAAGTTTTGTAGAAGATCCAAACCTTAACTTTCTTGAAATGATCTCCACCTTTTTCGTCGCTTTCTATCGCATGAGACCCACCTTCTTCCCTGATTTTTTCTCAGACAAAAGTTAACTTTTGAGCCCTAAATTTTTTGTTTCTTTCGTTTGATGTCGATTTCTTCTTCTCTCGATCAATTCTTTATAATCTTCCTCTCGCTCATTCCACGAATGTTTAACTGATTGACCTTAATGCACACATCAGCAAATACGAGTTTTTTTTTTAAAAAAAAAAGTCACGTAGGAAAATTAGCCTATTTCTGAACATCTGTAAGTAAAATTGGAAGGAATGGCCTAATTAAGAATTTTGAAAAAACACCGTTGGTCAATTACATTTTTTTAAAAATACAGTGATATAATGCTAACAATTAGAGGAATACAGTTTGGTAAGTGTACTTTGCCATTCAATCTTATACAATGGAAAGTTGGGAGGGGATATTAAATATTGAAACCTTGTTTAGAGAAAAAGTTACATCTAGGTAACAAGTCAGAACAAGCTCTCAGAGATTTCAGAACGATCAAAGGAAAATGGAAAATAATTTATAACTAACGTGAAACTGTAATCCGTGAACTATAAGCACTGAGATAAAATAATACTATGAGAATGTCTTCTTTACATCCTTCTCCCATTATATGTCCATATTTAGTATTGACATGAATATTATCATCGTATACAGCAAGACTCGAGGAAAATAGAAAAAGAACACAATTTCAAGAATACATCAACCGTATAAGCCATCATAAGCAAATTCTCATTATTCCTTTCAAAATGAGTTGCAATGAATACAACAGTTAACTAAAATATTATGTACAAAACAAAATATTGAACAAAGAACCCACCATAGGTAGCCCCACCTCTACAATACAAAAGGGGTTGGGGGAAACATTGTCAAAGATCGGAAAGGGGAATTAGCTATGCAATGTTTGGGGGATACCACATTCTAGGTCATGAACTAATGATTTTCAAAATTGGACATGTAGTACATGTTAGCTGTTTAAGAAGTGAACCCACCCACATTTTTCATGGGTGGATTGAGTTAACGGTACAGTAAATTTGTAAACCTGGTAGTTACTATGCATATCCAACTAACAATGTCGAGCATAACACGAGGTTCGTCGTGGGGTTATTTACACATTCTGATGTATGGGCTTCATCGAAGATGCGTTTTCAGCTTGTGCAAGAATTCTAACGTTTCTCTATAGGAAGGATCAGTTCGGCTCACAGGCTTGCATGAATTTACATGATCTGTCGAGTCCAACACCTGTAACCAAATTTGCAGGCAGATCAGTAAAAATAATTTGAGCGGGGTAGGGAAGCAGAAGAAAGGTAAAAGCAAAACTGACATTCTCCAAAGAATTAAATATAAAATTCAACATTTACACTCAAACTAGTCGGCTCCACATTCAAATCCAGAAACTCATTCCAAGAGACGTCAGTTTCTTGAAAATATTAGTAATACATTGTAATATAATAATTACTATTATGTTTCTTATGTATTAATATATTTCCTAAATTCCTGGATAGTATTACTATATAAAATTTGTGCTTATTGTATTTTTTATTACATTATATCGTGAATTATACTCCCTTTGTTCCACAAAAAGTGTCCCATTTGAGTTTGATCCTAGTTAATTTGCAAAATCCTAAAATTAAAATTATGATGTGAATTTATTTTAGCTTTCAAAATAACAATTTGAATTTAGTGGTGCTTTTTAAATAGTATACAATACTAACTACTGCATTAGCCAAAATCAAACGAATTCACATCAAATTTGAAGTTTAGGACTTTGCAAATTGACTAGGAAAAGAATCAAATGCAACTCTTTTTGTGGAATGGAGGGAGTATATGTATTAAAATTTTAAAGATGTATGCATATGATGTGTATATAAAAAATCTATTTAGAAAATATGTGTGTATCCCCAAATTTCCCATTTCTGAAACTATCAATCCTTACTTCATTGCAAAAGACAAAAATAATAAGTTTATGGTATACTTGCGAAAAATCCAACAAAACTTACAATAAGTTCACCAAATCCAGGGTATGCTGATTCAATTGGTACAATTTCCATTCGGAAGGCCCATCCTCCATAACCTTCAACAATTGGGGTCACCTTGGTCTGCCAAAAAAACATTAGCCAAACACACCCTTATATGTAAGTGGGTACATTCAGGCGCTAGTAGATGTTTGGAAAAAAATAATAATATTAGTGCCAATCAATTACCTCACAGAAACTGAGAACGTCGAGCATCCCTTTCTTATGAAGTTGACGAATAAAATTATTAAGCTCTTCTAATCTCGGAGATCCACTTCTTAGCTCACCTATCTACTAAATGGAAAGAATTATTGATTATTAACACTAACTCATAATGAAGAATGACTCAATTATTATAAACAAATTGTAGACCAATAACCGAACAGATTTTAGTGAAGAGTGTGATTAGGCTACTATAATCAAGTACTTACTGTGGGTGCAGGGCGCAACACTAGACCCATACGCCAAGGCATGTCTGCAAGTCTGCTGCCAAAATGCGGGCAGCTATAGAACACCTTAAACAAGAAAAAATGAAGAAATATTACAAAAGATTGATTAGCAATTTTTTTTAAAAAATGTGGCTCAAATATGTATTTGGTCAAGGAAACATACAACTCCAACAGTATTCTTGACAAGTTTATCATTTTTTTCTACTTTTGCTTTATGCAGCATCTGCTTGACAACCAGACCTCCCATGCTGCATAAAGAGCGAGTCAAAAATTACATAAAAAGTCTGTGCCACATATATCAGAATATTACAGCTGTTTCCAAGTATATCATCATATTTCAGATCAGCGTGAAATTTGTAAGATATACACTAAAAAAAGGGGGCAGGACAGAATTAAGGCCAAATTCCTATATGATGAGGACCTATTATCTATGATCTTATTGCAATCCTTCCAACCATGTAATAATTGATGAAAAGCCCATATTTGATGAAAATCCTGCTGTTTTCATAACCCTAAAAACATTAAAATACAACTTCTCTGACATTCTTTCTTCTATATATCCTAAATAAGCAAGATAAAGAAACACTGTCACACTGAATTAGTCAATTACCACAATATTATACTTTCAAATAAAGACCTCCCTCTACGCAAAATCTATGGCATCTCTTTAGACCAAGCCCTACAAGCGGGGAGGGTGAAAATACAGCATCGCACACACCTATGAGTTACAAACACAACAGGTCGATCTCCAATGCCTGCTGCAACAAGCTTCTCTAACATCATGGCGCTAACTTCCTGCAAAATTTCAGTGCCATGTGCAGTTTATATCAAGAAACCAAGTCGCACCAACATAAGACAAGCAGATAAAAGATTTACCAAATTATGTAAGATACAGTGATTAACGAAGTTATGTGTATGCTCTATGTAGAGATAAAAGCAAGATCAGGTGATGTCATCATGAAGCGTTTATAATATCTTTGTCAAAGAGTATATGTTAATATGTTATGAAACATATGAATTTAGCTTCAGGTCAATCTCTATATTTGTAATTTAACTAACTTTGATTTAATCCAAGTTTGTATTTATTTCAAGATAAGTATAAGTTGGACTTGATTAATCTTACAAATAAAAAGGGATGTGAGGGGACCTAGTCGTACCAAGTCCCTAAACACACTTGTGAACTGATAGAATGTTATGAATACCTTTAATGAATTTGTTTTTAAAGACTTGGTACGTACTACTCCCTCACCTCCCTTAATCCCTAATAAGCTTATAACAGATTAATAAACAAAAATAATACTACACTACTAAAGCAGGCTAACCAAAGGCTTATTTGGTAACGTATATAAGGTAGCACTGACTGTATTACAATGGGGCTATATAATTTATAACTCCATCCAACTTATGAAATGGAACATTTACACTTCAGAAAGAGGCAGAAAGAAATCAAATTCAAAACTCTAATCAACTCTCAGAATGAATTATCTAGTAGATATTATATCAATATGCTAGTATGTTAAATCATTAGTAGAAAGCTAGCTAATAGTAAGAAATAAACCACAGTTTTATATAAGCTCTTATTATGTTAAAAGAGAAGAATAATTATTTTGATGGCTGTGAATGAAATTCTTGAAACATCTAAGAGGAAAATTCATGTCAATTAACAGAGAATGTTAAACTACCAATGCTTCTCAAACTAATACGATATGCCTCCAAAGAAATAACTTCATGAGCATCAAGTTAAGAGTAAAGTATGTGCAAGAATTATAGGTATGATAATCTCTGAAGGTTAGAAAATATGAAGGATAAACCAGACTGCAACTTTTGGCGCATGACGTAATATGGAAAATAGGCAGTTGCCTTAGTACTCAGCTAAGACGAAATGTTTCAGTTTATGACAACAAACACGGATATAGAACTTCGTAAACTAAGCTTAAAAACGCCAGAGTCAACCAGGCCATACCGTAACTAAATCAATACATAATATATTATCTGTGTTTATAAATTCACCGGAAATTCCTCCAGAAGAGAAAGAGAATTTCTTTGACATAAAAATTTGAAATTGAAATGACTCCCCAGCAAAGCAGATGTAGCTAGAAACATCCCAAGCAACAATCTAGTGATGCTTCAAAGTTGTCAAAGATTGCAACAAACCTGAAAAAAGGCTTGCTCCAGACCAACATATCTGTCTGATGCTAAGAAGTCAAAGTCGCCAAAAAGATGTGCAACAAACCTGAATACTAGAGGCAGGCTAAAATGCTCCAGACCACTGTGTAAGATTTCATTCTGCATTCAAAACATTAAATTAGAAGTCAGTAGAACTTTTTTTTAATGTATATTTATTTTCTAATGATGAGCTAGAGAGATATCAAATCTACCAGATATCAAGTCATACTTAGAATTTTTGAACCACTTCACATATAAATGAAGAATTTAGTTTAATTCAATATAATTCTTAAAAAAGTTCATTAAATTAAATTCTTTTTTACAGACCCAGATATTCCAAAAATATGTTTGAACTTCTCCATGTTTATGTTACACTAGAACTTTAACCAAAACCACCAATATCTGGGACAAACCTTGACTTAAAATAAAAATATTTTAGGCTGAGTAAACATGCGGAGCCATGGGGAAAGTCATTAAGCTTTAAAGCCATTCTCCAGTTACCTGGCCAGAAGGTTCCTTTCTTCCGGGCATGGGGAAAGTCAGCTCCATTCTCCTCAATCTTCTTCCCGGCCACCAGACCAGACTTAGTTGATGACTTATCTTCAGACAAGCGCCATGTTTTAAAAGGCCCACCACGCAGGCCGTGAACAAAGACAACATCCAGAAAAGGATCATCTGGTTGTGAGCAACTTTCAGGTCCATTAGCAGAAGTAGATAAGCTATTATCAGTAGCAACTCTGCTTGAAGGCCTATCCTCACTGTCAACGGAATCATCATCACCTGTCAATAATCTAGAATCTGGCTGCTTCTTTGATGGCTTGATATCTGTCTTTTTAGGACACTTCCAGTGTGGCAGCTCAGGATTGATCAAAAAAATCATGTCGGTGAATTGAGAACAACTATGGTTTTTGTTTGGACTACTGTTTTCAGGACTATTATCATTTACAGTGTCTTCGATAATTTGATCATTACAAAAAATGTTTAACAGTATCGCTCGGGCATAACTTTGAATTTTAAGGTCGTTGCAACCAGAAATTTTTCCATTAGCACATTCTTTAAGCCATTTACACCAAGTTTCATCTTCTAATATCACTTTCTGAACTTTCGGTAGGACTGAAAGAATAGTTAACAAACGAGCCGAGTGTCTGCGAATGTGGGCTGTTGGTGGAACTCGAACACTAGATGAATCATTGGTGTTAGAAACAGAGGGCCCACCAGCATCATTTGAGACGCGCTCCTGTGCTTCCATCGCCCGTGATGCATCATATGCTTCAATTGCACTCAGTTTCTCATAATCATCACGCAACAGAAAACGCCTAAGCAAACACAGTACACCAAAATCAGCTATTTTGTTCTGACAAAGAGAATAATCTGAGCAGATATCAGTCAGAGCTTTAATGCCCTTAAGAGTAGCCAAAGCGGAATCTGCAGCATTGTTTTTAGGCAGATTATCTTTCTTTAAATTCTTAAACGGTCCAACAAAGGGTTCAAGGGACAGAAGGTCTGCCAAAGGAATAATATCGTCAGTGTCAGTTTCAGTTCCCAGCTGACTTCCTGCTAAATTAACAACGGCACCCGCCAACTGATTAGCAATTTGCGTAGCAGCAAGAATGTTTGATTGATCAATTTGAGTCTGCAAAATATAAGTTGCTTATGAATCCAGTCAACATATGAATCGAGAACAGGGATATCGAATTAAAATTGAAAACTGCTATAAACAAGATCTACAAAAATACTGTGCTTAACTAAAAAAAGGGTACAACATTCCTGCAAAAGACACGTTGCATTGTTTTCTAACAGAATTATATTACATATTTTACAAACCTTCACTCTATCACTTTTAGGCTGAGCGCTTCCTTTAAGTGATGTTGACTTATGGGATCCTAAAATATCAGTCAGTAAAATAGCTAACCACCCTTGAGAAATTGGCACAGAAGATGGACCATGGTCTTCCAGAATGTGTGAAAGGATATTTATAGCTGAAGATCTCAGAGTGTCAGAAGAAAGTTTATCAAAGACCCAAGTAAGCAGAATAGCAGACCACTTTTGACTTTCTTCAAGGGAAAAATGCATTTCTCCAGTGCCAAGCAATTCTAAAGCCTTCGCCAATGCTTCTTGTGTAGGCTTGTGCTTCATTGTCCGCTTAACGGTTTCTCTCATCTGATGAAGACCCTTTTCCATTACCACTTTCTGTGCCCCAGGGCTTCTCTTGATAGAAACAAGAAAGGCAGATAAAGCCATCTGGGTTAAAGGGATGTCATCAGTTTTACTTGCTTGAGAAACGGTAGAAAGAAGACTGGAACACCAATCAGAAACAGAATCATTTAAAGGGAGATTTTGGTCCTCTAAAAGCAATCGTGCAACCAAACTCGCATGCCATTTCACGGATCTCTCAGGAGCAACTAAAGCAGTCATGACAGCATGCCCATCACGGTCTAGTTCTTGAATATGAGATCTATTCACCTCAGATGCCATTGCCCAGTTTGCTAAAGCCCATGCAGCAAAAGGCACAGCAATGTGTCGAGAATGCAAATCATCCCAGAGGCCAGGTACAGCAGCTAAAGACAAACTTGCTTGTGCCAAAGAACTATCATTTATTTTGTTAAACAAAACAGTTTTTGGAGTATTTTTAACTGAGTCAAGTTGAGTGGTATCTGAATGTGCCAACTCCACAAGGCCATTACTTCTTGCAATCCCTAAAACTGTTGTACCTCCAAGAACCTTAATTCCAATACCCTTTATTCCTGTTCCACCATCGTCATCCTCATCACTTGCATGTGCCTCCTCCAAATGCAAGCCACCTTCCTCAACAACTTCAATTGCTACTGCAATATCTCTCATTTCAGCATTTCCAGGTAGGGAGGGCTTAAAGACCACCTTGTCTGCACTATCAGAATTGGAAGTGACTATATCCATTATTGCTGCAACAAGCATGCTCTTACCTTTCAAAGAATCAGAAAAATCGAATGAACTACGTCTTGTTTGCTGCCCACAAAAAATGCAGTATATCAATGTCAAGACAAAAGGAAAAGGTAACACAACTTCATGGCAATTAAACTAATATTCTTGGTGACTCTCAGGGGACAGTCCTGTCAGAGAAAAAGATTAGGAGTTGTGCAGTGCTTTAAAAAACTTCCACTGTAAATTGAGTTTCACACCTATTGGTGTTAGTTGTCCACATGTAATAAAAACAGAAATTTGAGACCTCTTCAAAGCATAATAAGCTGAAATGACAAAAGGGTGACTTGGATCAGACTACCAATATTTTGTGTATTATATAGCTTTTTCATCTATAAGAAAGATGCTTTAATTTTGAAAATACTGCTCCTCCATTTCTGTTAGTTCATTTTCTCTTGAAAGTTACTTTTTTACATGTGCTTTAGATTGTGCAATTAATTGGCAAGACAACACATAAACAAATCTTCCAAAACAAGTGCTATAAAGCAGCAGTGAAAAAACACTATGCAATGTAAATTTATGCTAGCTGTCAACAAAGAAACACAATTAAAAACTAAAATGACAAAAAGGACAACTTAAAAGAAAATCTAAACACCAATATGTTTCAGAGTTCTACGAATAGCTTCATCAAGGAAAGCACAATGCTTTACAATGAATAAAGATCCCCCTTTCCCTTTTAGAGTTAAATTCTTCACATGAGCTCTAAACCGTGCTATTAAAATGGAAACACACACTTCAAAACTTGAACAACACAACGTAAAATATTTATCCAATCAAGCTAAAACTAAGCTTTGTCATATACTGAAATTGATCATTGAAGGTGTAACTGAGAAAAGAGTTTTGTTGCGGTGACAAAAAAAGCTTATAGAAACTAGTTTACAAAATGATAATGATATGGCAAGGGTGTAATTAGTGAATGATTATCCATACATGGATGGCCTAGTGATAGCAACAAACCACAATCAGCCACATCATTTTGTACGAATTTTTGTAAAATTCTTTTGTCGTCAAAGTACTATAGCTGAGAAAATCATTTCAATTTTTAAACACTAATGCAACAGAGAAAAGAAAATAACAAAAAGGAGTCACCTTTTTTGATGGTTGAGTAGAAAAATAAACCTAAGAAGATTAGGAATAGCATGAGGCCTTTCAAAAACCGACCCACAAACATTAGGATCAGCAATCAAGTACGCCAAAGCCCCTAGCCGCTTCCGCCTGAGTCCCACCATTATCCCCTTCCTCGCCACCATTTCAATTAACCAATCAACCACGGCACCGCCGCCGGCACCCACAATCGCCACCCTCCGACTCTCATTCGCCGCCGCAATGTCGGCCAAAAGTGACGCAACCCTAAGCTCGAATCCCGACCGAACCTCATAATTCGCCGAACTTAAAACCGACGTCAACGATTTCCACAGCACCGAAGCCGCCACACCCGTTTGCTTCATCCGGTTAATAATCCTATTAAACGACTCATTCGAACGCTCAATTGCGTATTCCAAATCAGTATATATACCATTTAATGATTTTGATTTATCCGAGTCGTTAATTGAAATTAAAGCAATGGCGGCGATTAGGGTTCCGGAGGTGGCGAAAAGGGTAGAACGAGAGAACCGAGAGGAAGAAGAGAGAGGAGAGAGAGGGATTGTTGGGTGGTGGATGATTGGCGGGGGATATGTTGGGAATTTTTTAGTTCTGTTGGGTATTCAATGGAATTTTCTGGGTTTCGGGTAGAAGAAGGTGGAGATGAGAAAGGGCGACGGAGAGAGGAGCAAATACGACGTCGGGTAATGGCTCGAGTGTACAGGCGAAGCATAATTTGTTACAAATTTTATGGAATTTTTTTTGGTTATGGTGTTTGCTTGGAGAGGAGAGATTGGTCTAGTTGCAGAGGGCGGTTATGGCGGGAAGGGAAGTGAAATGTATCCCATGTGCAATGGGAACCAGCGAGGGTTATGCCATCTTGTAAGAGGAAAGAAGGCGAATATTTTATTTACGATAAATGACACTTATATCCTTTAAAGTTGCGATCGTACTTAAAATTCATTTTCAGCAATTGAGTTTTTAAAAGAACTATATATTTTTTATAAAAAATAATTTTACCGTCTATATTTGTTAACATTTAACAGAAAAAGGACGTGATAATATTGACAACTGATTAAATATATTACGTAAATGTTATTCCTAAATCCCTTAACCGACTAAATCTCTAAATCCCAAAAATCATTCTCAAATCATTGATATCTTCAACATCAAGTAGACCGACAATGAAGAGAAATTGAAGAGAGGAATCAAAACACTCTATCTTCAAAATCATTCTCAAATCGATTCCAACTCCTACCTTCATCCACATAGATCGACGAAGAAAAAGAAGACAATTAAAAGTGGAACTAACATGAGCTCCAGCGAAAATAGTTTCACAAATCGCGTCGAAGATTGGGAGATGCCAAGAACTCCAGTGACATGCCGATGTGGGATTGTGATGCGATGTGGGTAACGAAAAGAGGGAACTGTTGATCCGGAAAGAAGGTTCATCGGTTGTTCTTGTTTCAAGGTATGTGACCTAATTTCTTCTAGTTGGGCTCCAGAGACCTAATGTTTGTTGTAATATTTAACAACACCAAAAATTGATCTAGTGTTGTTAAATATTTGAGTATTAGATGTTTGAGGAGTTATTTGAAGATTTTAAAAGCGGATGATTTCAAAGAGAGGATGGCTATCTTACTGTTACACACTTAGATCACCAACAACATATGACTAGAAGTTGCAATTTTTGTAAATTGTAAACATTTAAAGTTATCCACTTACTTTACTGTATATACTGTGGGAGTCTAAGATTCAACAACTTTAACTTATTCTATAAAAAGTTACTGATACATAGAGTAAAATGGAAGATTCAACAACTGCATATATTTGTTGTATGTTGTAAAAGCATATCTGTTATGGGCTTGATGAATGGATTTGTGTGCAACTGGTTGCAGGATAATAAATTGTGTTATAGGTTCTTTAAATGGTGTGATCCTCCATTTACAAAGAGATCAAGGGAAGTGATATTGCAACTAAAGGGAAAGATAGAAAGAAGCAATGAAAAAATTGAGAGTTTGATGGAAGTAATACAGAAGATGGAAACTGGGAACACATTAATGAACAAAGGTGAGATAAACAATGAAGAAAAAGAGGTTTTGGTGCTGCAAAGACAATGGCAACAGTTGAGGAAGAAAATTGACAAGCAAAGTTCAATGGAGAAGAAATTATGGATTGATTTTGTAGTTTCTTGGATTTTGTTTTTCAGTGTATTGCAACCAAATGTGTAGATTTGTATATTTGAATGTAGTAAAGGATTAAAGTATGTATTGAAGGTTATTTTGGCAAGTATGTATTGAATGCCTAATGTTGATTTTGATGGTTGGCAAGTATGTATTGAATATTGATTTGGCTTAAAATGCGAGTGGTATTGAATTGAAGGCTTATTTGTTGAAGCAGAGCATTGAATTGATGTTTGGTTCATTATGAATCCATGTTTAATGTGACACCAAAAAATGAATGCAACAGACTCATAGACTCATAATGTTTAATGTATCCACATATATGTGAATATTGTTAGTGTATTGAAGTGGTAGCAGTAATAACAATAGTCTTAAATTCCAGATTAAAATTCTAATTTTTCCTTTGTTGAACCCCGTTTACATGGGGAAAATGTGATTTATGTGAAACCTTATAGGTTGAATAAATATGTAACGTCCCCAAAATAGGTATACATCATCCATCTTGAGTCGCCAAATACATGGTACAGAAATCAAATACAAACTTTTTTAATACAATTGTCGTGTAAAAATACGACAAAACATAGCTGAGTTTTTACATGAATATTATCTCATAGACAATATCCAAACTCAAATTCAATCCTCATTACACTTATTATCACACTAAGTAGTGAGGACTACTAAAATAACCATCTCGGACCGTCACTCCATTCCCCGACTAGTCTCGGCTATGTTCTCATTTTCTGAAGAGAACAATAAAAGCAAAAGGGTGAGCTCAACTATCCTAGTAAGAAATATTATGACTAGAATAATGCATAATAAATTATCATTAGCCTTCAACAGTGTTAAACTGATAAAATACAATAAACATCAAGTTTAACTGCAGCGAAACAAACAATCTATTAGAAGAGTCAAGTAGAGCATGATATCTACTATCTTCTATGATTTAAAAAGTTTTTCATCCACTTTATCGCTGAGACTCAGCTTAAAAAATAAACCACATCATCGAATCATCCCTGCACTACGGGTCAAGGATATTCATGTAATCATCAATGGTCATGATTATACTAAATAATCCATGGTCATAATCATACCAACAACTGTTCATCAATGCACTACGGGCCAATGAGGACTTTTACCACATCATTTGTAACATTATGGGTCATGATTATACCGAATGATCCCTGGTCATAATCAATCAATCAACAGTCCATCTATGCACGTAAGTCAAAGATGACTTTCATCACAATATAAGCATGAGGATGATGACAATGATATAAGCATTAATCAAACGAAATCAAGGATAAATATTAAAGACTGTAAATTTATCCAGAGTTTAAAAATATCCAAATTATCAACACGATACTGCTTTATGGAGTAAAATTCAAGAATAAAATTCATGTATCAAAAATAATTTGGACAGAAAAGAAATATATTTTTCGGGTGAATAGTACCCCGTGAATAGTACCCTGTGAATAGTACTTCGGAAATAGTACCTCGTGAATAGTACCCCGGTATAAAAAGTGCCCCAAATACCCGAGTGAATAGTAACTGGGTGAATAGTAACCCGTGAATAGTAACTAGTGAATAGTACTCTGGCATAAAAAGTGCATGCCCCGAATACCCGAGTGAATAATATTCGAGTGAATAGTAACTGGGTAAATAGTAACCCGTAAATAGTAACTCATGAATAGTATTCTGGTATGAAAATATCAATAATTATCAAGAAAGCTCAGAATAATATTTTCATGAAAAGATACTAGATGAAACGCAAATATCAAGGATATTCTACTAATTTCACGGAGTATAGAAGCAATACTTTAACAGAATGGGTGTAGAATTAGGAATACGAAACGAAATAATATTACTCACATACTACAGAGTATGGAAGAAAATATTATTTCTACGAATACTAAAAAAAATAATATCCCTTACCTCAGAAGAAGATTGGATACTGGAATAGTGAAGTAGTAGACTTCTCTTATTCTTTCTCTCTATAGCTTCTTTCTCTATAATTGCTCTTGTGAATCTTAGTGAATTGGTGAGAATGAAAGAAGAATGAGTGTGACGCCCCCAAAATAGGTCTACACGACCCATTCTGAGTCGCCAGATATGACACTACAAAAATCAAATACAAACTTCATTTATACAACTGTTGAACTGTCGAGCAGAGTACGACAACACATAAGCTGTGAGTTTTAATACAAATATATGTAACTCTTATGGTGCCTCGACCACAACACCTTACAATGGTACTTTACGTAAAAGTAAAGTCAATAACTATTTTAGAAATTAAAATATTTGGAAAATGCTCAAGGAAACCTTCGTACATGGGAGGCCATGTATCTAAGTTATGATAGATATCATATGACTCGAGAATTATCCTTGGTTGAACCAATAGACCCCAAAGAAAAATGAGAAGATTTTTGTCATGTTCTTTCCAATGGTGTGTCTTCTCTTGACATATATTATCTCCATTGTCTCCAATTGAGAATTATATTTCAACCAAACTCCAAGATTATATATGTAGTGCTCATAGATATAATTAGCAAGTGCATGTGCACAACCTTGTCTTATGATAACACGAAGTCGTCTGTCATTAGACATCTTGTATGATAGTGGCAAAACACCCTTCCAAAGTTGCATTCACCTCACCCTATTTGGTTCACCAAAATCGACGGTTAAAATGATGTATAAAATATGACACACTTATTTAAAATTCTCAATAAAATTATTTCCATACTGCTTTTAGGGAAACCTCAACATCTATAGACCATCGCTCTATTCCCTCATTACCCTCACGACCCAAATACACTCTTATTACCCGAAAGGAATTGTGAAGCAAAAGGGTGAGCACAACTAGCCCAGTAAAGAATATCATGACTAAAGATAATTAAATTATCAATAGCCTTCTTCAATAATAAATCAGAGATTTAGAACATATAGTATATGATAAAACTTTTCAACCATAGTGGCAGCGGAACAAGCAATCCATTAGAATAGTCAAATAGACCATAAAGTCTATTACTCACATACTACAGAGTATGGAAGAAAATATTATTCCTTATGAATACCAAAAAAAATAATATCCCTTACCTTAGAAGAAGACTGGATACTAAAATAGTGAAGTAGCAGACTTCTCTTCTTCTTTCTCTCTATAGCTTCTCTCTCTATAATTACTCTTGTGAGTCTTAGTGAATTGGTGAGAATGAAGAAAGAATGAGCTTCTATTTATAGAAAAATACAGTTTCGATAATTGCACGTTTTGGGCCTCAAAATATTACAGTATAATACCTTCATCTTTTCCTTCATTTTTAATTTAGTCCTGACTATTATCAAACTTGCACCACCTCCCCTAATAGTACATCATGTGAATCAATAGTACATTCATGTGAATCAATAGTTCTATACATGTGAAAAAAATAGTTACAGTATAGTTGTAAGACCCCAACTTTTATGAATAAAGAATAATTTTCTCGAAATATATTTTTGAATATTATGGTATGGATTTGATATAATGTTATAGTTGTGGGTAATATTTACAAATTTTGCAAAGTAGGCAAGTGGTTATATAATATTCGATTGGTCAGGGAATATTCATTTTAACAAGGAATATCCGTACGATGACACAATCATTAGTGGACCCCACAACGGAAGTATTGTCGTAGTTAGAAAATGACATAATTATCTTTTTTATAAAAATAACGGCGAAAGTTTTACCGTTAAACTGTTGAAATACCCGGTAGTAAAAGTACAGTAATACGCGTGGTTGCATAGTAGCACACAATATTGATTATTGATGCTTACGTGAGAAGTCACTCAGTTATACTCAATTATTACTACAAAATTCTTTGATCATATCTCTCATATTATTGATTCGATTATTGTCACAGTATCATCTGCATAATATGATATATTATTAAATCAATAATTGAGACGACAAAGTTATTCATATTATCAAATTGTAATATTTATAATGTTTAGAAGTTCTGTCAAGGAGAGGTTTGGTCATCTAATTGCGCGCTAATAAGGAAAAATCCTTATCAAAAAGCCCCCTCTTTCCTGGGAATGACCTGGTTGTTAAATATTCTGAGTTATAATATTAATGATGAATAAGTTCGTGTTGATTAAAAATGAAATTGATAGTTCCATTGTGTTGGAATTATTAGTGTTAGTGGAAATCGACATTTATTTCGATATTAATTGATGTCTGAAAGTTATACTGACCAGTCTGGTAATTAACCGAATAAATGAGCAATTAATTGCTATTAATTCACATGATTATAACAATTTGTTCTCATGTGTGTACTATTGATTCACATTCTTGTACTATTAGGAGAGTTGGTGCAAGATTGAATGGAGGTATAGATGGAGGTACTATACTGTAATTTGTATTTTCACATGATTATAACTATTGATTCACATGATTGAACTATTGATTCACATTATTTACTATTAGGGGAGGTGGTGCAAGTTTGATAATACTTGCAGGACTAAATTAAAAATGAAAGAAAAGTTGAAGGTATTGTACTGTAATATTTTGAGCCCCAAAATGTGCAATTATCAAAACTATATTTTCCTATAAATAGAAGCTCATTCTTCCTTCATTTCTCACCAATTCACTAAAGTTTTAGAGCAATTATTATAGAGAGAAATTATAGAGAGAAAGAAGAAGAGAAGTCTACTACCTCACTATTCTAATATCCAGTTTCTTCTAAGGTAAGGGGTATTATTTCTTTCATATTCATGAAGAGAGCTTCTGTTATTCCATTCTTTATTATTATGTTGGAATAACCTATCTATGCAAAGTACCGTATACATGGTGAAATTCTTCTGTTATTCCATTCTTTATTATTCTGTTGGAATATCCCGTGCATGCAAGTGATTTACGCATGACCGTTCCATTCTTTATTATTCTGTTGGAATAACTCATGCCTATGTGGATTATCACATGCATGGTGAATGATCCTTCGTATTCATTCCTTATTAAATTGTGGTAATGATCTGTCTACGTGGATTACCACATGACGGGTGAAAATCCATTTACAGTTTCATATATTCTATGATACTCACTTGGATAAAGTTTTTTCTTCTATACTCCATGAAATTAGTAGAATATCCTGGATATTTGTGCTTCATCCGGTATCTTTTCATGGAAATATTCTTCCGAGCATTCTTGAATTTTACTCCACAAAGCAAAGATCATGTTGACAATTTGGGCGTAATTGATTTCAAGATAAATTAACTTATAAATCTTTAAAATTTATTCTTGAACTTGTTTTATTGAATTATTATGTCATTGTCATCATCCTAATGCTTATATTGTGATGAAAGTCATCTTTTACGCGGCATAGATGGACCGGTATGATTATGACCGTGGATAATTCGGTATAATCATGACCTGTAATGTTATAAATGATGTAGTAAAAGTCCTCATTAGCCTGTAGTGCATTGATGGACAGTTTTTGGTATGATTATGACCAGGGATTATTCGTTATAGTCATGACCATTGATGATTTAATGAATATCCTTGGCCCGTAGTGCAGGGATGACTCGATGATGTGGTTTATTTATTAAGCTGAGTCTCAGCGATAAAAATTAATGAAAACATTTTAAATCATAGAAGATAGTAGATATCATGCTCTACTTGACTCTTCTAATGGATTGCTTATTCTACTGCAGTTAAACTTGATGTCTATTGTATTTTATCAGTTTAACATTGTTGAAGACTAATGATAATTTATTCTGCATTATCTTAGTCATAATATTTCTTACTGGGCTAGTTGAGCTCACCCTTTCTTTCACTGTTCTCTTTAGAAAATGAGAACGTAGCCGGGACTAGTCGAGGGAGCGATTGTCCGTGATGATAACATTAGTAGTCCTCACTATTCTATTAAATAGTGTGACAATAAATGTAATGAGGACTCCATTGAGTGTGGATATTGTCTAGATGATAATATTCTTATTAAAACTCTTAGATTATGTTTTGTCGTATTTTACACGACTGTTGTATAATTAAGTTGTATTTGAATTTTGTACCATGTATTTAGCGACTCAAGATGGGTGATGTATACCTATTTTGGGGGCGTCACAATAGTACCTTCATCTATACCTCCATTTTTAATTTAGTCATGCAAGTATTATCAATCTTGCACCACCTCCCCTAATAGTACATGCATGTGAATCAATAGTACACACACGTGAACAAATAGTTATAAGCATGTGAATTAATAGCAATTAATTGCTCATTTATCTGATTAATTACTCGATTGGTCAATATAACCTCCATACATCCATTATTATCGAAATAGATGTCGATTTCCACTAACACTAATAATCTTAACACAATGGAAATATCAATTTCATTTTTAATGAATACGAACTTATTCATCATTAATATTATAACTCACAATATTTAATAACCAGATCATTCCCAGGAAAGAGGGGGCTTTCCGATAAGGATTTCTCCCTATTGGCGAGCAATTAGGTGACCAAACCTCTCCTCGACAGAACTTTCTAGACATCGTCAATATTGCAAATAATAATATAAATAACTTTGTCGTTTCAATTATTGATTTAATAATATAAAATATTGATACTGTGACAATAATTGAATCAATAATATGAGAGATATTATGCAGCAATTACTGTAGCAATAATTGATTATAATTGAGTGATTTCTCACGTAAGCATCAATAATCAATACCATATGCTACTATGCAACCACGCGTATTACTCTACTTTTACCACCGGCTAGTTCAACAGTTTAACGGTAAAACTTTCACCATAATTTTTATAAAAAGATATTTCTGTCGTTTTCTAATTACAAAAAAACTTCCGTTGTGGGGTCCACCAATGATTATGCCATCGTACGAATATTCCCTGTTAAAACGAATGTTCCCCGACAGAACGAATAGTTTATATCAACTTGCTTACTTTGCAAAATTTTCACATATCACCCTTAACATTAACCCTTTCTTAATTTAACCATTTACTAAATAAAATAATAATTATAAGAAAATTGAATACTTTCATTTCATAAAATTTGGGATCTCACAATGAGCTTCTATTTATAAGAAAATATAGTTTCGATAATTGCACGTTTTGGGGCTCGAAATATTATAGTATAATACCTTCATCTTTTCGTTTATTTTAATTTAGTCCTGTAAGTATTATCAAACTTGCACCACCTCCCCTAATAGTACATCATGTGAATCAATAGTTCAGTCATGTGAATCAATAGTTCTATACATGTGAAAAAAATAGTTACGGTATAGTACCTTTATCTATACCTCTATTTTTAATTTAGTCATGCAAGTATTATCAATCTTGCAACACCTCCCCTAATAGTACATGCATGTGAATCAATAGTACATACATGTGAACAAATAGTTATATGCATGTGAACTAATAGCAATTAATTGCTCATTTATCCGATTAATTAACCGATTGGTCAATATAACCTCTAGAAATCAATTATTATCGAAATAAATGTCGATTTCTATTAACACTAATAATCCTAACACAGTGAAAATATCAATTTCATCTTTAATCAACACGAACTTATTCATCATTAATATTATAACTCATAATATTTAACAATCAGATCATTCTCAGGAAAGAGGGGGCTTTCCGATAAGGATTTCTCTCTATTGGTGCGCAATTAGGTGACCAAACCTCTCCTCGACAGAACTTTCTAGACATCGTCAATATTGCAAATAATAATATGAATAACTTTGTCGCCTCAATTATTGATTTAATAATAATAGATATTTTGCAGATGATATTGTGACAATAATTGAATCAATAATATGAGAGATATTATGCAGCAATTACTGTAGCAATAATTGAGTATAACTGAGTGACTTCTCACGTAAGCATCAATAATCAATACCGTGTGCTACTATGCAACCACGCATATTACTTCGTATTTTACTACTAATGGGTAGTTCAATAGTTTAACGGCAAAACTTTCGCCGTTATTTTTATAAAAAGACATTTCTATCATTTTCTAACTCCGACAATACTTCCGTTGTGGGATCCACCAATATAATTGTGTCGTCGTACGAATATTTCCTATTAAAACGAATATTCCCCGACCAATCGAATATTTTATAACAACTTGCTTACTTTGCAAAATTTGTAAATATTTCCCACAACTATAATATTATATCATATCCACACCATAATATAAAATATATTTCGAGAAAAATTATTCTTCATTCATAAAAGTTGGGGTCTTACAAAATAGGTTTTATTTAGTGTTATGCTTTCTGTTATGCTTAGACAATAACATAAGTTTTTGTATTATAAAAGATAAAGCATTAAGTCAATGGAAGATAATAGACCATTACATATTCCAAGCATTCAATCTTTGTAAGAATATATAGTAACCAACACACAACCAAAATGCATTCACCAAAATCACATAACCAAAATGCATTATCTAGCATTACAGAACCAAAATGTATTCACCAACAGTAAGTTGAGATAAAAATTCCAAAAGATAAGAAACCTAAACTTAATATCCCAAAAATCAGTCCCAAAAGATAACAATCCTAATTTTTATCTAACTTTGCTCCATCCTTGTTCGTTGGAATTTTGTATGTCCCTCGTGTAGATTTTTGGTTGCCAACATTTATCTTCCTTTTCCCCCTCTTCTGGTTTGAATTTTGGAAGAAACTAAGCTTAGACTTGGTGTTTGGAAGCCCATTCCACTAAGGTATGCTTCATTTGGTGGGGTACTAACTGAAGGGGTATTATTGATAGGAAAATTAGTAGTATTCATCATACGTGGAGTTGGCATCTACAAAATATGCAAGCTCTCAAATTAATTAAGTAATTAAATGATAACATGAAAAGTAGACCAATATAGGTATGCTTTTACTTACAAACATAAATGCGTGTGGGGGTCTATCTTTCCCTTTTTCATTAGAGCATCCCACTTTTTATTTACCTTTAATTGTGTACTGTAACATATATCTCATAGTTAGTCTTTATCATTCTCAATAAATATAATGAACATGCTAAATGGAAACTTACATTAGGTGTTGGTTCCCTTGCATTGTTGAATTGGTCTCCCTCTTTAATTACTATACCAGGCAGTGCAATAGGATGTTCAGTGGGTTCTTCAACTTGCTCTTTTGGCTCTTCAACTTGCTCTCTTGTGGGCTCTGCATTGGTCTCTTTAACTAGGCATTGGTTCCTTCTATGATCAGACTTTCTACAAATGCTACAATGCATTTTCTTTCCTACTCTACTCACCCTCTTCATTTGACCATTATTTCCTTTATCTTCCCAACCTTCTCTCCTTCTCAGCCTCTGTGGTCTGCCTCTCAGTTTCTTTGGTATTGGCGGAGGCCCATAATGTCACAGTCTGTGAATTCCCAAAAATCTTCACCATTTAACACCTCAAGAATATAACTATAAGTCTTGAGGTAAGTATCTCTACTATACCAGTGGGCTACATAGTCTATTGGATTTTGATAAATTGATAGAATTGCTGAGACAACATGACAACATGGGATGCCAGAAAGGTCCCACACTCTATATGCACAAGTTCTATCATTAAGATTCACAGTAAAGGCTTTACCTCTTTCCTTGACTTGGAATGAGAATTTTCAATCCCAAAGTGGATCACAATGGGCAGAGGCAATGATGGCTGCATCAAGTTTCTTCTTAATTCTTGGACAAATTAAATCCTCTGACTTAAGCATAACATCCCTTTTCTGATGCAATCTAACCATGATTTGATCATGAATTTCCTGCAGCATTGTTAGAACTGGCATGTACCTAGACAATATTGATGTAAGAGTAAGTGTAACTGACATTTGACTTGTGTAACTTGATTATATTGCAAGAACATTACAATAATATAATTTGTAGTAAGTTAATAATAATTTACCTACCTTTGATAATCCAAGCATTGAAGCATTCAGACATGTTATTCTCAACATTATCAACCTTTGAATGAGTGCCAAAATAAGCTTTAGATCAAACCTTTAGATCATGCTCAATAATCTTATCATGTGTAGGGCCAGAAAGCCTCTTAATCTCCCTCATTGCTCTCTTATGTGCTTGATCATGAGTTGCACATGTAGCTTCCCAAAATAATCTCTTTAGTGCCTGTGTAGTGAACCTTTTCCTCTAGTTGGCATAAATTTGTGTAGTACAATTTCTATGCTCAACATGAAGAAGCAATTCAACTATAGCATTCTTCAAACCTTGTACAATACAAACTCAATTAGTAAAGCATATGCAATTAGTAAAAAGAGGCATTTAGTAAAACAGAGACATTTATAGTAAATATATACCTTTTGTTGGTCACTGATTATAGTAAATCCATAGCCTTCACCAAGTTTAAGGTCATCAGCCAACAACTCCAAAAACCATCTCCAACTGTCACCATTTTTAGTTTCTACAACAGCCATAGCTATAGGGAACATTTGATTATTCCCATCCCTTCTCATAGCAGATAATAATTGACCCCCATATATAATTTTTAAGAAACAACCATCCAATCCAAGAATTGGCCTACAACCCTCTCTCGAAGCTTTCTTTAAGCTGTCATAGCAAACATAAAATCTTTTGAACCTGAGCTCATCTTTAGGATTAAGCCTAGTGGTTTTGATGTTGACTGTATTCATTTTGTTACTTCTCATAATCTCTACCCCAAAATCCCAAACCCTTGAATAATGTTCCTTCATAACTGCATGTATACTTGTAAAAGCTAAATTTCTGACCCTCATACACTTCACAAGTGTTACATCCAATTTCAACTTAATTTTAATCTCTTATTGCATGTCCTTCAACCTCCAGTTTAGATTTTTCCTTATCCTAATTTCATAAAACTCTACCAAAAATTTGGTGTTTGCCAACTTATTTTTAAAACTGTACACACAATTATGTGTGTCCAGTATTAACTTTATTTCCACATTCTCAGTCCCTTAAATATAACTGGTCCACAGTTTCCAAAGGCAACCCTTATCACACCTAACCTGCACTCTTTCCTTGTCGTTTACCTTGTACCACAACTTCCTACCATTAGCAATGGTAGTCTTAAATTCATTGAAATTGGAAAATCTGATAGTGTGCAAACTTTATGTGCTTTCTCTTTGTTTTTGGGTTAAAAATATCACAATGTATAGGCTTTTTCTTTTTTATAAGGGGACCCACAAAACCAAGGTTCTCATCTTCACTGCTTTTTGAGGGGGACCTTAATACATCACTGTCCTCATACTCACTATGCCAATCACTATCATCATCAGAGTCACTGACTGTCGACGTCGGGATTTTTAAATGTCCTTTTTTTCGTTACTTGTTCTTTGGTGTTCTCATGTTAATGTGAGATTTGTTTGAAAAAACAAGTGAAAAAGGTCCGACATGTATAATGTCAACGATTTGACTTTAAGATTCGTCAGTTGGTGTATATTAACTGGTTGCACCAACGCAACCGAAAAAAGATTTGCACATTGACCCAGTGATTTGACACTGCTAAACGGGTCTGTGAAACCGAGATTCATTTGGGTTCGGGGGCTTGATTATGCGGAGGGAAGGTGTTAGGCACCCCCCGACATCTGTGTTGCCACTGTGACTGCCACTTTTCAAAGAAACTGTTATATGAATGTGTGTGTGTGTGTGGATCAATGTGCAATTATTTGGAAGTAGTGCTACGCCTCATTCGCACCTATATACAAAGGGTTTGAATTTATGGAAAAATTCGGTTTTAAACAAGGTATAGCAATGAAGTTTTATAAAAAGAGGTTTTTCAAACCCTGTGCTCAATAGTAATTGAGGCCTTTGATACTTCCATTTTATTATTAAATGTTCTATTTGTTTGCTTTTATTTTTGAGATGCAAGATCTTCGAGAAAATAATATACAAGCAGCGTCAAACTCCTCAAGGGCATGATAGTCATCCAAGAAAATTCGAGACAATCGTAGAATAATGTACAAGTCACATATAAATTGAAAAAATGTCCATCACGGAATCAATCTAGATTCAAGAACTCAATCATGATCGATGATTCCTAGGCTCACATGATACCGCAGCTTTATATGAAAAAAAGTAAGGCGACTATATATATAAAAAAGTCGTAATATATATATACAGAGATGATGATCAACCACCACGAAGCAACTCCATGGGGACCGTAAAAGTAAATAAAGCAAGAATGCGATCAACCACCATAAGAAGTAAACTCAAAGCGGACGAAATGTAAATAAAGCAAGAAAAAGCGATCAACCGCCATGAAGTAAACTCCAAAGTGACAAAATGTAAATAAAGCGGTAAAAGGCCACAAAATAAACTCCAGCTCCCATGTAAATGTAAATATATATATATATATATATATATATATATATAGCGAAAGAACGCACCTGATGTAAATCTGTGCTCATCTGATATGTCCGATAACAATTATATATATAAGTATATATACATATAAAAGCAAGTAAATGCAACTTGGATGTAAATCCAGGCTCATCTGGATATGTTCGAAAACAAGTATATATATATATATATATATATATATATATATATATATATATATATATATATATATATATATATATATAAAAAGCAAATAAATGCTCCAGACCGAAGTATAGGCTCAATCGAGGCATAACTCGATAATGTTAGTCAATATATATAAATATATACATATAAAAGTATATATATATAGACATAAATGAAAACCACGGACCGAAATCCGGGCATACACACACAACACGACTCTCAATGTGTATAACGGTGTGTGCAAAGATGAAAAGAAAGGCTTTATAGAATATAAGAAGGCTTACAGTGGGCTGCCAATGTAGACTTCTATGACTTTATATGGATAAACACTCAGCTCCCGCCGGATAAAAGTATAGCTATATGTGAGCTAACAGATGTCTAAAATGAGGAAACACTCAATATGGGTGTGTACGGAGCAAATTAGACAGGGCTTCTTCGCCTTTTTCTCTCCCAAAATGGCTAGCCCAAGCCCCATATATATAGAATCGATGGTCAGCAGTGTGAACCTGCAGTAACTCTCGATACATTTGCTTGCGGTCGTCGGTGCATTAGGGCCTCATGGGTCCTGTCTGCTCCTCAAGTACGCACATGTCAGGTAATGTAATGTCCGCTCGAACGTGCAGAACTTCAATCCGAGCATCCGAATGAGGTGTACAAGACCATCTTCAGACTGCTTTTGTCGAGAGTTACGTAATGACATGGGATTTGCCCTTTTTGATTCCAGGAAGGTGGGTCCATGACCGAAATAGCATTCCCGGGTTCCCGTCAGGTAATCTGGTAAGCTGTTTCGCGTAGTTTTCACTCTGAAGTTAAGATATGAGTCTTGTGTGACTAATTTTGAATTAATTTGAGTTGACATGAGTGTATTTGATTTTAAGTGAAGTTGAGTTGGCAAAATAACCATTTTGCCCCTCCCGGGGTTATCTTCGGTTTTCGCACAGTTGTAGCAGGTTTTTCCCAGGGTTATCTCTGAGATGGTCATGCTGTTGACTTTGAATGTACTCAAGGTTATCTCTGAGGTTGGAATTGATGTTGTGGTCCTCCAAGATTACCTCTGGAGTGAAAAAGATGCTTTTGTGCTCTCCTGCACAGTTAATAACAGGAAAAGAAAATTTTGAGTGTCTACAGATGCCCCTCTTTATCATGTTCATGCAATGCAATGGAATGGACATGATAAAGATTAGTAGACACTTGAAACATGAAAATGTATTTTCAATGATGCAGATCGCAATGTAGTGAATGTGATGATGACTATTAAAAATGTTTTTCGCAAATCGCAGTTCGCAAATCGTACATCGCATTTCACACTTCGCATTTCGCTTTTGGCCAATCGTACTTAGCAACTCACAACTCGCACATCGCATTTCACATATCACAAATCGCAATATAATGCATGTTTAATATGTTTTCGCAAATCGCTTTACCTTTATCGGGGATTGCTGATGCCTATGCTGGTGTCGACTTCAACGGTTTGGCTTTTTGTCGATGCCGCTAATGCCTGTTTGATGTAGAGAGATTGAGACGTCGATGATGCATACACTGGTAGTTTACAATGGTGCCTACCCTGATGGTGATTTGATAACAGATCCTACCCTGTTGGTAGTTGACATCGCCTAACTATTTTGGTTCCCACTCGAACGGTAGTATACAAAGCTTTCATTGCTGGACTGTCTTGATGTTGCACTAAATTGATACCAATGGTTTTGAATACCGGATCTCCCGATACCTTCGCTAAAGTAATATTCAATGGTTTGCTTCACCAGACTCTACCTGATGTGACGCTTGATAGAGATGTACGTTGATGTAGCGTATTTGCACACGTGCAGATCACGCGTGATGTGATGATCTAGATTTTCTTAGGAGCCTATTGTCCTAAATTGATGCAGATTGTAATTTATATGGAGTAAAAAAATTTTCTCACCTTTTTTGAGGTGATTTGGAGTTTTCTTTCGCTATTGGGTGCTTATGCCCCATTTCCTTGAACATTTAATTTGCAACCCGGCTGAACTGATAACCTGAATGCCGCTGATATCCTTGGAGGGTGCCGTCTGTACTTTCGCTGCCGAACTTTGAACTTTAGTGTAGAGGCCTCAGCTTATAAGGATTTGGCGCAAATTGATGGTGTACATTTCATTCGCCAGACCCTTTGTCATTGGGCTTCTGCTCTTAAGTTAATAACTTTGTTGAGAATTTTCCCCTTCGTTTGTAGGGGCAAGCTAATGTCACCATGATTTCTTTCAGGAGTTTTCCTTCTTTTGATGAGAGGCTTGATCCCGCCTTAAAATCCTTTGCTTTCCTGGAATCAGAAAATACCCCAGTCCTTTCGCATACTGATGTCGGGGATTCATACAAGAAACTCTCTTTGTTGATGAAGTCGCAAGTGAATAATATCCAAATCGCTAATGAGCTGATGTGAGGGAAGCTTTGATGATGATGGACCATGCTGATGGTGTTGACTGGGGCATTTTCCTATTTAGGATGGTTGATAAATGCCCCAGTGTTGAGTTGTCGTTGTTTCCAAGATTGCCCAAGTCTTGTTGTAGGGGTCGCAATATCGTGTTGTCGTCAATTTTGAAATTTCCCCAGCCTTGCTTGTTGTCTGGGATAGTCACTTTGACAGATGGGCTGATAAGATGCTGAGATCACAAGAGGTTTTTACCTCTGTACCAGATGGTGAACAGACAGTAGAGTTGGGCTTTGATGTCTTCAATCATTATTCCTGACTTGTTATTGCAATTAGTCTTGATTTTCTTCTAATTTAATGAAGACTCATGATTAAGGGTGTCGAATCTTTGAAGGTCCTCGCTTCTGGTTGTCTTGGCATATCGCTGTTTCTTCCTTTTTGGCATTTATGCCAGATTTCATGGAATGACATTGCAGTGTTGTTGGCTCTTCTCCACATAGGTCGCTGACTTGGAGGATCGTTCTTGGGATCGACATTTGGATTTGGACGTTTCTTTTGAGGGTCAGACCGCACCACTGATGGTTGCCTACGTACTCCCGTGAGTGTGGGAGATCAGGTCTGCGTAGTTCCTACTTGATGAGATAAATGGTTTGAGAAGTGTTTGTTTGAGAAGTGTTTGTTTGGGTTTTTGTTTGGTTTGATCGCACCAGAAATGGTTGCCTATGTACTTACATTGAAGAGGGGAGATCAGGTCTTTCGTAGTTCAGGCTTGATGAGCTGAAACCTGAATGACTTAATTTTTGATTTTTTGATTTTTTGATTTTCTTTTTCTTTTTTTTTCCTTTTTTTTTCTTTTTCTTTTGTTTTTTTTTCATACATGCATGGAAAATAAAAAGCATACTGCAAAGGAAGTGATACCGTCCCAACATCTTCTGGAACTCACAACTTTATCCCCTGGATCTACATCTTTTTGGCTAGTTGAGGCCTGATAGTCCAATTGTCAGAGGTTGTGTTGCCTTCAAGGCTCGCAACAGAGGTTACTTCTTGGTTTTGAATGTCTTCACTTATGGCCATAACTTGATCGTTTCCTAGTTCAGTACATTCCTCAGGGATGCTTGAGCTGGACCCATCGCAAAAAGGTATGAAATCTTGATTCTTTGATGGGTTGGTTTCCCCGACAACCTTGCTACCTTTTCCTTCATCTGTTCCTTCACACTTTTCCTGGGCTTGAGAGGATTCGATCATGAAATCTCCCTCAAACTGTTGTCGTATTTCTTGCAAGGAACTTTCTTTTTTTACTTTTTCTTCCTTGGAAAGGATCAATATTTCCTCCGCATCATCCAAGGTTATAAGATCTGGACTATGGTTGTCATCTTTGGACCACAGGATGTTGGAGGTTGGCGGAGGAATCTCCTTTGGGGATTCCCTTGTCTCTCTCGTCATTTTCTCGCATTAGATCATTCCATCTTGGGTTCTCGCCAGATTATCGCTATAGCCTTCACCTCATTTGCAATGCTTGTCTCGAGTGGACATCTTAAGCTTTTTATTGCCTTCTCGCTTTTTTTGGTCATGGAAATTCTATCTCCAGCTCTCCACTTTCAATTAGATCCTGGATTTTATGTCGCAAAGACCAGCATTCCTCAGTCGTATGTCCAAGTGAGTTAGAACGGTAAAGACATATCTTGGTGGAATCATAACTCTTTATCTTGGGATTTATAGGAGGCAGTAACTCAGTAATCCTTCCTTCGCTTATCAGAGAGTATAACATTTCTTCATTGGATTTGCTTAGAGGGGTGAATTTTCGGGCTCTTGTGGAGGTTGTTTGATCTTTCTTCTTTGAGAATTCGCATTCCCCCGAGCGATTTTTCCGTTGGCGAGGTCTGCTAGCAATTTTATCATCCCCCTTTTCTTGACCTTCTGATAGTTGAGTTAAGAAATGCCTCGTATCCTGATGTTGGCGCACTATCAGCTTAGCTAGCAGATTTACTTGATTCTGGATTGTCTCTAATTTTTGCATTACCATGATACCTTCCTCCAAGTTTTCCCACTTTAGGACATTTGTTCTGTGCCTTTGGGGGTAGTCCTCTATCTTTTGTGTGGACTTACGAATTGGATATATTTCAGCGCTTCCTGACCCAATCATGTTTACTTCTTCCATATCATGCTACAACGGAAGGTTGGTGTTGACATTTTGTTGATCAAGTTGTTGGACCACAATACTGCCACTTTCGATCAGATTTTGAATTTTATGCTTTAAGGACCAACAATCTTCCGTATCGTGTCCCTGGAGACCCACGAGTGGTAAGCACATCTTTGGCTTGGATTATATCTTTTGCTCCCCGGTTCTGAGGGTGGAGCCAGCCCGGTAATTTTCTTGTGATCCATTAATATTGCCAATACATGTTCAAGGGAATCGCCTAGTGGAGTGAACACCCGATTTTCCGTTCTTTCAAATTTTCTTTTCCTATCTGGGTATTGGTTGAATGCAGCCTGTTGTTGAGATGATAGATTTTCTTGTATTTTCTGAATGGGGGGACTGTAGGTTGGTCTCCTAATTTGCCCTTGTACAACAAGGGATACACATCTTTATTGCCTTTATCAGGTACACCCTTGGGATCGCTCGCATACTTGCCAGTATGTATATGCTTGGCGACTGCTTCCAAGGCAGTGAAGTCTTTAATCTTGCCTGCCTTCAGGCCCATTTCGGCCATTTTGCCGTGTTTGATCATTTCCGAGAATGGCTTTCCTATGCCTGCTAGGATCCTCTCGTAGTACGGAGCCTCTTGGATATCAATAAACGTCATTACCATTTCAGCTTCTGTCATTGATGGAATGACTTGCGCTGCTAGATGTCTCCACCTTTGGGCATATTCTCGGAAAGATTCAGTACTTTGCTTTTTGACTTTAGTCACTTGGTATCGATCCGGTGCCATTTGTGACTGAAAATTGTATTGATTTAGAAAGGCGTGGGCCAATTCTTCCCAATTGTGAATTTTGGCATTGTCAAGTCGGGCATACCAGGCTTTAGCCTCTCTAGTGAGACTCTTTTGAAAAAAGTCGCATTCTCGAGGCTTTCATCTTCAAAGATAAGATCCCAGTTCGCTAATGTACACTTTCAAAAAGTGTATAGGGATCGCCTTCCCCATTGTACTTTTTCAAACTCGGGACTTTGAATTTGGCGGATAATGAGCCCCCGGAATATGCAAAGATCTCAAATAGGTGACACTCCCATAATTTCCAGCCTCTTTGATCGAATTTGGATGGTCTCCTCCATTTGTTGGACTTTCTTTCTTATATCCCCAGTTTCTCGATCATCCCTGAGATTTGTGATTTCTTTATTAGAATGAGGTTTAGGTATCTGTGTTTCCATCTCTTTACCAATACCTTGACTGCCCCCTGGTGTGGATGACTCTGGTTGAGTAGGCATTGTTTGGTGCTGGATTCCTCCATATGCAGAAGATTCTGTGTGGATGGGTATTTGTGGACCCTGAATAGATTGGTGTAGTTCTTTGAGCATAACAACCAACTCTGTCATTTGATAGCTTAATATTTCGAACTCTTCGCGAGAGACAGAAGTTGGATCAGGTTGGACACTTTTATCCATGTCTGACTCTGGGCTTAATGCCCTTTTGGACTTTGAACGGGAAACAGGATCAATTGCTTCCCTACAAAAAGACTTACGTAGTTTAGCCTTAGGGAATGTATAAATGTTACATGCTATGTGATGTATCCATTTTAGGAATATTATCCTGTAAAACGGATGCAAGCGGTTTATAGCATTTCAGGTTTTAATATGCATGTACACATATTCCTTCATATTTTCCATTACATTGAGATTAACAAGTAATTGAAATGGGAAAGTATGAAGAGACTTCCCTTCACGTTTGGTTTATCAGAGGCTGACCTATCCTAGGTTTACTCTCGCGGCTTTTTGGCATGAAGGTTCCCAGATCATCGCAATCTATTTGACGGGAAGTTAATCCGGTCTTTCAACTGGAGCGAATCTGGGTGGTGCCTTTCCTGAGCCTCGTTGGAATTAGTCTCCCTACGAGTCCAGTAATCAAACACCGACAGGATAGCCTCCTGGTGGAGGAACCACACAACATACATTCACATACAACGTGTCTCATCGTTTATGAAAATGATGACATGTATGAAACACTAATATCACAGATATAGTACAGTGCCGTAAGTAAACTGCATTCGTACACATTTATCAAAAATGTAAATGCAACATTCACACACAACCATATAATAGTTTTGAAAAGCTTGTAGTAGCGGCTTAAGCCCTCTTACTGGAGTCCCTAGCAGAGTCGCCACCTGTCGACGTCGGGATTTTTAAATGTCCCTTTTTTCGTTACTTGTTCTTTGATGTTCTCATGTTAATGTGAGATTTGTTTGAAAAAACAAGTGAAAAAGGTCCGACATGTATAATGTCGACAATTTGACTTTAAGAGTCGCCAGTTGGTGTATTTAACTGGTTGTATCAACGCAATCGAAAAAAGGTTTGCACATTGACCTAGTGATTTGACATATCGCTAAACGGTCTCGCGTGAAACCGAGATTCATTTGGGTTCGGGGCTTGATTATGCGAGGGAAGGTGTTAGGCACTTCCCCAACATCCGTGTTTCCACTACGGACCGCCACTTTTCAAAAAAAACTCATATATGAATGTGTGTGTGTGTGTGGATCAATGTGCAATTATTTGGAAGTAGTGTTACGCCTCGTTCGCACCTATATACAAAGGGTTTGAATTTATGGAAAATTCAGCTTTTAAACAAGGTATAGCAATGAAGTTTTATAAAATGAGGTTTTTTCAAACCCACATGCTCAATAGTAATTGAGGCCTTTGATACTTCCATTTTATTATTAAATGTTCTATTGTTTGCTTTTTTATTTTCTAGATGCGAAGCATCTTCGAGAAAATAATATACAATAATGCGTCGAACTCCTCATGGGCATGACAAACCCCATCCAAGGAAATTCGTACAATCAGTAAAATAATGTACAAGTCGCCATACAATTTGAAAAAATGTCCATCACTTGAACCTAATCTATGATCACATGATGATTCTAGGCTCACATGATACCGCATAGCTTTATATGAAAAGCAAAGTAGTAGTTATATATATAAGTTGTAAATATATATATACAGACATGATCAACCACCATGCAAAGCAACTCCATGGGGATCAAAATGTAAATATATAAAAGCGGTATATATATATATATATATATATATATATATATATATATATATATATATATATATATATATATATATATATATATATAGACATGATCAACCACCACGTAAGCAACTCAACGGGGACCGTAAAAGTAAATAAAGCAAGAATGCGATCAACCGCCACGTAAGTAAACTCCAAAGTGACGAAATGTAAATAAAGAAGTAAAAGGCCATGAAGTAAACTCCTGTGCCTAATGTAAATGAATATATATATATATATATATATATATATAAAAAGTAATAAATGCACTTGATGTAAATCCGTGCTCATCGAATATGTCCGACAACAATTATATATATATATATATATATATATATATATATATATATATATATATATATATATATATATATATATAAAAGCAAGTAAATGCACCTAGATATAAATCCAAGGCTCATCGGATATGTCCTGACAACAATTATATATATATATATATATATATATATATATATATATATATATATATATATATATATATATATAAAAGCAAGTAAATACTCCATATAAGTCTAGGCTCATCGATATATGTCGACAATAGTTATATATATATATATAAGTATATATATATATATATATATATATATATATAAGCAAATAAACGCCCCGCATCAAGTTCAGGCTCAATCGAGGCATAACTCGATAATGTTAGTCCATATATATAAATATATACATATAAAAGTATATATATATATATATATATATATATATATAGACATAAATGAAAACCACGGACCGAAATCCGAGCATACACACACAACACGACTCTCAATGTGTATAACAGTGTGTGCAAAGATGAAAAGAAAGGCTTTATAGAATATAAGAAGGCTTACAGTGGGCTGCCAATGTAGACTTCTATGACTCTATATTGATAAACACTCAGCTCCCGCCGGATAAAAGTATAGCTATATGTGAGCTAACAGATGTTTAAAATGAGGAAACACTCAATATGGGTGTGTACGGAGCAAATTGGACATGGCTTCCTCGCCTTTTTTTCTCCCAAAATGGCTAGCCCAAGCCCCATATATATAGAACTGATGGCCGCAGGTGTACCTGCGGTAGCCTCTGATACACCTGTGGCTGGTCATGGTGCATCCAGGCCTCGCGGGTCCCATCATCTCGAAGTACGTGCACTCGTGCAATGTAATGTCTGTTCGAACTTGCAGAACTTCAATCCGAGCATCCGAACGAGGTGTACAAGACCATCTTCAGACTGCTTTTGTCGAGAGTTACGCAATGACATGGGATTTGCCCTTTTTGATTCTAGGAAGATGGGTCCATGACCGAAATAGCATTCTCGGGTTCCCCGCCAGCAATCCGGTGAGTCATTTCAGCGTAGTTTTCACTCCGAAGTTAAGATATGAGTCTTGTGGGACTAATTTTGAATTAATTTGAGTTGACATGAGTGTATTTGATTTGAAGTGAAGTTGATTTAGCAAAATAACCATTTTGCCCCTCCCGGGGTTATGTTCGGTTTTCGCACACAACAGTAGCAGAGTTTTTCCTGTGGTTATCTCTGAGATGGTCATGTTGTTGACTCTGAATGTACTCAGGGTTATCTCTGAGGTTGGAATTGATGTTGTGGTCCTCTAGGATTACCTCTGGAGTGAAAAAGATGCTTTTGCCCTCCTGCACAGTTAGTAACAGGAAAAGAAAATTTCGAGTGTCTACACTGACATTATCTCCCTCACTATGTCTATCAACCTCTTCCATAACCTCATTCACTAACCTATCACCCTCAGCCTCACCAACTTTTGCCCCTTCATCATCTCCCTCATTCTCAGTTTCTTCAGCCTCCTCACCTTGACCTGCCCTCTCAACATCACCCTCATCTACATCACCCTCAACACCCTTAGTATTACCATCACCTACATCCCCATTAACAAAGTTTGTTTCATCACCTGCCTTTGTTTCAACTCTAGCCATCTCTGCTTTGTACTCCCTGCACCTCCTCCTAGCCTCTAATAATTCTTCATCACTACTTAATATTTCACCATCACTTTGTGCATCATTACTATCCGAGTCCCCAATCACAATTGGTGTATCATCACTTTTTTTATTTGATTTCTGATTCATTTTAATTCTATTACTCTTCCTCTTCTGATTATTCATAGTCTCCTTCTTCATGCATGCCCTTTGCTTAGTCCTCTTTAACATCTGCATATTAGCATTTGCACTAGTACTCCCCTTGTTATTATCTTCTGTATTGGGGGGTTGAGTAATAGATGTTACAACTTGTTCATTCACATAAGGTGGTTTAATCACAACTCCTCATTCATTCACAAATACATGATCAACAAAAAATTCAATCACACCAAAAGAGAGATACACTTTTACCATGTGTCTAATACTGGCATCATCATGCACCAATCTATAACCACTTTCACTAGTTTGAGCATTATTCTTAAAATAAACCTTAGCATTGCTATTATAATCCAAAGCTTCAGCAAATGACTTAATTGCAGGCATGCAGATGAAATCAATATAAACACGGGGATAAATTTCAACCTTACCTCCCTTGTACTCAATTTTAGGCTGATGAACAAATTTGCCCCCATACTGAACATGCAACTGAAAAATCCCACTCATTCTGTGAAAAAAAAAAATTACAAAACTAAATTAAAAAATATTATTTGCAGTACATGGGGGGACCGAAGAAGAAAACAATGGCAAAAATAAAATCCTATGGACCACATGTTGGATATATAAAGTCAAGAAAGATGGAGAAAATATCAAGACAAACAAGATGGCTACAACAGATTAAAAACCCCTAATTTAATCGTACCCATTCCCAACCAACCCATGTCCACAAACCCTAAATTAAAGAAATTTAGCATACCTCACAGAAGATTCGCACTAGTAGATTCGTATCTAAGAGCAATATTCGCATCAAAGACCAAGATTCGCCAGCAAGATGAGAAGTTCGCGCCTGAATCTGTCTCTCTCCTTCACTCCTTCTTGCGCTTTTCTTTTCTGTCTTTGTCTGGCCTTTAGTCGAACAAATTGGTTTTAACCACTGAGTTTCCACCGTGGCCATGACTAGGACTAACCCACGTGAAATAAATGATGTGTCATTAGAAGTGGGGTAGGTCATATCTGATGTCACAGGTTTCTATTAAAAGTCAACTCATTTAACGGAATTTGTAACGATTTGATAAAATTTTGTAGTTTAATAGTCGATTGTAAAAAAATTCACTTCAGTGATGCATTTGTAAACCGAGGTCGAGTAGAAAAGTATTTTTAACTGTAACGCCCCCAAAATAGGTATACATCACCCATCTTGAGTCGACAAATACATGGTACAAAATTCAAATACAAACTTAAATATATAACTGTCGTGTAAAATACTACAAAACATAAACTGAGAGTTTAAACAAGAATATTGTCTTCTAGACAATATCCACTCTCAATGGAGTCCTCATAGACACTATACAAACTAAAATTCAATCCTCATTACATTTATTGTCACATTATTTAACAGAATAGTGAGGACTACTAATGCTATCATCTGGACCGTCACTCCGTTCCCCAACTCATCCCAGCTACATTCTCATTTCCTGAAGAGAATAGTGAAGGAAAGGGTGAGCTCAACTAGCCCAGTAAGAAATATTATGACTAAGATAATGCAGAATAAATTATCATTAGTCTTCAACAATGTTAAACTGATAAAATACAATAGACATCAAGTTTAACTACAACGGAACAAACAATCCATTAAAAGAGTCAAGTAGAGAATAAAATCTACTATCTTTTATGATTTAAAAAGTTTTTCATCACTTTTATCGATGAGACTCGGCTTAATAAATAATCCATATCATCAAATCATCCTGCTTTTCTGAGTGCCAAGGATATTATTTAGTATCACGACCATGAATTATCCATGCACTACGGGCCAAAGATAATCGTGTTTTCATCAACGGTCCTGATCATGCCATAAAACAATTCATCTTTGCTCCCTTGGCCGAAGAGAATCCATAGCCATAATCATACCAAAAACTGTCCATCAATGCACTACGGGCCAATGAGGACTTTTTCCACATCATTTGTAACATTACGGTCATGATTATACCGAATAATTCTTGGTCATAATCATACCAAGTCCATCTATGCACTACATGCCACAGATGACTTTCAACAAAATATAAACATGAGGATGATGACAATGATGTAAGAATTCAATAAAACAAGTTCAAGAATTAAATTATCTAGGAACTAATAACGTCCAAATTGTCAACACGATACTTCTTTGTAGAGTAAAATTCAAGAATAATATTCATGCACCAAAAATAATTTGGACAGAAAAGAATTAATTTTTTTTTGTCGTGAATAGTACCCCGTGAATAGTACTTCAGGAATAGTACATCGTGAATAGTAACCCGACATGAAAAGTACTCCAAATACCCGAGTGAATAATATTTGGGTGAATAGTAATTTGGGTGAATAGTAACCCGTGAATAGTAACTCATGAATAGTATTCCGGCATGAAAAGTGTCCCGAATACCCGAGTGAATAATACTAGAGTGAATAGTAACTGGGTGAATAGTAACCCATGAATAGTAACTCGTAACAAAAAATACCAAATAAAATGATATTACATATTTAGTACAAAAGAAATGATATCTCTCGAGTATAATAATAGAATATACTAAAGCTATGAAATGGATTTTCACCCGTCATGCGGTAATCCACATATACAGATTATTTCCACAATTTAATAAGGAATGAATACAAAGGTTCATTCACCATGCATGTGCTAATCCACATAGACAGGTTATTCCAACGGAATAATAAATAACGAAACCAGGTCAGGCGAGATTCGCACCGACAGAATGTTCCAACAGAATAATAAAGAATGGAATAACAATAGAAATCACCATGCATGTGGTACTTAGCATGACGAGTTATTCCAATGTAATAATAAATAACGGAACCAATCCCAGCATAAAACGCATGCATGCGGGATATTCCATCGTAATAATAAAGACGGAACCGAGTTCGGTAAGCAGAAAACGCATGCATGTGATATTCCAATGTAATAATAAAGAATAGAATAACAACGAGAATTTCACCATGTATGCGGTAGTTCGCATGATGACAGTTATTCCAAAATAATAAATAATAGAATAATGTAAGAATTTCACCAAGTATAGGGTAGCAGCAGTATGTGAGTTATTCCAATGTAATAATAAAGACCGAATAACGTAAGTTCTCTTCATGAATATGAAAAAATAATACCCACTTACCTCAAAAAGAAGACCTGATCTTCGGAATAAAGGTAGCAAGACTTCTTTCTTCTTCTTCTCTCTCTATAATTTCTCTCTATAATAATGGCTCTAAAGCTTTAGTGAATTGGTGAGAAATAAAAGAAGAATCAGCTTCTATTTATAGAAAAATATAGTTTCGATAACTGCACGTTTTGGGGCTCAAAAAATAACAGTACAATACCTCCAACTTTTCTTTTATTTTTAATTTAGTCCTGCAAGTATTATCAAACTTGCTCCACCTCCCCTAATAGTAAATAATATGAATTAATAGTTCAATCATGTGAATCAATAGTTATAATCATATGCAAATACGAAATATAGTATAGTACCTCCATCTATACCTCCCTTTTTAACTTAGTCATGCAAGTATTATCAATCTTGCACCAACTCCCCTAATAGTAAGTGAATGTGACTCAATAGTACACAAATGTGAACAAATAGTTATATAAGCATGTGAATTAGTATCAATTAATTGCTCATTTATCCGATAAATTACCCGATTTATTAATATAACCCCCATACATCAATTATCATCGGAATAGATGTCGATTTCAACTAACACCAATAATCCCAACACAATAGAACTATCAAATTCATCTTTAATCAACACGAACTTATTCATCATTAATATTATAACTCATAATATTTAACAACCAGGTCGTTCCCAGGAAAGAGGGGGCTTTCCAATAAGGATTTCTCCTTATTGGCGCGCAATTAGGTGACCAAACCTCTCCTTGGCAGGACTTCTAGACATTGTAAATATTGCAATTTAATAATATGAATAACTTTGCAGTCTTAATTATTGATTTAATAATATATCATATAATGCAGATGATACTGTGACAATAATCGAATCAATAATATGAAAGATATGATGCAACAATTACTGTAGCAATAATTGAGTATAACTGAGTGACTTCTCACGTAAGCATCAATAATCAATACCGTGTGCTACTATGCAACCACGCGTATTAGTGTATTTTTACTACCGAGTAGTTCAACAGCATTAACGGTAAAACTTCCGCCGTTATTTTCATAAAATATTTTTGTCATTTTCTCAATCCGACAATAATTCCGTTGTGTGGTTCACCAATGATTGTACCATCGTACGGATATTCCCCGACACAAAGAATATTCTCTGACCAATCGAATATAATATAACAACTTGCATACTTTGTAAAATTTATAAATATTACCCACAACTATAACATTATATCAAATACACACCATAACATTAAAAAAAATATTTCGAGAAATTTAAATCTTTATTCATAAAATTTGGGATTTTACAATCTCCCCTCCTTATGAAATTTCGCCCTCGAAATTTACGTACGTACCTGGTATGCCGAACAGACGAGGACACTTCATCTGATTCTAACTCTTGAGGTATAACCTTCAAGCGTAGAATATATTCCAGGATTTTTAATAGGTACATCTTCATATGTTAATTATCCGCTATCTCGTCCGGTTCTAAATCAATAATGTGGTTCGGGTCATCCACATATTTACGTAACATTGATACGTGAAAAATGTTATGAACACGCGGCATACTTGGCGGTAAAACGAGTCTATAAGCCACAGTTCCTACTCGATCGAGGATTTCAAATGGGCCAATTAAATCGAGGGCTGATATTTCTTCTCTTCATCGATTCTTGCTTTTAGAATAACGCCCTCTTGAACCTTCTTCTTCACATTCATCAGCTCTGAGTCTGTAGCTTGAGCGGCTTTAACTTTATCGATTAAAGTCGATTCTACTCATATATTCGTTATCTACACGTGGGTTCGTATATTAGCATACGATCTTCTACTCAACGCGTCAGCTACCATGTTCGATTTTCCACGATGGTATTGAATGGTACGATCGTAATCTTCAACAGCTCGAGCCAACATCTTTGGCGCATGTTACATTTATTTTGGGTGAAGAAAATATTTGAGGGTTTAAGAAAAAGGTTTTGTACTGGGTTCAGTACAAAATTCGATTTCACACTCTAGGGGTAGGCTAAGAAGTCTTCAAGAATACGTCAGGAAATTTATTAACAATAGAAATATCATTCACAACTGTGACTCTCATCCAAGACTTGGATAACACGTCACATTAATACCTATCAACTTGCTATCGTCATTCACGACGTCGCTTACGAAAAAACGGCGGTTGCATTCATTCGCACTGTGAAGTCAACAACGAAAGGATCGGGGCTCTTTACTTATGGCTTGATATGACAATGATTGACTTTAGTGGTTTGGTTGCTTGAATTACATACAACAAAGTTGGTTAGAATATGAAAGCTAACAACCTTACGAAAAGCATGATGAGTAGTTAACCAATCGATTCCTAAAATCACATCAAATGCAAGTATTTTCAAAGAGATAAGATCGATAGGTAACGTGAAAGTGTTGAGTTGAATCAAACAAGATTTATAAATAGTGGAAGTAACGAAGGTTTCTCCCAATTGAGTTTCAATAGATAAATCAAATTCTAACTTCTTCGTAGTTAAATTCAAACATTGAACACAACCAGGTGGAATGAAAGAGTGAGTAGAACCGATATCTAACACGGTATAGACTTTGCAAGAGTTTATGATTAACTTACCCGTGATAATTTTATTCAGGTTCCTCGTCACGGAAAAAAAATGCTCTCTTAAACTACCGACTTTGGCTTGTCTAGGACATCCTTTGGCATCACCATCCCAGCTGGACTTGACTTCACCATACGACAAAATCAAGCTAGGTGGCCTTCTCTTCCACAATTAAAACACGTTTTGGATTGCTGCGTACAGTTTGTACGGATGTGTCCCTCCTGTTCGCATTTGAAACATACGACCGGTGGTCGTTCTTCTTCTTTTGAAACGGGTCTTTGAATGCTTTCTTTGTCTTTCCATCATTATTGAACCTTCTCTTCTTGAAATTTCCACTTCTATTATCTTGGCCATGATTACCACCGAAGTGGTTACCATTCTTGGCATGATAATTTCCCCCACGATGGTTATTATTGTTCCGATGGCCGTTGCCACCGGTACGATTATTATCGTGCTGTTGGTCATTGCCTTTTGGTTGTGCTGACTCATTATCGCGTTCCAATAACTGAGCCATATTCACAACATCTAAATATAAATAAAGTTTATGAGAAATGAGGTATTGGCGTATATCGGGTTTCAAACCTCGCAGAAACATTCGCGTCATTCGCTCCTCATTATCGACCAAATGGGATGCAAACCGAGATAATTCCACAAACTTAGCCTCGTACTGCGACACGGTCATATTATTTTGCTTCAGCTTGATAAATTCAACCTCCTTTATGTGACGAATACTTTCAGGAAAGTACTTGTCGTTGAACAATTTTTGAAATTTCTCCCAAGACATCTTGAGTGCGTCAAGCTGGGTACGTTTTACAGATTCCCACCAATGATCTGCTCGCAACATAAAGGTGGCGAATAGAACTTTTTGCTCCTCTAAGCATTCCAATACATCAAATATCTTGGTGATCTGCTTAATCCACGTCTCTGCCTTAAGTGGGTCTGGCTTTCCCAAAAACTCCGGTGGTCCCAGCTCCTTGAACTGCTTAGCGGTGACCAACCGTGGATTGCCATTATTTCCACCTATATTTTGAACATGAGTCTCTCTTACCTGTTGTTGCATGAATTGCATAAAGCCTCTGAACATTCCATCATTCATCATTTGGTCAGTGTTGTTGTTTGCCTGAGGATTGTCGCCTTCCTGATGCACATTATCCTGATTATTGATATGTGGAGACTTAACGGTATCCTGTGCTCCATTGCTATTCTCAACATTCTCGGATGTCATTTTCAAATACTGCCACAAAACAAGGGTTAATTAACATATCACATATTATCCTTATATTCTGACAGACCAATTAAATACCAAATAAACTTAGGTAGGTTATACTAGCGAAGGAATTCCCCGTCTCTCCCCTCCTAGTTCTTGTCTCACATCTCAGCTAGGGATCATATCTCTAAGCTTTGATACCAACTGTGACGCCCCCAAAATAGGTATACATCACCCATCTTGAGTCGCCAAATACATGGTACAAAATTCAAATACAAACTTAAATATACAACTGTCGTGTAAAATACTACAAAACATAAACTGAGAGTTTAAACAAGAATATTGTCTTCTAGACAATATCCACTCTCAATGGAGTCCTCATAGACAGTATACAAACTCAAATTCAGTCCTCATTACATTTATTGTCACACTATTTAACAGAATAGTAAAGACTACTAATGCTATCATCTGGACCGTCACTCCGTTCCCCGACTCGTCCCAACTATATTCTCATTTCCTGAAGAGAATGGTGAAGGAAAGAGTGAGCTCAACTAGCCCAGTAAGAAATATTATGACTAAGATAATGCAGAATAAATTATCATTAATCTTCAACAATGTTAAACTGATAAAATATAATAGACATCAAGTTTAACTGTAGCGGAACAAACAATCCATTAAAAGAGTCAAGTAGAGAATAAAATCTACTATCTTTTATGATTTAAAAAGTTTTTCATCACTTTTATCGTTGAGACTCAGCTTAATAAATAATCCACATCATTAAATCATCCATGCACTACATGCCAAGGATATTATTTAGTATCACGACTCACGAATTATCCATGCACTACACGGCCAAAGATAATCGTGTTTTCATCAATCTATCCCCGATCATGCCATAAAATAATTCATCTTTGCTCCCTTGGCAAGAGAATCCATAGCCATAATCATACCAAAAAGCGCCCATCAATGCACTATGGGCGATGAGGACTTTTTTCACATCATTTGTAACATTACTACCATGATTATACCGAATAATCCTCAGGTCATAATCATACAAAGTCCATCTATGCACTCTACAGCCACATATGACTTTCAACAAAATATAAACATGAGGATGATGACAATGATGTAAGAATTCAATAAAATAACTTCAAGAATTAAATTATCCAGGAACTAATAACGTCCAAATTGTCAACACGATACTTCTTTGTAGAGTAAAATTCAAGAATAATATTCATGCACCAAAAATAATTTGGACAAAAAAGAATTAATTTTTTTGTCGTGAATAGTACCCCGTGAATAGTACTTCAGGAATAGTACATCGTGAATAGTAACCCGACATGAAAAGTACTCCAAATACCCGAGTGAATAATATTTGGGTGAATAGTAATTTGGGTGAATAGTAACCCGTGAATAGTAACTCATGAATAGTATTCCGGCATGAAAAGTGCCCCGAATACCCGAGTGAATAATACTAGAGTGAATAGTAACCCATGAATAGTAACTCGTAACAAAAAATACCAAATAAAATGATATTTCATGAAGAGTACAAAAGAAATGATATCTCAGACGAGTATAATAGAATATATAAAACTGCAAATGGATTTTCACCCACCATGCGGTAATCCACATATACAGATTATTTCCACAATTTAATAAGGAATGAATACAAAGGATCATTCACCATGCATGTGGTAATCCACATAGACAGGTTATTCCAACGGAATAATAAATAACGAAACCAATTCGGCGCAAGAGATTACACTGGCGTAATGTTCCAACAGAATAATAAAGAATGGAATAACAATAGAAATCACCATGCATGCGGTACTTCGCATAGACAGGTTATTCCAATAGAATAATAAATAATGGAACTAGGTCCCAGACAAAAAACGTCTGATGTGATATTCCAATGTAATAATAAAGAGCCGGAACCAGTCCGTAAAAAGCGCCTGAAATAGGATATTCCTCGGAATAGATTTCGATTTCAACTAACACCAATAATCCTAACACAATAGAACTATCAAATTCATCTTTAATCAACACGAACTTATTCATCATTAATATTTTAACTCATATTTAACAACGAATTAGTTCCGGAAAGAGGGCTTTCGATAAGGATTTCTCCTATTGGTGCAGCGATTAGGTGACCAAACCTCTCCTTGGCAGAACTTCTAGACATTGTAAATATTGCAATTTAATAATATGAATAACTTTGTCGTCTCAATTATTAATTTAATAATATATAAAATATTATGCAGATTATATTGTGACAATAATCAAATCAATAATATGAGAGATATGATGTAGCAATTCTTGTAGCAATAATTGAGTATAATGGGTGACTTATCACGTAAGCATCGATAATCAATCTGGTATTGCTTCTTGTATCTGATCACAGCGTATTCTTGTACATTTAACAAGAGTGTTTCAATAGTATTAACGAGCTAAAACTTCCGCCAGTTATTTTCATAAAATATTTTTTGTCATTTTATCAATCAAATGATAATTCCGTTGTGGGGTTCACCAATGATTATGCAAATCGTCTGGATTTTCCACGACACAAAGAATATTCCCAGAGCCAATCAATATAATATAACAACTTGCATACTTTTAAAATTTATAAATATTACCCACAACGGTATTGATTATAAATACGACAGAAGTTTGCAATTTTGCATACTTTGCAAAATTTATAAATACGGCGGAAGTTTTACCGATAATGCTGTTGAACTACTCGGTAGTAAAAATACACTAATACGCTGTGGTTGCATAGTAGCACACCTGCGGTATTGATTATTGATGCCGTGAGAAGTCACTCGCTTATACTCAATTATTGCAATAATTGTTGCATCATATCTCTCATATTATTGATTCAATTATCATTAAAGATCATCCTCGATTATATGATATATTATTAAATCAATAATTTGAGATCCGCAGTTATTCATATTATTAAATTATAATATTTACAATATCTAGAAGTCCCATGGAGAGGTTTGGTCACCTAATCAAGCTACAACAGAGAGAAATCTTATTAAAAGCCCTTTCCGTGGAAATCGACCATTGTTAAATATTGTGAGTTATGATATTAATAATGAATAAGTTCGTGTTGATTAAAGATGAATTTGATAGTTCCATTATGTTGGGATTATTGGTGTTAGTTTGAAATCACATCTATTCGATGATAATTGATGCAGGGGGTTATATTGATAAATCGGGTAATTTATCGGATAAATGAGCAATTAATTACTACTAATTCACATGCTTATATAACTATTTATTCACATGTGTGTACTATTGAGTCACATTCACTTACTATTAAGGGAGTTGGTGCAAGATTGATAATACTTGCATGACTAAGTTAAAAAGGGAGGTATAGATGGAGGTACTATACTGTATTTCATATTTTCACATGATTATAACTATTGATTCACATGATTGAACTATTAATTCACATTATTTACTATTAGGGAAGGTGGTGCAAGTTTGATAATACTTGCAGGACTAAATTAAAAATGAAAGAAAAGTTGGAGGTATTGTACTGTAATTTTTCGAGCCCCAAAATGTGCAATTATCGAAACTATATTTTTCTATAAATAGAAGCTCATTCTTCCTTCATTTCTCACCAATTTACCAAAGCTATAGAGCATTTATTATAGAGAGAAATTATAGAGAAAAAAAGAGAAGTAAAACTACATTTCTATTCCAAAGATCCAAAGATTATTCTAAGGTAAGGGTATTATTTCTTTTATATTCATGAAGAGAACTTCTATTATTCCATTCTTTATTATTCTATTGAATAACTTTGATCTGTGAGCTACCCTATACTTGGTGAAATTCTTACATTATTCCATTCTTTATTATTCGTTGGAATGTCATGTATACATGCGTTTTCTTGGGACACAGATTCCGCTTCTTTATTATTACATTGGAACATCCTATCGGTGAGAATTTAAATACGACTTCGGTTCTCATTATTTATTATTACATTGGAATAACTTTGTCATCACGAAGTACCACATGCATGGTGATTTCTTTTGTTATTCCATTCTTTATTATACTCGGTTGGTTAAAGTTTTGACTTATACTCCATGAAATTAGTGGAATATCCTTGATATTTAAGCTTCATCCAAATCTTTTCATGGAAATATTCTTCCGAGCATTCTTGAATTTTACTCTACAAAGAAGTATCATGTTGACAATTTGAATTTATTAGTTCCTGAATAAATTAATTCTTGAACTTGTTTTATTGAATTCTTATATCATTGTCATCATCCTCATGTTTATATTTTTCTACGAAAGTTATCTCGTGGATCAGAGTGCATGGATGTACTTGGTATGATTATGACCGTGGATTATTCGATTGTAATCATGGTAGTAATGTTACAAATGATGTGGTAAAAGTCTTCATTAGCCAAGAGGTGCATTGATGGACGGTTATTGGCATGATCATGACCATTGATGAATACACGAATATCCTTGGCCCATAGTGCATGGATAATTTGTGGTCGTGACCCTAATGAATATCTTTAGCCGTAGTGCAGGGATGATGTGGATTATTTATTAAGCTGAGTCTCAACGATAAAAAGTGATGAAAAACTTTTTAAATCATAAAAGATAGTAGATTTTATTCTCCACTTGACTCTTTTAATGAATTGCTTATTCCGCTACAGTTAAACTTGATGTCTATTGTATTTTATCAATTAAACATTGTTGAAGGCTAATGATAATTTATTCTGCATTATCTTAGTCATAATATTTCTTACTGGGCTAGTTAAGCTCACCCTTTCTTTCACTTTTTCTCTTCGTAAAATGAGAACGTGGCAATGGACTAGTTGAGGAACGGAGTGATTTCATTCCAGAGATGGTGTCTTAGTAGTCCTCACTATTCTATAAAATAATGTGATAATAAATGTAATGAGGACTTATTCTGAGAGTGGATATTGTCTAGAAGACAATATTTGTATTAAAACTCACAGCTCTTGTTGTATATTTAAGATTGTATTTATATTTTGTACCATGTATTTGGCGACTTCGTAATAGGTGATGTATACCTATTTTGGGGCGCTATAGTTTTGCATCAAAGCTTAGGGATATGATCCTGCTAAGATGTGAGACAAGAACTAGGAGGGGAGAGACAGAAATTCCTTCGCTAGTATGACCTACCTAAGTTTATTTGGTATTTAATTGGTTGGTCGAGTATAGGATAATATGTGATATGTTAATTAACCATTGTTTTGTGGCGGTATTTGAAAATGGCATCCAAAAATATTGATAACATCAATGGAGCACAGGAGACCGTTGAGTCTCCACAGTTCAATAACCAAGACAATGTGCATCAGGAAGGCGACAATCCTCATGTAAACAACAACAACGACCTAATGATGAACGATGAAATGTTCCGAGGCTTCATGCAATTCATGCAACATCAAAGTAGAGCGCTCTCGCCCAAAATGCGGTGGAAACACTAGTAACTCTCGAACGGCCACCGCCAAACAAGCTTCAAGGAGTGGGACCACCGGAGTTTTTGGAGAGCCAAAGCCACTTAAGGCGAGACATGGATAAAGCGGATCAATAAGATATTTGATGTCTTGGGATGCTCCGAGAGCAAAAGGTTCCTTTTCCACCTTCATGTTATGCAGAGGCGGATTACGGTGGGAATCAGAAAGCGTACTCAACCTGCCAGACTGAAGATGTCTTAGGAGAAGTTCCAAGAATCTGCTCAACGACAAGTACTTTCCCAAAGTATTCGTCACATGAAAGAGGTAGAGTTCATTAAACCGAACAAAACAACATGACCGTGTCGCAAAGACGGGCTAAGTTTGCCGAGTTGTCCCGGTTTTACGTCCCCATTTGGTTGATAATGAGGAGAGAATGACACGAATGTTTCTAAGAGGTTTGAAACCCGAGATACGCCAATATCTTATCTCTCATAAACTGTGGTTTGTATTCATATGTTGTTAATAGGGCTCGATTATTAGAAGCGCGATAATGAGTCAACCCAACCAAAAGAGAGCAAATTTACAAAATGATAATACCAAAGGAAAGCAACATCATCAAAGCGGTGACAATAAGCGTGGAGGGAATCAACATGCCAGAAATGGTAACCACGTCGGTGGTAATCATGGCCAAAACAATAAGAATGGACATTTCAAGAAGAGGAGATTCAACAATGATGGAAAGACATCAGCGTCAGCACTTGTCGTTAAGGAAGGAGAACGACCACCTATCATATGCTTCAAATGTGGAGGGGAGGGACACATCAGTCCAAATTGCGCGATGCCCTCCAAAGCATGTTACAATTATAGAAGATAAGGTCACTTGGCCCAATTTTGTCATGTACTAAAGACAAGTCCAGCTGGGATGAAGGCATCAAAGGCCGTCTCAGACAAGACAAAACCGGTAGTTCAAGGAAGAGCGTTTGTCGTGACCTCATAGAAAGCAAAGAACCCGAACGAGGTCATCACGGGTAAGCTTATCATAAACTCTAGCGAAGTATATACCTTATTTGATACCGGTTCTACCCATTCTTTTATTTCTCCTACTTGCGCTCAATGTTTAAATTTGACTCCGGAGAAATTGGACTTTGACTTATCTGTTGAAACTCCATTGGGAGAAACCTTCATTACATCCACTGTTTATAAGTCTTGTTTAGTTCAAATGGATACCCTCACATTACCTGTCAATCTTATTTCATTGAAAATACTTGCATTTGACGTAATTCTAGGGATTGATTGGTTAACTACTCATCATGCAAAAATTGATTATTTTCATAAGGTTGTTAGCTTTCATATTCCTAACCAACCTATTATGCGAATTCAAGCAACCAAACCATTAAAATCAATCACTATCATCTTAAGCCATAAAGCTATTCGTTTATTAAAAAACAGATGTCAAGCTTTCTTAGCTCATGTCACGAATCTAAATAAAAATACGTTAGTTTTGAATGATATTTCTATTGTTAATGAATTTCCTGACGTATTCCCTGAAGAACTTCCTGGCCTACCCCCAGAGCGTGAAATTAAATTTTGTATCGACCTTGAACCCGGTACAAAACCTATTTCCAAAGCCGTATATCGAATGGCTCCTATTGAACTTCATGAGTTAAAGACCCAATTGTAGGAATTGTTAGACATCGGTTTCATTCATCCTAGTACTTCTCCTTGGGGTGCTCCTGTTCTATTCGTGAAAAAGAAAGACGGGAGTATGCGACTTCAGTATTGATTATCGGAGTTGAACCATGTCACCATCAAAAATAGGTACCCATTGCCACGTATTGATTTAACTTTTGACTTGACCATTCAAGGGCACCAAATTCTTTTCAAAGATTGATCTTCGTTAGGATATCACCAATTGAAGATTAGAACCGATGATATTCCAAAGACGGCTTTAACTCAAAGATAGGCATTATGAATTCCTAGTCATGTCTTTTGGATTGACTAATGCTCCTGCAACCTTCATGGATATGATGAACCTAGTATTCAAGGAATATTTGGATCACTTTGTGGTCGCCTTTATTGATGACATCCTTATTTATTCTAAAAGCCGTGAAGATCATGAGCAACACTTGAGGTCGATACTCCAAAAGCTTCGTGAATATAAGCTTTATGCCAAGTTAAAGAAATGCGAGTTCTGGCTTGAGGAAGTAGCATTCCTTGGGCACGTAGTATCAAGTCATGGAATATCTGTTGACCCAAAGAAAGATTGAAGCTATTCAAAGTCGGGAGCAACCCAAATCGCCATCAAGAAAGTAGCTTTCTCGGCTTAGCTGGTTATTATCGAAGATTTGTGGAAGGATTTTCTCGAATCGCTACTCCATTAACTTAGCTGACCCAGAAAGATACAAAATTCGGTTGGAGCGAAGAATGTGAGAAGAGATTTCAAGAACTCAAGAGGAAACTTATTTCAAAGACTGCTCGACAATACCATCTGGCTCGGAGGGATTTGTCATCTGATGATGCTTCGGCAAAGGGTTAGGTTGTGTTCTCATGCAACATGGGAAAGTCATAGCCTATGTCTCACGACAACTCAAAGAATTATGAGAGAATTTTCCTAACTCTGATCTAGAGTTGGCAGCAGTTATTTTTGCATTAAAGATTTGGAGGCATTACTTGTATGGGGAGAAAGTGGAGATCTTTACGGATCATAAAAGCCTCAAATATTTCTTCACTCAAAAGGAACTCAACATGCGACAGCGATGTTTGCTTGAACTATTGAAAGATTATAATCATACCATCCAATACCATCCTGGAAAAGCGAACGTGGTAGCTAACGCATTGAGTAGAAGATCATATGCGGGTACAAGTTCTATATTGTCAACACAAAGGCCCATTTTGTATGACTTGCAAAGGATGGAGATAGAGATAAAGACTCCAGGGACCCACGTGATGATGGGGAATATATGAGTAGAACCAACTTTAATTGATAAAGTTAAAGCTGCTCAAATTACAGACCTGAAGCTGATGCATATGAGGAAGAAAGTGCAAGAAGGTGCTATGCCGGAAGTTAATATCGATGAAGAAGGAATACTTCGAGTCAACTCCAGACTTTGTGTTCATAAAGACCCTAATTTAAAGTATAGAATCATGATGGAGGCGCACAACACACCGTTTGCAATCCATCCTTAGAGTACCAAAATGTATCATGATCTTCGACATATATTTTGGTGGGGCAATATGAGGAGGGAGATAGCGCTGTTTATCTCAAGGTGTTTAACTTGTTAACGAGTCAAGGCGGAGCATCAAGTACCAAAAGGTCCATTGCAACCACTTGAAATTCCAGAATGGAAGTGGGAGCACATTACCATGGATTTTGTTACTGGTCTTCCCAAGGTTTCTCAAGCATAGATGCAATTTGGGTCATTGTTGATAGATTGACCAAGTCTGCTCATTTCTTACCTATATGAGAAACTTATACACTTGAACGTCTTGCTCGTATGTACATAAACGAGGTTGTAAGATTGCATGGCATGCCAGTATCCATAGTTTTTGATCGAGACCCAAGATTCACTTCACGATTTTGGGTTAGTTTGTAAAAAGCTATGGGCACGGATTTACGATTTAGTTCGGCATATCATCCTCAGATGGACGGACAATCAGAGAGAACTATTCAAGCTCTTGAAGATTTATTACGACTCTATGTCCTTGACGTCAAGGGAAGTTGGGATAAGTTCTTACCATTGATGGAGTTTTCCTACAACAACAGTTATCAAGCAAGTATTGACATGGCTCCATTCGAAGCGTTGTATGGAAGAAAGTGTCATTCTCCAGTATGCTGGGATGAGGTGGGTGAAGCAACGTTGTTGGGAGCAGAGTTGGTACGTATGACTACGGAAAAGATTCAAACGATCCGACAACGTATAAAAACCTCACAAGATCAACAAAAGAATTATGCTGATCTTCATCGAAAAGACGTGGAATTTGATGTTGGAGATCATGTGTTGTTACGTGTTGCTCCATGAAAAGGAGTTATGAGATTTGGAAAGAGAGAAAAGCTCAATCCTCGATTCATTGGCCCATTTTTAATCCTCGATCGAGTAGGGACTGTAGCCTATAGACTCGTTTTACCACCAAGTATGTCTCGTGTTCATAACGTTTTTCATGTATCCATGTTACGTAAATATGTGAAAGACCTGAACCACATTATTGAGTTAGAACCGGACGAAATAGCGGAAGATTTAACGTATGAAGAGGTTCCTGTTCAAATCTTGGATAAGAAGAAACATATTCTACGCTCCAAGGTGATGCCTCAAGTCAAAGTTTTATGGAGAAACCACGATGTTGAGGAAATGACCTGGGAGTTAAAATCTGAAATGAATTCAAGGTATCCTTACCTCTTGACACACCTAGGTAATGCACCCTAATTTCGAGGGCTAAATTTCATAAAGAAGGGAGGTTGTAAGACCCCAACTTTTATGAATAAAGATGATTTTCTATAATTATCATTTTGAATATTATGGGATGAATTTGTTATGATGTTATAGTTGTGGGTAGTATTTATAAATTCCGCAAAGTATGCAAGTTGTTATATTATATTCGATTGGTTCGGAAAATATTCATTTTAGCAGGAATATTAGATAATCTGCAAGAATCATTGGTGGACCCCAGCGAAATAATTATTGTCGGATTGAGAAAATGATGAAATATTTTTATGAAAATAATAACGGAAGTTTTCTGAATATCTTTGTTGAACTACTCCTCTGTAGTAAAAGTACATATAATATGTGGTTGCATAAGAGCATTACGGTATTGATTATTGATGCTTACGTGAGAAGTCACTAAGTTATACTCAATTATTACTCTGATGATTGTTGCATCATATCTCTCATATTATTCATTCGATTATTGTCACAAAGATCATCCATGATATATGATATATTATTAAATCAATAATTGAGACGACAAAAAGTTATTCATATTATTAAATTTCAATATTTACAATGTCTAAGTTACGCCAGGAGAGGTTTGGTCACCTAATTGCGCTTGATAGGGAGAAATCCTTATTAAAAAGCCCCCTCTTTCCGGGAACGACACGGTTGTTAAATATTGTGAGTTATGATATTAATAATGAATAAGTTCGTGTTGATTAAAGATGAATTTGATAGTTCCATTATATTGGGATTATTGGTGTTAGTTGAAATCGACATCTATTCCGATGATAATTGATGTCTGGGGGTTATATTGATAAATCGGGTAATTTATCGGATAAATGAGCAATTAATTACTACTAATTCACATGCTTATATAACTATTTATTCACATGTGTGTACTATTGCGTCACATTCACTTACTATTAAGGGAGTTGGTGCAAGATTGATAATACTTGCATGACTAAGTTAAAAAGGGAGGTATAGATGGAGGTACTATACTGTATTTCATATTTTCACATGATTATAACTATTAATTCACATTATTTACTATTAGGGAAGGTGGTGCAAGTTTGATAATACTTGCAGGACTAAATTAAAAATGAAAGAAAAGTTGGAGGTATTGTACTGTAATTTTTCGAGCCCCAAAATGTGCAATTATCGAAACTATATTTTTCTATAAATAGAAGCTCATTCTTCCTTCATTTCTCACCAATTCACCAAAGCTATAGAGCATTTATTATAGAGAGAAATTATAGAGAGAAGAAGAAAAGAAGTTTGCTACATTTCTATTCCAAAGATCCAAATTTATTCTAAGGTAAGGGTATTTTTTTCTTTTATATTCATGAAGAGAACTTCTATTATTCCATTCTTTATTATTCGTTGGAATAACTTTGATATGTGCAAGCTACCCTATACTTGGTGAAATTCTTTTGTTATTTCATTCTTTATTATTACGTAGGAATGTCCTCATCATGCATGCGTTTCTATGGGACTGAATTAAAATCTTTTTATTATTCTCGTTGGAACATCCATGCATGCATTTCTACGCCGGACTGGTTCCGTCTTTATTATTCTCAACAACATCCCATGCTTGGCATGCAATTTCACTTTGACACGGTTCCGTTATTTATTATTCTATTGGAATAGCTTTGTCTATCTAAAGTACCCCATGCATGGTGATTTCTTTTGTTATTCCATTCTTTATTATACTCAGTTGGTTAAAGTTTTGACTTCTATACTCCATGAAATTAGTGGAATATCCTTGATATTTGCGCTTCATCCAATATCTTTTTATGGAAATATTCTTCTGAGCATTCTTGAATTTTACTCTACAAAGAAGTATCATGTTGACAATTTGAATTTATTAGTTCCTGAATAAATTAATTCTTGAACTTGTTTTATTGAATTCTTATATCATTGTCATCATCCTCATGTTTATATTTTTTTTGAAAGTCATCTGTGGACTGTAGTGCATGGATGGACTTGGTATGATTATAACCAGGGATTATTCGGTGTAATCATGACCGTAATGTTACAAATGATGTGGTAAAAGTCTTCATTGGCCCGTAGTGCATTGATGGATAGTTGTTGGCATGATCATGACCATTGATGAATACACGAATATCATTGGCCCGTAGTGCATGGATAATTTATGGTCGTGACCTAATGAATATCCTTGGCAGTAGTGCGGGGTGATGTGGATTATTTATTAAAATTTGAGTCTCAAATGATAAAAAAGTGATGAAAAACCTTTTAAATCATAAAAGATAGTAGATTTTATTCTCTTGACTCTTTTAATGGATTGCTTGTTCAAACTACCGCAGCTTAAACTTGATGTACATTGTATTTTATCGGTTTAACATTATTGAAGGCTAATGATAATTTATTACGCATTATCTTAGTCATAATATTTCTTCTTGGGCTAGTTGAGCTCATCCTTTCTTTCACCGTTTTCTCTTGAAAATGAGAACGTAGCCGGGACTAGTCAAGGAACGGAGTGACGGTCCGAGATGGTGTCTTAGTAGTCCTCACTATTATATAAAATAGTGTGATAATAAATGTAATGAGGACTTTTTCTGAGAGTGGATATTGTCTAGAAGACAATATTTATATTAAAACTCACAGCTCTTGTTGTATTTTAAAGATTGTATTTATATTCTGTACCATGTATTTGGCAACTCAGAATAGGTGATGTATACCTATTTTGGGGGCGTCACATGTATGCCTGTTAGTCTGTTACTACATATATGCCCACGATCTGTTTCATTAATATATTTGTTAGAATTATTGTTTATTATAAATTATTTTATTATTTTTAATATTTATTATTATAACTATTTTTGGTGTGAAAGATTTTGCAAAAAAAATAATAAAAATAAAGGAAGAAGCTTTCATGGTAGGGCCATTTTACTAATTAGTAACCCACTGGACCTCACATTAAGAAATTTCACCCAAAACCCGAGCCATTTTGGCCTGGCCCGCCTTTAATTAAGACCCCAACTTATTATTAATGAAATTGAATTTCCTCTATATTATTTTGAAAATAGTAAGGGTTGATTTGATTAATGTTATTAGTTATGGGTAAAATGCGCAAATATTTCAAATAAGCAAGTGGTTATAAAATATTCATTATTGTCGGGGAATATTCGTTTGGTCGTGAAATATTCTTCTTTGTTGGGAATAATATTAAATGCGATGGCGCGACTTTGTGTGGTCCCCATAACTTGAAAGCGATTGGATGAAGAAAACGACAAGTATAAGTTGTTTATAAATAATTCACGTAGTTATTACTGCTTAATCTTTGTTAGAATACTAAATTGTGGTTAAAACACAATAGTACACGGTATTGCATCAATTATTTATTCTTAGATAAGAAGGCACTACTCAATAATAGTTACCGTAATTACTGTTCAATATTTTATTTTATTGATTCAATAATTGCTGCATTGATATTTTATATTATTGTTGTTTCAATAATTGTCATTACACAGTATTTTCCTTTATAAAATTAATAATTCATATTATTTGAATAATATTATTAGATAGCATTATTGGCAATGTCTAGAAAGTTATGTCTAAGGAGAGGTTTGGTCACCTAATTGCGCGTCAGTAAGGAGAAATCTTTATTGGAAAGCCCCCTCTTTCCTAGAACTACCAACATCGATGTTGTGATTCTCAGAATATTATTTATGAATAATTAATTATTGATTATTATGATAAGGAAAATATTCATTTTATGTGGATATAGATGGAGAAAATTTTTAATGTGACAATTGTTGAAAATTGATATTTTATCTTTTTCGATAAAATAATTCATTTAAATATATTATTATATTTTAATAATATAATAATGGTGATATTTTTATAATGAATGTGTGATATATGAATAAATGAGGAGGAAGAGTATTTTTGTTACTAAAAATATTTAAAACATGTTTTTCATGTTTGTGGACCCCATTTCTTGACTGAAATTTGATTATAGTCTGTTAAATCGTCCGTATGTGGATTTCAGTCAATTTTTGCTTGGAATTTGGAAAAATTTAAACTTACAAAGTTGTATAGAATTGAATTTCCTATGGAATGGACATAAGATTCGAATTTTTCTGATAAAAGAGCTATTTATTGTGAATTATTGAAGTTCCGGTATATCGGGTCTAAATCAATTTTTGGAGTTTTAAATATTTTTATTTAGAAAAACATTTTTGGTGATTTGTCACTTGTATGGCTGATGTCTTGACCAAAGAAGTGGGCTAAGGAAAATTTATATAAATATATTAATATTTTATTAAATTTTCTGCTTTGGTGTTCTAAACATTTTCCTATAAATAGGGTGCTTATGTTAGAATTGAAAATCACACCAGAAATAAGTTTTCTCTCTCTTTCTCTCTATATTGTCGAGCGTATTCTTGTGAGTATTTTGATACTTTGAGTGTTGCTTTATACGATTGCAAGTTCCTTTCAAAGACTATATCCAATGATTCCAAATGTAAAATCTTTGTCTTTTCGAGGTCTGAGGATGTAATTTTTTTATAAATAATATTATTTATTTCAATATCATTATCTTAAAATATTGGTAAGATTTTTCTTGTGAAATTCTTGTCTTTTAGTTAGTAGGGTTTACTATTCACGATACTGACCTTATTCACGAATACGACACTATTCACAAAAAAAATAAAATTTTTATTTTTTGTTCAAAATATCTATTATGGATACTAGCTTTGATTGTATCCATATTTTGATCATTCTTGAATTTTACTTCACTATGGTTATTTATGAAGTATTTTTGAATTGGACCGTTTAAAGTACGAATCCTTATTATTTGTTCTTTTATTTCACTGGATTCGTTTTCTTTAAAATATTTTTCATCATCCTCAGTCCTAAATGATGATATTCTTGAATATCTTTGGCTTTGTGGTGCAAAGATGAATGAATTTTGATGAATATCTTTGGCCCATAGTGCAAAGATGAGCAGTGTTGAGATGAACATGACCAATCGATGAATATCTTTGGCCTGTAGTGCAAAGATGAATATTTGATTCAAGATGTATATTGATTGATGTTATAGGGATAAAATATTGATGATGGACTTTTAAATTCATAGATAATAGTAGATTTCACTCTCTACGTAACTCTTCTATGAATTATTATTTTCGCTGCGAATATTGATCTGAAACTTGTTGTCTATTATATTCTATCAGATTTTTCTCTGTTGAAGACTAACGATAATTTGTTCTCTATTATCTTAGTCATAATATTCTTTACTGGGCTAATTGAGCTCACCCTTTTCCTTTTTGTTCCATTTTTCTTCTCAGGAGGTGAGAATGTAGCGAGTACTAGTCGGGGTATCGAATGAAGGTTCTACAAAGTCGTTTTAGTAGTCCTCACTATTTTGTAAAATAGTGTATCAATAATTGTAATGAGGACTTATTTGAGTGTTGATATTGTCTAGAAGACAATATTTGTTTTTAAACTCACAGTTTATGTGTTGTCGTATTTTGCACGATAATTGTATTAATAAAGTTGTAGTTATTTCTATACCATGTATTTGGCGACTCAGAATGGGTGTTGTATACCTATTTTGGGGGTGTCACGATTAGTATCAAAGCTTAGGGATATGATCTCTGGCGGAGATCGGGGAATAGAACTAGGAGGGAGAGACAGGTAAATCCTTCGCTAGTGTGTCCTACCTAAGCTTATTTGTTGGTTGGTCGGTATATAGGAATATTATGTGATATGTTAATTTCTTTTATTAACCCTTGTTTTATGGCGATGTTTGAGAATGGCAATCGAGAATGTTAACGATGGAGTAAATGAGACCGTGGAGACTCCTTTACTCACCAATGAGGAGAAACGTGCAGCAGTAGACAATGTTCCTCCCATAAATAACACCACCGATCAGACGATGAACGATGGGATGTTTAGAAGCTTTTTGCAGTTCATACAAAATCAGACGAGGGAGACTCGTGTACAAAATACATGTGGAAAAGATAACAACGCACGGTTTGTCATAGCCAAGCAGTTCAAAGAGTTTGGACCACCAGCATTCTGGGGAAAGCCGGATCCGTTTAAGGCAAAAATGTGGGTCAAGCAAATTACCAAGATATTCGATGTCTTGGGATGCACGGAGAAATGAAGGTTGCATTTGCCACCTTTATGTTCCGTAATGAAAGCGGTTCTTGGTGGGAATCATGTAAGCGTACCCATCCAAACTTTTCGGCATATCTTGGGAGACGTTTCAGAAACTATTCAATGATAAGTACTTTCCTGAAAGTATTCGTCATATGAATGAGGTAGAGTTTATTAGACTGAAGCAGAACAACATGACGGTGTCCCAATACGAGGCAAAGTTCGCGGAGTTATCAAGGTTTGCACCTCATTTGGTGGAGAATGAGGAACGTATGACGCGGATGTTTTTGAGAGGTTTGAAATCCGGCATACGTCAATATCTTATTTCTCATAAATTTTCTCTCTATATAGATTTTGTCAACAGAGCTCAATTATTAGAGCGAGATAACGAGTACGTTCAACCGAGGGCCCACAACCATGATCCTACCGGTGACAGCAATCATCTGAACAACTATAACCAGCGGAGAAAGAAAAATACGGACAAAAGCGGTAACCACTCTGGTGGTAATCATGGCCATAAAAATAGAAGAAGTGAGTCGGGGGGAGATTTTAAAAAGAGGAGATTCAACAATGACAATGCAAAGACGTCAGCTCCAGCAGCAACTGGTTCTAAGGGAGGAGAACGACCACCGGTCGTATGCTATAAATGTTGAAAAGAGGGACATATCAGCCCAAACTGCCCACAACTGTGAGGCCCCAAATTTTATGAATAAAGATTTAATTTTCTCGAAATATTTTTTTTTATATTATGGTGTGCATTTGAGATAATGTTATAGTTATGGGTAGTATTTATAAATTTTGCAAAGTATGCAAGTTGTTGTATTATATTCGATTGGTCGGGGAATATTTATTTTAACAGGGAATATTAAATAACAATGGCCTTGATCTTTGGTGGACCTATTAAATGTAATTATCATCGGATTGAGAAAAGCGACAAAAATATTTTTATGAAAATAACGGCTAAAGTTTTACTGTTAATCTTGTTGAACTACTCTTGTAGTAAAAATTACAATAATCTGGCGTGGTTGCATAGTAGCATTACGGTATTGATTATTGATGTTTACGTGAGAAGTCACCAATTTTGTTCAATTATTGCTATAGTAATTGCTTTGCAGTATCTCACGTTATTTGATTCAATTATTGTCAATATGTTATATATTATTAAATCAATAATTGAGACGACGAAGTTATTAATATTATTATTTGCAATATTAACGATGTCTAGAAGTTCTTCCAAGGAGAGGTTTGTCACCTAATTGCTTAATAGAGGAGAAATCCTTATTAAAAGCCCTCTTTCCTAAAACGACACAGTTACGATTAATAGTGTGAATTATAATAATGATGATGAAGTTTTGTTTTATTAGTATTATTAATGTAATAAAACAGAAAAAGCTTTTATATAAAAATGAATACTTTTATAAAGTTATTTATTTTATTAGACAATAATTAGAATATAGTATATTTTATTATGCATAGTATTTTGCATAGTAAAATCTTTTTATATAAAATGTAATACTTTTATAAAGTTATTTGTTTTATTAGACAATAATTATAATATAATATATTTTATTATGCATAGTGTTTGCATAGTGCGTGCACAGTGTTTGCATAGTAAAATCTTTTTATATAAAACATAATACTTTTATAAAGTTATTCGTTTTATTAGATTATAAATAGAATATATTATATTTTATTTAAAAAATTTTGTTTTATTAGAATATTTTATTGTAAACCAATCTGGACCGTCCGTTTAAAAGTAAATCAATCTGGATCGTTCATGAATTAGTTACTATTCAGTCCATTCTCCTATAAATAGAAGCTCATTCCTTCATTATTTCTTACGAATTCACTAAAACTCTAGAGAGAGAAATTATAGAGAGAAGCTATAGAGAGAAAATCTATAGAGAAAAAGAATAAGAGAAGTCTGCTACCTCACTATTCCAGTATCCAATTTTCTTCTAAGGTAAGGGATATTATTTGTTGTACTCGTAAGGGGTATTATTTCTTTCTTATTCATGAAGAGAACTTCTGTTATTCCATTCTTTATTATTATGTTGGAATAACCTGTTATGCGAAGTACCGCATACATGGTGAAATTCTTCTATTATTCAATTCTTTATCATTATGTTGGAATAACTTGCTCTACATCAAAATCACAGTATACATGGTGAAATTCTTCATTATTCCATTCTTTATCATTCTGTTGGAATATCACATAAGGTTAATAATACGCTGACTGGTTCCATTAATTATTATTACATTGGAATAACATATACGTGTAATCAATCGCATTCATTGTGATTTACATTTGTTATTCCATTCTTTATTATTCTGTTAGAATATCCCATCGGTCAAGAATTTACTTTGACACGTTCCGTTTCTTTATTATTACATTTAATAACCTATCTGCGATCTATCGCATGCGCATGGTGAATCCTTCATTATTCCATTCTTTATTATTACATTGGAATAACTTTTTGTCTATGGGGATTACCACATGTATGGTGAATGATCCTTTGTATTCATTCCTTATTAAATTGTGGAAATGATCTGTATACGTGGATTACCGCATGGCGGGCGAAAATCCATTTGAAGTTTCATATATTCTATTATACTCAGTTGGTTAAAGTTTTGGATTCTATACTCCATGAAATTAGTGGAATATCCTGGATATTTGCGCATCATCCAAAGATCTTTTAAATGGAAATATTCTTCTGAGCATTCTTGAATTTTTCTCCACAAAGCAGTATCATGTTTACAATTTGGACGTTATTGGTTCCTGGATAAATTAATTCTTGAACTTGTTTTATTGAATTATTATGTCATTGTCATGATGAGTTATGTTGCTTATTATGTGAAAACATGAAAGTTTCTTAGAAATCACAAAGGGTTGAAAATCAGATTTTAGTGAAAATGGAACATGAAATTCAATTGACCATATCTCCTATTATATTTCAAATTTTTGAGTATGGTCAAGTTATAGATTTAGATCTATGAGTTTTCTAACTTATCCAAGTGGAATCACCGTAAAAGGTGTTGTAGATTTTAAATGGACCGATTTTAGCAAAGGAGTCAAAAGTCAAAATTACAAAAAGGCTCTTGCTTGAAGTTTAAAAGGGTTGTTTCGGCCACTTAATTTATGAGAAATATTCTGGCCTTTTGGGACATGGAAATATATGATATAAAGTACCTCCTGTCCAAAAATCAGCTCATTCCGACTTAAAATGAGCAAGTTATGACCATTTCAATATTTAGGTTTTAAAAAACGCTATAACCGGAGTTCTATAACTTCGATGACCATGAAATTTAAACCGGAAGATCACGTTAACATGTGTAAGATCCTCGCCAAGATTTGGGAATTTACGGAGTTAAACTTGAGGTAGCTAATTTCTTAAAGAATTAATTAGAAATTGATTTTTGAAAAAAAAGTAAATGAATTTTAAAAATTAGAGAAAAATATATGCTCAATATGGGACTATATTACGCTAAATCCCGGAAAAAGAAATATTTTTTGGACCGATTTGGTATTTTCATGAAAATAATCTAGTTATGAGTAAATGAGTTAAATATGTTATGTGAAGTAACAAAATTGGAAAATAGGATTTTATGGCTTGGGAATCCTATATAGGGTATATGCAGATTTTTGATAAGGGATTTGATCATTGGTGATGAAATCTTATGAGCATGGCATCTTTGAATGATTAAATGCATTATTTGGTGAAGTATAAACAATTGAAATAAATTGTTTATAAGTTTAAGAAGTGATTAAAATATTGTTACAATATTAATAATATTAGATTATGAGTTTATTAAGTGATTGATAATATTTGGATAAATTTAAAGTCTTTAATATTTGTCCTTGTTTGATTAACGCTTATATCATTGTCATCATCCTCATGCTTATATGGTGATATTTGGTTTACATGCAAAGATGGACTGTTGATTATTGAATTGTATATCTTTGGCTTACGTGCAAAGATGAACTGTTGATTATTGGTTATATAGCTGTATATCTTTGGCTTACGTGCAGAGATGGACTTGGTATGATTATGACCAGGGATCATTCGGTATAATCATGACTTGTAATGTTATAAACGATGTGGTAAAAGTCCTCAGTGGCCTGTAGTGCATTGGTGGACAGTTTTTGGTATGATTATAACCAGGAATTATTCGGTATAGTCATGACCATTGATGATTTAATGAATATCTTTGGCCCGTAGTGCAGGGATGACTTGGTGATGTGGTTTATTTATTAAGCTGAGTCTCAGCGATTAAGTTGATGAAAAACTTTTTAAATCATAGAAGATAGTAGATTTTATTCTCTACTTGACTCTTTTAATGGATTGCTTGTTCCACTGCAGTTAAACTTGATATCTATAGTATTTTATCAGTTTAACATTGTTGAAGGCTAATGATAATTTATTCTGCATTATCTTAGTTATAATATTTCTTACTGGGCTAGTTGAGCTCACCCTTTTGCTTTCGTTGTTCTCTTCAGGAAATGAGAACGTAGACGGGACTAGTCAGGGAATGGAGTGACGGTCCGAGATGGTGTCATAGTAGTCCTCACTATTCTATAAAATAGTGTGATAATAAATGTAATGAGGACTCCTTTGAGTGTGGATATTGTCTAGATGACAATATACGTATTAAAACTCTTAGATTATGTTTCGTCGTATTTTACATGACTGTTGTATAATTAAGTTGTATTTGAATTTTGTACCATGTATTTGGCGACTCAAGATGGGTGATGTATACCAATTTTGGGGGCGTCACAACAACAGTTCAAGGTATGTTATAATTGTGGAAAGGAAGGATATTTTGCTCGAGATTGTACTATAGCGAAACCAAGTCCAGCGGGGATGGTGACTCAAAAGGCTGTCCCAAAAAAGTCAAAGTCAACGGTTCCTGGAAGAGCGTTTATCGTTACTGGTCAAAATACGAGGAACCCAAATGAGGAGATCATGGGTAAGCTAATTATAAATTCTTGCGAAGTTTATACCTTACTAGAAACCGGTGCTACCTATTCATTTATCTCTCCTGCTTGTGCTCAACATTTAAACTTGACTATGAAGAAATTAGATTTTGATTTATCTGTGGAGACTCCGTTAGGAGAAACTTTCATCACATCCACTGTTTATAAATCTTGTTTGATCCAAGTAGGAACCATCACATTACCTGTTAACCTTATCTCTTTAAAGATACTTGCTTTTGATGTGATTTTAGGGATTGATTGGTTAACTACTCATCATGCCAAAATTGATTGTCTTCGTAAGGTTGTTAGTTTTCATATTCCTAACCAACCTGTTGTACGAATTCAAGCAACTAAACCACTAAAATCAATCACTGTCATATCAAGCCATAAAGCTATTCGTTTATTGAAAAACGGATGTCAAGCTTTCTTAACCCATGTTATGGATTTGAATAAAGACACGTCGGATTTGAATAATATTCCTATTGTTAGTAAATTTCCTGACGTATTTCCTAAAGAACTTCTGGATTACCCCGAGCGTGAAGTTGAATTCTTTATTGATCTTGAACCTGGTACAACGCCCATTTCTAAAACTCCATATCGAATGGCTCCTAATGAACTTCAGGAGTTAAAGGTCCAACAACAAGAGTTGTTGGACATCGATTTCATTTGTCCTAGTACATCTCCTTGGGGTGCTCCTGTTTTATTTGTAAAGAAGAAAGACAGAAGTATGCGACTTTGTATTGATTATCGAGAATTGAACCATGTCACCATCAAGAATAGGTATCCACTACCTCACATTGATGACCTGTTTGACCAGTTGTAAAGAGCATAATTCTTTTCAAAGATCGATCTTCGTTCTGGATATCATCAGCTGAAGATTAGAACTGAGGATATTCCAAAGACTGCCTTCAGAACTCGGTACGGGCATTATGAATTCTTAGTCATGTCTTTTGGATTGACTAATGCTTCTTTGGATTTCATGGATATAATGAACCGAATATTCAAGGAATATTTGGATCAGTTCGTTGTTGTCTTTATTGATAACATCCTCATATATTCCAAAAGTCATGAAGATCATGAGCACCATTTGAAGCTGGTACTCCAAAGGCTTCGTGAAAACAAGCTATATGCCAAGTTGAAGAAATGCAAGTTCTGGCTTGAGGAAGTAGCATTCCTTGAGCACGTGGTGTCAAAACATGGAGTATCTGTTGACCCGACGAAGATTTAAGCAATACAAAGTTGGGAGCAACTGAAGACGGTGACCGAAGTATGTAGCTTTCTAGGCTTAGTTGGTTATTATCGGAGATTTGTGGAAGGATTTTCTCGAATCGCTCAGAAAGATACAAAATTCGTATGGAGCGAGGAATGCGAGAAGAGTTTTCAAGAGCTTAAGAGGAGACTCATTTCGGCACCTGTTCTGACAATACCATCTGGTTCGGATGGATTTGTTATCTACAGCGATGCTTCGGGCAAAGGGTTAGGGTGTGTTCTTATGCAACATGGGAAAGTCATAGCCTATGCCTCGTGACAACTTAAAGAATATGAGAGGAATTATCCTACACATGATCTAGAGTTGGCAGCAGTCGTTTTCACGCTAAATATCTGGAGGCACTATCTATATGGAGAGAAAGTGGAGATATATTCAGACCATAAAAACCTCAAATATTTCTTCACCCAAAAAGAACTCAACATGCGGCAACGACGTTGGCTCGAGCTGTTGAAAGACTACGACCATACCATTCAATACCATCCTGGAAAAGAGAACGTGGTAGCTGACGCATTGAGTAGAAGATCATATGCGAGAACGAGTGTGATGTTGTCAACACAAAGACCCATTTTGTGTGATTTACAAAAGTTGAAGATAAAATTCAAGACTCCGGGGACCCATGCAATGATGTCAAGTATACGTATAGAACCAACTTTAATCGATAAAGTTAAAGTTGCTCAAGCCACAGACCCGGAGCTGATGCATATGAAGAAGAAAGTGCAAGAAGGTGCTATTCTAGAAGCAAGTATCGATGAAGAAGGAATACTTCGAGTCCACTCCAGATTTTGTGTTCCTAACGACTCTAATTTGAAGAACAAGATCATGATGGAGGCACACAATACACCATTTGCAATCCATCCTGGAAGTACCAAAATGTATCGTGATCTTCGACATACATTTTGGTGGAACAATATGAAGAGAGAGATCGCAAAGTTTATCTCGAGGTGTATAACTTATCAACATGTAAAGGCGGAGCATCAAGTGCCTAAGGGTCCATTGCAACCACTTGAGATTCCGAAATGGAAGTGGGAACACATTACCATGGATTTCGTTACGGGTCTTCCCACGGTTTCTCAAGGCATAAATGCGATTTGGGTTATTGTTGATAGATTAACTAAGTCTGCTCATTTCTTGCCGATACGGAAGACTTATTCCCTTGAACGTCTTGCTCGTATGTACGTGAATGAGATTGTGAGATTGCATGGCATGCCAGTATCCATAGTTTCAGATCGTGACCCAAGATTCACTTCACGATTTTGGGTTAGCTTGTAAAAAGCTATGGGCGCATTTTCTGATTGATTTCGACATATCATCCTCAAACGGACGGACAATCAGAGAGGACTATTCAAACTCTTAAAGATTTATTAAGACTCTGTGTCCTAGACTTCAAAGGGAGTTGGGATAAGTATTTACCATTGGTGGAATTCTCCTACAACAACAGTTATCAGGCAAGTATAGGTGTGGCTCCATTCGAAGCATTATATGGACGAAAGTGTCGCTCTCCAATATGTTGGGATGAGGTGGGTGAAGCAACATTGTTGAGACCAGAGTTGGTACGTATGACTACAGAAAAGATCCAAATGATTCGACAACGTATACAAACGGCACATGATCGAAAAGACGTGGAATTTAGTATTGGGGATCATGTATTATTGCGTGTGGCTTCATGGAAGGGAGTTACAAGATTTGGGAAGAGAGGAAAGCTCAATCCACGATTTATTGGTCCATTTCAAATTCTTGACCGAGTAGTAAATGTGGCCTATAGACTCGCATTACCTCCAAGTATGTCTCGTGTTCATAATGTTTTTCATATATCTGTGCTACATAAATATGTGAAAGACCCGATGTAAGACCCCAACTTTTATGAATAAAGATGATTTTTCTATAATTATCATTTTTTAATATTATGGGATGAATTTGTTATAATGTTATAGTTGTGGGTAGTATTTATAAATTCTATAAAATATGCAAGTTGTTATATTATATTCGATTGGTTGGGGAATATTCATTTTAGCGGAATATTAAATAACAACAGTAAATCATTAGTGGACCCTATAATGTAATTATTATTCGAATTGAGAAAACGACAAAAATATTTTTATGAAAATAACGGCGGAAGTTTTACCGTTAATATTGTTGAACTATTTAGTAGTAAAAGTATAGTAATACGCGTGGTTCTATAGTAGCACACAGTATTGATTATTGATGCTTACGTGAGAAGTCACTCAGTTATACTTAATTATTGCTACAGTAATTGTTCCATCATATCTCTCATATTATTGATTCGATTCTTGTCATAGTATCATCTGTATTATATGATATATTATTAAATCAATAATTGAGACGATAAAGTTATTCATATTATTAAATTTCAATATTTATAATGTCTAGAAGTTCTGCCAAGGAGAGGTTTGGTCACTTAATTGCGCGCCAATAGGGAGAAATCCTTATTGGAAAGCCCCCTCTTTTCTGGGAACGACCTGGTTGTTAAATATTGTGAGTTATGATATTAATAATGAATAAGTTCGTGTTGGTTAAAGATGAATTTGATAGTTCCATTATGTTGGGATTATTGGTGTTAGTTGAAATCGACATCTATTCCGATGATAATTGATGTCTGGGGGGTTATATTGATAAATCGGGTAATTTATCGGATAAATGAGCAATTAATTGCTACTAATTCACATGCTTATATAACTATTTATTCACATGTGTATATTATTGAGTCACATTCACTTACTATTAGGAGAGTTGGTGCAAGATTGATAATACTTGCATGACTAAGTTAAAAAGGGAGGTATAGATGGAGGTACTATACTGTATTTCGTATTTTCACATGATTATAACTATTGATTCACATGATTGAACTATTAATTCACATTATTTACTATTAGGGGATGTGGTGCAAGTTTGATAATACTTGTAGGACTAAATTAAAAATGAAAGAAAAGTTGGAGGTATTGTACTGTAATTTTTTGAGCCCCAAAATGTGCAATTATCGAAACTATATTTTTCTATAAATAGAAGCTCATTCTTCCTTCATTTCTCACCAATTCACCAAAGCTATAGAGGATTTATTATAGAGAGAAATTATAGAGAGAAAGAAGAAGAGAAGTCTGCTACATTTCTATTCCAGTATCCAGCTTTATTCTAAGGTAAGGGGTATTATTTCTTTTATATTCATGAAGAGAACTTCTATTATTCCATTCTTTATTATTCTGTTGGAATAACCTGTATACACGTTCTATCCTATACTTGGTGAAATTCTTCTGTTATTCCATTCTTTATTATTCTGTTGGAATGTCCTGTCTGTGCGTTTTACGCCGAACCTAGTTTCGTCTTTATTATTCTGCTGGAATATCCTGTCTGTGCATTTTACGCCGGACCTGGTTCCGTCTTTATTATTCTATTGGAACATCCTGCATATGCATGTAATTTCGCTTGACACTGTTCCGATTATTTATTATTCTCGTTGGAATAACTTTGTCTGTCTGAAGTACCGCATGCATGGTGATTTCTTTTGTTATTCCATTCTTTATTATACTCAGTTGGTTAAAGTTTTGACTTCTATACTCCATGAAATTAGTGGAATATCCTTGATATTTGCGCTTCATCCAATACCTTTTCATGGAAATATTCTTCTGAGCATTCTTGAATTTTACTCTACAAAAAAGTATCATGTTAACAATTTGAATTTATTAGCTCCTGAATAAATTAATTCTTGAACTTGTTTTATTGAATTCTTATATCATTGTCATCATCCTCATGTTTATATTTTTTTTGAAAGTCATCTGTGGACTGTAGTTCATGGATTGACTTGGTATGATTATAACCAGGGATTATTCGGTGTAATCATGACCGTAATGTTACAAATGATGTGGTAAAAGTCTTCATTGGCCCATAGTGCATTGATGGACAGTTGTTTCATGATCATGACCATTGATGAATACACGAATATCCTTGGCCCGTAGTGCATGGATAATTTGTGGTCGTGACCCTAATGAATATCCTTGGCCGTAGTGCAGGGATGATGTGGATTATTTATTAAGCTGAGTCTCAGCGATAAAAAGTGATGAAAAACCTTTTTAAAGCATAAAAGATAGTAGATCTATTCTCTACTTGACTCTTTTAATGGATTGCTTGTTCCGCTGCAGTTAAACTTGATGTCTATTGTATTTTCTCAGTTTAATATTGTTGAAGGTTAATGATAATTTATTATTCATTATTGTGACGCCCCCAAAAATAGTTATACATTACCCATCTTGAGTCGCCAAATACATGGTACAAAATACAAATACAACTTAATTATACTAACGTCGTGTAAACAATACGACAAAAAATAGCTGAGAGTTTTAATAAGAATATTGTCATCTAGACAATATCCACACTCAAAGGAGTCCTCATTACATTTATTGTCACACTATTTAACAGAATAGTGAGGACTACAAATGCTATCATCTGGGACCGTCACTCCGTTCCCCGACTCGTCCCAGCTATATTCTCATTTCCTGAAGAGAACAGTGAAAGAAAGGGTGAGCTCAACTAGCCCAGTAAAAAACATTATGACTAAGATAATGCAGAATAAATTATCATTAGTCTTCAACAATGTGAAACTGATAAAATACAATAGACATCAAGTTTAATTGCAACAGAATAAACAATCCATTAAAAGAGTCAAGTAGAGAATAAAATCTAATATCTTTTATGATTTAAAAAGTTTTTCATCACTTTTATCGTTGAGACTCAGCTTAATAAATAATCCACATCATCAAATCATCCATGCACTACAGGCCAAGGATATTATTTAGTATCACGGCCACGAATTATCCATGCACTACGGGCCAAAGATAATTGTGTTTTCATCAACTATTCCCGATCATGCCATAAAACAATTCATCTTTGCTCCCTTGGCCAAGAGAATCCATAGCCATAATCATACCAAAAAGCGTCCAATTAATGCACTACGGACCAATGAGGACTTTTTTCACATCATTTGTAACATTACGGTCATGATTATACCGAATAATCCTCGGTCATAATCATACCAAGTCCATCTATGCACTACAGCCCCGGATGACTTTCATCAAAATATAAAACATGAGGATGATGACAATGATATAAGAATTCAATAAAACAAGTTCAAGAATTAAATTATCCAGAAACTAATAACGTCCAAATTGTCAACATAATACTTCTTTGTAGAGTAAAAAATTCAAGAATGCTCGTAAGAATATTTCCATAAAAAGATATCGACGAAGCACAAATATCAAGGATATTCCACTAATTTCATGGAGTATAGAAGTCAAAACTTTAACCAACCGAGTATAATAAAGAATGGAATAACAAAAGAAATCACCATGCATGCGGTATTGCATGCATAGCAAAAGTTATTCTAATGAATAATAAATAACGGAACCGTGTCAAAGTAATACGACCGGGATATTCCAATGTAATAATAAAGAATGGAATAACAATGAAATCACCATGCATACGGTGATTTTAGATGTATGTGTTATTCCAACGTAATAATAAATAATCTAAACCTTGGATCACAGAAAACGCATGAGATGGATATTCCAAATGAATAATAAAGAATGGAATAACAACGAAATCACCATGCATGCGATGCGTCGCATGTAGACAGTTATTCTAACGAGGATAATAAAGATTTTAACCGTCCCACGTAAAACGCATGAGATAGGATATTCCAATGAATAATAAAGAATGGAATAACAACAGAAATCACCAAGTATAGGGTAGAGATCACAGATACAAAGTTTATTCCAACAGAATAATAAATAATGGAATAACAGTAGAATTTCACCTAGGTATAGGGTAGACCGCGTATACAGGTTATTCCAATAGAATAATAAAGAATGGAATAACAGAAGTTCTCTTCATGAATATGAAAAAAATAATACCCCTTACGGGTACAACAAATAATAACCCTTACCTTATAAAGAAGAGTACTCCAACGGTAGGGCGGGGATATACTTGAAGAAACATGCACTACGCTAAAACCTTTCTTAAACACTAAAGAAATACACTCAAGATTATAGAAGAATAATTCTCTCTACAGTTTCTCTCTCTAGAGTTTCAGTGAATTCGTAAGAAATAATGAAGGAATGAGCTTCTATTTATAGAAGAATGGACTGAATAGTAACTAATCCATGAACGGTCCAGATTGATTTACTTTAAACGGACGGTCCAGATTGGTTTACAATAAAATGTAATATATTCTATTCATAATCTAATAAAACGAATAACTTTTAAAAAGATTTTACTATGCAAACACTATGCAGGCACTATGCAAATACTATGCATAATAAAATATAATATAATCTAATTATGGTCTAATAAAACAGATAACTTTATAAAAGTATTTTGTTTTATATAAAAAGATTTTACTATTAGCCTAACAAAACGAATAACTTTATAAAAGTATTCGGTTTTATATAAAAAGTTTTTCTGCTTTATTACATTAATAATACTAATAAAACAAAACTTATATATATATATATAATATAATATATATATATATATATATATATATATATATATATAACAATCAACAACAATTAAATCAAATAACGTGAGATACTATATCAAGAACTCATCGTGTAATAATTGAACAAAACCGAGTGACTTCTCACATAAGCATCAATAATCAATATCGTAATATTACTATGCAACCACGTATTCATCGTACTTTTTACTACCGAGTAGTTCAACAAAGATAACGCTAAAACTTCCGCCGTTATTTTCATAAAAATATTTACGCTGCTTTCTCAATCCGACAATAATTATCGCAACGTGGGGTCCACTAATGATTGTGTCGTCGTCACGAATATTCCCACACACAAAGAATATTCCCCGACCAATCGAATAATATAACAACTTGCATACTTTGCAAAATTTATAAATATTACCCACAACTATAACATTATATTAAATCCACACCATAATATTCAAAAAAAAAATCGAGAAATTTAAATCTTTATTCGTAAAATTTGGGATTTTACAATCTCCCCTCCTTATGAAATTTCGCCCTCGAAATTTACGTGACGATGCTGGTATCTTAATGATGAGGACACTTTGTCCGATTCTAACTCTTGAGGTATAACCTTTGAGTGTTGAATACATTCCAGGATTTTAACAGGTACATCTTCATACGTTAAATTATCCGCTATCTCGTCCGGTTCTAAATCAATAATGTGGTTCGGGTCATCCATATATTTATGTAACATCGATACGTTAAAAAACGTTATGAACATGCGACATACTTGGCGGTAAAAAGAGTCTATAAACCACATTTCCTACTTGATCGAGGATTTCAAAATGGGCCAATTAAATCGAGGGTTAAGATAACGCCTTCTTAAACCATCTTCTTCACATTCATCACCGAGAGTATGTAGTTTGAGCGGCTTTAACTTTATCGATTAAAGTCGATTCTACTCAGATATTCAATTATCTTCACGTGGGTTCAGATATATTCGCACTTGTAACCGCATACAATCTTCTACTCAACGCGTCAGCTACCATGTTCGCTTTTAATACGATGGTATTGAATGGTACGATCGTAATCTTCAACAGCTCGAGTCAACGTCTTTGGCGCATGTTACATTCATTTTAGTTGAAGAAATATTTGAGGGTTTAAGAAATGGGTTTTGTACTGGGGTCAATACAAAATTTGATTTCACGCTCTAGGGGTAGGCTAGGAAGTCTTCATGAATACGTCAGGAAATTTATTAACGATAGAAATATCATTCAAAACTGTGACCCTCATCAAAGACTTGGATAGTACGTCATATTGATACCTATCAACTTGTCATCTTCATTCACGATGTCGCCTACAGAAAGTCTGGCTTCGGTGCATTCTACACAAAGAAGTCAACAACGAAAGGATCGAGCTCTTTACTTATGGCTTGATATGACAATGATTGACTTTAGTGGTTTAGTTACTTTGAATTCGCATAACAGGTTGGTTAGGAGTATGAAAGCTAACAACCTTACGAAAAGCATGATGAGTAGTTAACCAATCGGTTCCAAAAATCACATCAAAGGTATGTATTTTCAAAGAGATAAGATCGACAGGTAACGTGAAAGTGTTGATTTGAACAAGATTTATAAATAATGGTGGTAACGAAGGTTTCTCCCAACTGAGTTTAAACAGATATATCAAAGTCTAACTTCTCCGGAGTTAACTTCAAACATTGAACACAACTAGGTAAAATAAATGAGTGAGTAGAACCCAAGATTCAACACTTCGTATAGACTTCGCAAGAGTTTATGACTAACATACCCGTGATAATTTTATTCGGTTTCCTCGTCATGAAAAAAATGCTCTCTCTTAAAACTACCGGCTTTGGCTTGTCTGGGACATCCTTTGGCATCACTATCCCAGCTGGACTTGACTTCACCATACGACAAAATCGAGCTAGGTGACTTTCTCTTTCGCAATTGAAACACGCTTTAGATTGTTACGTCATGGCTTTGACGGATGTGTCCCTCCCGTCTCAAGATTTGAAACATACGACCGATGGTCGCTCATCTTCCTTTTAAACGGGTCTTTGGTGTCATTGTCTTTCCATCATTATTGAATCTCCTCTTCTTAAAATTTCCACTTCTATTATCTTGGCCATGATTACCACCGAAGTGGTTACCATTCATGGCATGATAATTTCTCTCACGATGGTTATCATTGTTCCGATGACCAGGCTGCCACCCTGTCATAATTATTATCGTGTTGTTGGTCGTTGCCTTTTGGTTGTGCTAACTCATTATCGCGCTCCAATAACTGAGCCCTATTCACAACATCTGAATATAAACAAAGTTTGTGAGAAATGAGGTATTGACGTAGATTGGGTTTCAAAACTCTTAGAAACATTCGCGTCATTCGTTCCTCATTATCAACTAAATGGGACGCAAACTGGGACAACTCGGAAAACTTGGCTTCGTACTGCGACACGTTCATGTTGTTTTGCTCCAGCTTGATGAACTCTACCTCTTTCATGTGACGAATACTTTCGGGAAAGTACTTGTTGTTGAACAATTCTTGGAACTTCTCCCAAGTCATCTTCAGTGCGTCAAGCTGGGTACGTTTTATAGATTCCCACCAATGATCTGCTTCTTCATGCAACATAAAGGTGGCGAATGGAGCTTTTTGCTCCTCTGAGCATTCCAAGACATCAAATATCTTGGTGATATGCTTAATCCACATCTCTGCCTTAAGTGGGTCTGGCTTTCCAAAAAACTCCGGTGGTCCCAGCTCCTTGAACTGCTTAGCGGTGACCAACCGTGGGTTGCCATTGCTTCCACCTGTATTATGAATAGGAGTCTCTCTCGTTTGGTGTTGCATGAATTCTAAAAAGCTCCTAAACGTACCATCGTTCGTCATTTGATTAGTGTTGTTATTTACAGGAGGATTATCGCCATCCTGTTGTATCCTAATTATTGATCTGTGGAGACTCAACGGTCTCCTGTGCTCCATTGCTATTCTCAACATTTTCGGATGTCATTTTCAAATACTGCAACAAAACAAGGGTTAAATAACATATCATATATTATCCCTATACTCTGACCGACCAATTAAATATCAAATAAACTTAGGTATGTCATACTAGCGAAGAAATTTCTCGTCTCTCCCCTCCTAGTTCTTGTCTCACATCTCAGCCAGTGATCATATCTCTAAGCTTTGATACCAATTGTGATGCCCCCAAAAATAGGTATACATCACCCATCTTGAGTCGCCAAATACATGGTACAAAATACAAATACAACTTAATTATACAAACGTCGTGTAAACAATACTACAAAACATAGCTGAGAGTTTTAATAAGAATATTGTCATCTAGACAATATCCACACTCAAAGGAGTCCTCATTACATTTATTGTCACACTATTTAACAGAATAGTGAGGACTACTAATGCTATCATCTGGGACCGTCACTCCATTCCCCGACTCATCCCAAATATATTCTCATTTCACGAAGAGAATAAAGAAAGAAAGGGTGAGCTCAACTAGCCTAAGAAGAAATATTATGACTAAGATAATGCGAATAAATTATCATTAGTCTTCAACAATGTTAAACCGATAAAATACAATAGACATCAAGTTTAATCATGGTGAACAAACAATCCATTAAAAGAGTCAAGTAGAGAATAAAATCTACTATCTTTTATGATTTAAAAAGTTTTTCATCACTTTTATCATTTGAGACTCAAATTTTTAATAAATAATCCACATCATCAAATCATCCCCGCACTACGTGCCAAGGATATTATTTAGTATCACGACCACGAATTATCCATCCATGCACTACGAGCCAAAGATAATCGTGTTTTCATCAACGGTCATGATCATGCCATAAAACAATTCATCTTTGCTCCCTTGGCCGAAGAGAATCCATAGCCATAATCATACCAAAAATTGTTCATCAATGCACTACGGCCAATGAGGACTTTTTCCACATCATTTGTAACATTACGGTCATGATTATACCGAATAATCCCTGGTCATAATCATACCAAGTCCATTTATGCACTACAGGCCCCAGATGACTTTCAACAAAATATAAACATGAGGATGATGACAATGATATAAGAATTCAATAAAACAAGTTCAAGAATTAAATTATCCAGGAACTAATAACGTCCAAATTATCAACATAATACTTCTTTGTAGAGTAAAATTCAAGAATGCTCAGAAGAATATTTCCATGAAAAGATACTGGATGAAGCGCAAATATCAAGGATATTCCACTAATTTCATGGAGTATAGAAGTCAAAACTTTAACCAACTGAGTATAATAAAGAATGGAATAACAAAAGAAATCACCATGCATGCGGTACTTTGCATAGACAGGTTATTCTAACAGAATAATAAATAACGGAACCAGGTCAGGCGTAATACGCACCGACAGGATATTCCAACAGAATAATAAAGAATGGAATAACAACAGAAATTACCATGCATACGGTATTGCAGATAAATAGGTTATTCCAATGTAATAATAAATAACGAAACCGTGTCCCACAGAAAACGCATGCATGTGATATTCCAATGAATAATAAAGAATGGAATAACAACGAAATCACCATGCATGCGATACATCACATGATACAGTTATTCCAATGTAATAATAAAGATGTAACCAGTCCGTGTGTAAACGCATGAGATAGGATATTCCAAATGAATAATAAAGAATGGAATAACAACGAAAATCACCAAGTATAGGGTAGACCACGTACGTCTGAGTTATTCCAATGTAATAATAAATAATGGAATAATGTAAGAATTTCACCAAGTATAGGGTAGATCACAGACACAAAGTTATTCCAATGAATAATAAAGAATGGAATAATGTAAGTTCTCTTCATGAATATGAAAAAAATAATACCCCATACGGGTACAACAAATAATAACCCTTACCTTATAAAGAAGAGTACTCCAACAGTAGGGCGGGGATATGCTTGAAGAAACTTGCACTACGCTAAAACCTTTCTTAAACACTAAAGAAATACACTCAAGATTATAGAAGAATAATTCTCTCTACAGTTTCTCTCTCTAGAGTTTCAGTGAATTCATAAGAAATAATGAAGGAATGAGCTTCTATTTATAGAAGAATGGACTAAATAGTAACTAATCCATGAACGGTCCAGATTGATTTACTTTAAATGGACGGTCCAGATTGGTTTACAATAAAATATAATATATTCTATTCATAATCTAATAAAACGAATAACTTTTAAAAAGATTTTACTATGCAAACACTATGCAGGCACTATGCAAACACTATGCATAATAAAATATAATATAATTTAATTATTGTCTAATAAAACAGATAACTTTATAAAAGTATTTTGTTTTATATAAAAGATTTTCCTATTAGCTTAACAAAACGAATAACTTTATAAAAGTATTCTGCTTTTATATAAAAGTTTTTCCATTTTATTACATTAATAATACTAATAAAACAAAACTTATATATATATATATAATATATATATATATATAACAATCAACAATAATTGAATCAAATAACGTGAGATACTATCAAAGAACTCATCAGTAATAATTGAACAAAATCGAAGTGACTTCTCACATAAGCATCAATAATCAATATCGTAGATGCTACTATGCAACCACGCATATTATCAGTATTTTTACTACCAAGTAGTTCAACAAGATTAATCAGTGAAAACTTTCGCCTTTATTTTCATAAAAATATTTTTATCGTTTTCTCAATCCGATAATAATTACATTATGGGGTCCACTAATGATTGTGGTCGTCGCATTTAATATTCTCCGACACAAAAAATATTCCCCACCAATCGAATAATATAACAACTTGCATACTTTGCAAAATTTATAAATATTACCCACAACTATAACATTATATTAAATCCACACCATAATATTCAAAAAAAATTCGAGAAATTTAAATCTTTATTCGTAAAAATTTGGGATTTTACAATCTCCCTCCTTATGAAATTTCGCCGAAATTTATGTACGCACTGGTATGCCTTAGAAATGTATGAGGACACTTTGTCCGATTCTAACTCTTGAGGTATAACCTTTGAGTGTTGAATACATTCCAAGATTTTAACAGGTACATCTTCATACGTTAAATTATCCGCTATCTCGTCCGGTTCTAAATCAATAATGTGGTTCGGGTCATCCATATATTTACGTAACATCGATACGTTAAAAAACGTTATGAACACGCGACATACTTGGCGGTAAAAAGAGTCTATAAACCACATTTCCTACTTGATCGAGGATTTCAAAATGGGCCAATTAAATCGAGGGTTAAGATAACGCCTTCTTAAACCATCTTCTTCACATTCATCAGCTCTGAGTATGTAGTTTGAGCGGCTTTAACTTTATCGATTAAAGTCGATTCTACTCGTATATTCGTTATCTTCACGTGGGTTCGTATATTCGCACTTGTAACCGCATACAATCTTCTACTCAACGCGTCAGCTACCATGTTCGCTTTTAATACGATGGTATTGAATGGTACGATCGTAATCTTCAACAGCTCGAGTCAACGTCTTTGGCGCATGTTACATTCATTTTAGTTGAAGAAATATTTGAGGGTTTAAGAAATGGGTTTTGTACTGGGGTCAATACAAAATTTGATTTCACGCTCTAGGGGTAGGCTAGGAAGTCTTCATGAATACGTCAGGAAATTTATTAATGATAGAAATATCATTCAAAACTGTGACCCTCATCAAAGACTTGGATAGTACGTCATATTGATACCTATCAACTTGTCATCTTCATTCACGATGTCGCTTACAGAAAGTCTGGCTTTGGTGCATTCCACACAAAGAAGTCAACAACGAAAGGATCAGGCTCTTTACTTATAGCTTAATATGACAATGATTGACTTTAGTGGTTTAGTTACTTTGAATTCGCATAACAGGTTGGTTAGGAGTATGAAAGCTAACAACCTTACGAAAAGCATGATGAGTAGTTAACCAATTGGTTCCAAAAATCACATCAAAGGCAAGTATTTTCAAAGAGATAAGATCGACAGGTAACGTGAAAGTGTTGATTTGAACAAGATTTATAAATAATGGTGGTAACGAAGGTTTCTCCCAACTGAGTTTAAACAGATATATCAAAGTCTAACTTCTCCGGAGTTAACTTCAAACATTGAACACAACTAGGTGAAATAAAAGAGTGAGTAGAACCAGATCTAACACTTCGGATAGACTTCATGAAGAGTTTATGACTAACATACTTCGTGATAATTTTATTCGTGTTCCTCGTCATGAAAAAAAAAATGCTCTCTTAAACTACCCGCTTTGGCTTGTCTGGGACATCCTTTGACATCACTATCCCAGCTGGACTTGACTTCACCATATGACAAAATCGAGCTAGGTGACCTTCTCTTTCGCAATTGAAACACGCTTTGGATTGTTGCGTACAGTTTGGATGGATGTGTCCCTCATGTCCGCATTGGAAACATACGACCAGTGGTCGTTCATCTTCCTTTGAAACGGTGCTGGTGCTGCTGTCTTTCCATCATTATTGAATCTCCTCTTCTTAAAATTTCCACTTCTATTATCTTGGCCATGATTACCACCGAAGTGGTTACCATTCATGGCATGATAATTTCCCTCACGATGGTTATCAATGTTCCAATGACCGTTGCCACCGGTACGATTATTATCGTGTTGTTAGTCGTTGCCTTTTGGTTGTGCTAACTCATTATCGCGCTCCAATAACTGAGCCCTATTCACAACATCTGAATATAAACAAAGTTTGTGAGAAATGAGGTATTGACGTAGATTGGGTTTCAAAACTCTTAGAAACATTCACGTCATTCGTTCCTCATTATCAACTAAATGGGACGCAAACTGGGGACAACTGCGGCGAACTTGGCTTCGTCTGCGACACGGTCTATGTTGTTTTGCTCCACTGATGAACTCTACCTCTTTCATGTGAAATACTTTCGGGGGAAAGTACTTGTTGTTGAACAATTCTTGGAACTTCTCCCAAGTCATCTTCAGTGCGTCAGGCTGGGTACGTTTTATAGATTCCCACCAATGATCTGTTTCTTCATGCAACATAAAGGTGGCGAATGGAACTTTTTGCTCCTCTGAGCATTCCAAGACATCAAATATCTTGGTGATCTGCTTAATCCACGTCTCTGCCTTAAGTGGGTCTGGCTTTCTAAAAAACTCCGATGGTCCCAGCTCCTTGAATCGCTTGCGGTGACCAAACGTGGTTGCCATTGCTTCCATCTCAGATTATGAATAGAGTCTCTCTCGTTTGGTGTTGAATGAATTCTAAAAAGCTCCTAAACGTACCATCGTTCGTCATTTGATTAGTGTTGTTATTTACAGGAGGATTATCGCCATCCTGTTGCACATTATCCTAATTATTGATCTGTGGAGACTCAACGGTCTCCTGTGCTCCATTGCTATTCTCAACATTTTTGGATGTCATTTTCAAATACTGCAACAAAACAAGGGTTAAATAACATATCATATATTATCCCTATACTCTGACCGACCAATTAAATATCAAATAAACTTAGGTAGGTCATACTAGCGAAGAAATTTCTCGTCTCTCCCCTCCTAGTTCTTGTTTCACATCTCAGTCAGGGATCATATCCCTAAGCTTTGATAACAATTGTGATGCCCCCAAAAATAGGTATACATCACCCATCTTGAGTCGCCAAATACATGGTACAAAATACAAATACAACTTAATTATACAAACGTCGTAAACAATACTACAAAACATAGTGAGAGTTTTAATAAGAATATTGTCATCTGTACAATATCCACACTCAAAGGAGTCCTTATTACATTTATTGTCACACTATTTAATGTAATAGTGAGGACTACTAATGCTATCATCCTGGGACCGCTACTCCATTCCCCGACTCGTCCCAAATTATATTCTCTTTTTCCTAAAGAGAAACAAAGAAAAGAAAGGGGTGAGCTCAACTAGCCTAGTAAGAAATATTATGACTAAGATAATGCGACATAAATTATCATTAGTCTTCAACAATGTTAAACCGATAAAATACAATAGACATCAAGTTTAATCTGCGGTGAACAAACAATCCATTAAAAGAGTCAAGTAGGGAATAAAATCTACTATCTTTTATGATTTAAAAGTTTTTCATCACTTTTATCATTTGAGACTCAACAATAAATAATCCACATCATCAAATCATCCCTGCACTACAGGCCAAGGATATTATTTAGTATCACGACCACGAATTATCCATGCACTACGGGCCAAAGATAATCGTGTTTTCATCAACGGTCATGATCATGCCATAAAACAATTCATCTTTGCTCCCTTGGCCGAAGAGAATCCATAGCCATAATCATACCAAAAATTGTTCATCAATGCACTACGGGCCAATGAGGACTTTTTCCACATCATTTGTAACATTACGGTCATGATTATACCGAATAATCCCTGGTCATAATCATACCAAGTCCATCTATGCACTACAGGACCTAGATGACTTTCAACAAAATATAAACATGAGGATGATGACAATGATATAAGAATTCAATAAAACAAGTTCAAGAATTAAATTATCTAGGAACTAATAACGTCCAAATTATCTACATAATACTTCTTTGTAGAGTAAAATTCAAGAATGCTCAGTAGAATATTTCCATGAAAAGATACTGGATGAAGCGCAAATATCAAGGATATTCCACTAATTTCATGGAGTATAGAAGTCAAAACTTTAACCAACTGAGTATAATAGAGAATGGAATAACAAAAGAAATCACCATGCATAGGGTACGTCGCATGACAAAAGTTATTCAATGTAATAATAAAGATGTAAACCAGTCCCAAGAAAAACGCATGTATAGGATATTCCAACGAATAATAATAAAGAATGGAATAACAACGAAAATCACCAAGTATAGGGTGATCACAGCGTATACAAAAGTTATTCCAACGAGAATAATAAATAATGGAATAACGTAAGAATTTCACCAAGTATAGGGTAGATCACAGACATACAAGTTATTCCAATAGAATAATAAAGAATGGAATAATGTAAGTTCTCTTCATGAATATGAAAAAATAATACCCCTTACGCATACAAATAATAACCCTTACCTTATAAAGAAGAGTACTCCAACGGTAGGGCGGGGATATACTTGAAGAAACTTGCACTACGCTAAAACCTTTCTTAAACACTAAAGAAATACACTCAAGATTATAGAAGAATAATTCTCTCTACAGTTTCTCTCTCTAGAGTTTCAGTGAATTCGTAAGAAATAATAAAGGAATGAGCTTCTATTTATAGAAGAATGGACTGAATAGTAACTAATCCATGAACGGTCCAGATTGATTTACTTTAAATGGACGGTCCAGATTGGTTTACAATAAAATATAATATATTCTATTCATAATCTAATAAAACGAATAACTTTTAAGAAGATTTTACTATGCAAACACTATGCAGGCACTATACAAATACTATGCATAATAAAATATAATATAATCTAAATATTGTCTAATAAAACAGATAACTTTATAAAAGTATTTTGTTTTATATAAAAAGATTTTCCTATTAGCCTAACAAAACGAATAACTTTATAAAAGTATTCTGTTTTATATAAAAAGTTTTTCTGTTTTATTACATTAATAATACTAATAAAACAAAACTTATATATATATATATATATATATACTAATAATACTATTAAAACTCACAGCTCTTGTTGTATATTTAAGATTGTATTTGTATTTTGTACCATGTATTTGGCGACTCAGAATAGGTGATATATACCTATTTTGGGGGTGTCACACCTGAACCACGTTATTGAGTTAGAACCGGACGAGATAGCCGAAGGCTTAACGTATGAAGAGGTACATGTCAAAATCTTGGATAGGAAGGAGCAAGTCCTACGCACAAAGGTCATACCACAAGTCAAAGTTTTGTGGAGGAACCATGCTATTGAGGAAATGACCTGGGTTGGAAACGGAAATGAGAGCCAGGTATCCTCACCTTTTTGAAACACCAGGTACGTACGTCAATTTTGAGGACGAAATTTCATAAGGAGGGGAGGTTGTAAGACCCCAACTTATTATTAATGAAATTGAATTTCCTCTATTTATTATTTTGAAAATAGTAAGGGTTGATTTGATTAATGTGATTAGTTATGGGTAAAATGCGCAAATATTTCAAATAAGCAAGTGTTATAAAATATTCATTGTTGTCGGGGAATATTCGTTTGGTCGTGGAATATTCTTACCGTCGGGGAATATTCGATGCTGACGACCTGTAATTGTGTGGGCCCCATAACGGAAAGCGATTGGATGAAGAAAATGACAAGTATAAGTTGTTTATAAATAACGACATAGTTGTTACCGTTAATACTGTTGGAATACTCGTTGGTTAAAACACAGTAGCACACAGTATTGCATCAATTATTGATTCTTACATAAGAAGGCACTACTCAATAATTGTTATAGTAATTACGGTTCAATATTTTATTTTATTTATTCAATAATTGCTGCGTTGATATTTTATATTATTGTTGTTTCAATAATTGTCATTACACAGTATTTTCCTTTATCGAATTAATAATTCATATTATTTGAATAATATTATTAGATAGCATTATTGGCAATGTCTAGAAAGTTCTGTCTAAGGAGAGGTTTGGTCACCTAATTGCGCGCCAGTAAGGAGAAATCCTTATTGGAAAGCCCCCTCTTCTCTCGAACTACCGGTTGTTAGTATTGTGATTACAGTAATATTATTTATGAATAATTAATTATTGATTATTATGATAAGGAAAATATTCATTTTATGTGGATATAGATGGAGAAAATTTTTAATGTGACAATTGTTGAAAATTGATATTTTATCTTTTTTGATAAAATAATTCATTTAAATATATTATTATATTTTCATAATATAATAATGGTTATATTTTTACAATGAATGTGGGATATATGAATAAATGAGGAGGAAGAGTATTTTTGTTACTAAAAATATTTAAAACATGTTTTTCATGTTTGTGGACCCCATTTCTTGACTGAAATTTGATTATAGTATGTAAAATCGTCCGTATATGGATTTCGGTCAATTTCTGCTTGGAATTTGGAAAAACTTAAACTTACAAAGTTGTAGAGAATTTAATTTTCTATGGAATGGACATAAGATTCGAATTTTTCTGATAAAAGGGCTATTTATTGTGAATTATTGAAGTTCCGATAAGTGTATTTTATATACGCGATTTCATATCTAATTCATGCTTATTCGTTGCTATATTCTTGTAATCATGTGCATTTTTACTTGTTCTATGTTATTTTATGTGTAGGTTGGTGGTTGTGGCATGTAACTTACAATTGATGGTATTCGGTGCGTTTGGAACTTAAATGGAGCATATTTAGAAGCAACTCAAGATCTTTATGACTAAGTCGACATTAGAGGTACCCATTGGCGAGGCGGCCTTAACAATATAAAACCCATTGTGAGGTCTTTAAATCGCCATCACGAACACAAAGCCAAGGCATTATTATTACTACACACTACAAGGCGCGGGTCTTCATTCGAGAAAATAGGAGGCAAGCCACGTAGCCAAGGGCATTTATAGTGTACAAACCCCCGCCGGGGTGGGGGTGAAAGAAATCTTGAGTGTCCTATTTCAATTATAATTCCTTTAGAGTACGAATTTTAGCTTTTTGCATGTCAGTATAACTCTAATGGATAGAGATTGTGGCTGGAATTGGAGGCTAGATATCTAGGACTCTATCAAACACAAAAAGGGAGATTACAGAAGACAGTTTACGAAGAAAAAAAGCTGAATTTCAGAGAACAAGTGTAGATGGGTATTTCGAGGAGTTTTTCAAGACAATTGCAACTCTAGTCTACGTGAAGGGTGTTTTCTAATATTCTTTGTGTTAGATTATTATTTGTAATTGAGAGAATGATTTCTATGATTTATTCAGTGTTTATTTCATTTATTATGAACTAATTCACTTTTTAGGCTTGTGATGGATCCTTGAGTGAATCGATGATTTTGTAAACTTTGATTTCTAATTTAATAAGCTATCTCCAGTTTATCTATATTAATTTGTGCTTAAATCTATGAATTGCCTGATCAACAATTCTTTGTGGAGTTAGGTGGAAACGAGAGAGGATATTCAAATCTAGACCTAGTTAATATAGCATGTGTTCAGGATTTTGTTAGTAGCTTAAACTTGATGTGTGTTAAGGTAGAGATATGCTTGACGCCGCATGTAATCGGATAGAGAACTTATTCTTCAACCTTCTTCAATTGTAATTCACATAGAGATATAGTAGGTTAGTTGATTAAGGTGTTTAACGGATTTCTATCTTAATTATGGATTGAAGTTAATATGGTATTAGTGCATCGAGAGGTGGTTAATACTACGTTAAGTGTTCTTGATTAATAAACCTGGGATAGTCGTTGAATTGGAATAAAGGTGTTAAAATCAAAGTAAAGCTTAGGGTGAAATCATAAGTCTAATTCTCCATTAATTGTTTAAAATTGATTTTGATATTAATTGGTTTGTTTTGTGCTAATTTAATTATTCTTAATTTTAGTTTTGATAATTTAAATTATTGATTTGGTTTGTTTAATAAAATTAGGGTTAATAAAAGATTGGTAATTGTAAGTTAAGGTATTTGCTAATTTATCTCTGTGAGAACGATACTTGACTTATTACTGTATTACTTGTTAACCACGTATATTTGCGTGTTGTGCGTAATTAGATTTTACCCAACAAGTTTTTAGCGTCGTTGCCGGGGATACTTTTAGTAATTCTTAATATTTTTACAATATCAGTTTAATTAATCCAGTTTTACTTAGACATTTTTATTTTTGCATTGTGCTTCTTATTTCAGGTGTTGGACGTAGTTTATGCGAACTCGATCCCAAAATCCAGACTTGCTGCCTTTTGAGGACGACATTGAGAAAAGGTTTCAGAGGTTGAGTAAGTGGATCAAGGAAACGAGGAAAGAATTCGAATTACCTAAAAAGGAAGAGGAAATAGTAATGGCGGCCGAAGATCGGAAAGCGTTGACGGACTTTGCAACACCCAAGGTGACGGAACTGCACTCAAGCGTCACTAAGCCATCAATAGCAGCAAATACATTCGAGATTAAGCCTGGGATGATACAAATGATTCAGAATTTAGTTCAGTTTGGGGGATTTGCAAACGATGATCCCAACGAGCATTTAGTCATCTTTCTAGAAATGTGCGACACTTTTAGGTTTAATGGAGTTTTGGATGAGGCGGTGAGACTTCGATTGTTCCCATTCTCTCTACGGGACAAGGCGAAGAGTTGGCTGCATTCCCTACCGCCCGGTTCGATAACAACTTGGGAGGATTTAGCTCAGAAATTCCTTGCAAAATTCTTCCCACTAGCGAAAACTGTGAAGATGAGGAATGAGATTACAATGTTTGAACATCAACATGGGGAGTCGTTATATGAGGAATGTGAGAGATACAAAGAACTGCTCAAAAAATGCCCTCATCATGGATTGCCCCAGTGGCTACAAATGAACACCTTCTACAACGGACTACATGGGAATCTTAGGACAAGTATCGATCGCAAAGACATCAGGTAAGCGTTCATGGCAAGACTTACGAGGAAGCATACGAGTTGATTGAACCCATGGCTGCTAATAACTATCAGTGGCCCACAGCGAGAATGACACAGGCGAAGCTAGCTAGGGTATTAGAAGTAGATAATATGACAGTAATGCAAGCATAGATAGCTGCAATGTCAAAGAAGTTGGATCAAGTGGCGGCGACCTGAGACACAACAAACACAAGCAAAGCACCACAAGTGGCAATAGTATGTGAGTTGTGCGGGAGAACACCCAACGAACAATGTGCAATTAATCCGGCGGATGATGCGGTTCATGGTAATTACAACGAAATTCCTCAAAACACATATCGAACATATACAATCAGGAAATAGGAATCATCGAAATTTCTCATGGAGCAACAACCAAAGAAAATCAAGCTTCACGTCAAACATACCCTCGAGGTTTCCAGAATCAGCAACAACCAGTTCATTATCATGAAAGGAAACCCGATCTGGAGGAAAAGTTGGATAAATTCATAGCTACCACCGAGTTGGCTATAAAAAATCACACCTTGATGTTTAAAGCACAAGAGATGGCGATCAAGAATCTAGAAAATCGGATGGGTCGAGATAGCGTTGGCGGTGAATAGCGGACCACAAGGACACTACCAAGTGACAGAGAAAAATCCTAAGGGTAATCATGAAGCGATGTCAAGCCATTATGTTAAGAAGTGGAAAACAACTTGTTGGTCAAGAGCGAAAATTTTGGTTACAAAGGAGAATGAACGAAATAAAAAATACGATGGGTGAGGTAAAAGCGAGGGAAACAAAAAGCAGATGGAAAAGAATAGACCAATCAACGAACGATTGTTTATCCTCCCCACCATTCCAATGAAAGAGTTCAAAAACAAAAGTTAGACAAGCAATTTTCAAAATTTTTGGAAGTTTTCAAGAAACTTCAAATTAACATACCATTTGCGAGAGGGCCTAGAATAAATGCCTGAATTACATAAAATTTATGAAAGGGATTCTATCAAGGAAAAAGAAATGGGAAGATTTTGAGGCGGTGGCATTAACAAAGGAGTGTAGTGCGGTATTACAAAAGAAAATTACCACCAAAACTCAAGGACAGGGGGAGCTTTACTATTCCATGTCTGATCGGGGAGAGGCATTTCAAAGTGTTTTATGTGATTTGAGGCGAGTGTAAACCTTATGCCATTTTCGGTGTACTTAGAATTAGGTTTGCCCGAGCCAAGGCCTACTAACATCTCCCTACAGTTGGCGGATAGGTCAGTTACATATCTGAGAGGCATAGTAGAGGACATTTTAGTGAAAGTGGATAAGTTTATATTCCCCATGGACTTTATTATTACGGATTTTGAGGAGGACAAGAACATCCCAATTATCCTAGGGAGACCATTTTTTGGCTCTGAGGAGAACACTCATTGATGTACAAAAAGGAGAACTCACTATGAGGGTCCAAGATCAAGAAGTGAAATTCGGTGTGTTTAAGGCCATGAAATTTCCTACGGATGAGGAAGAATGTTTTGAATGGATCTAATTGAGTAAATCATTAGTGATGACATGAGCAAAAGTTTGGTGAATGATCCATTAAAAACAACATTATTAAGGGAGATGAAGAGATCGATGATCTGAAATTGGTGGATTACCTTCAATTGCTAGACTCATTGCCACGAGTACCAAGATTTAGAACCCCATTTGAACCACTACACACGGAGGAGGTAAATGCAGAAAAATTGAAACCATCATTGGAAGAGCCACCAAAGCTGGAACTTAAGCCACTTCCTAAGCACCTCAGGTATACGTATTTAGGAAATTTAAATTCTTTACTTGTTATAATTTCAGCTGCACTTAACGAATTGCAGGAAGAAAAGTTGTTAAGGGTGCTTCAGGAACACAAATCAGCTATTGCATGGACAATTGCGGACATAAAGGGAATTAGCCCTTCATTTTGTATGCACAAAATTCTGATGGAAGATGAGGCAAAACCAACGGTGGAACAATAGGGGCGACTCAATCCAATTATGAAGGAAGTGGTAAAGAAGGAAATTTTAAAATGGTTAGACGCTGGTATCATCTATCCGATTTTCGATATAAATGGGTTAGTCCAGTCTAGTGTGTACCGAAAAAAGGAGGAATGACGGTGGTGTAGAATGATGACAACGAGTTAATCCCAACCAGAACAGTGACGGGTTGGCGGGTTTATATGGATTACAAAAAATTGAACAAAGGCAACTCAGAAAAGACCATTTCCATTGCCTTTATTGACCAAATGTTAGATAGATTGGCGGGACATCGATATTCTTGTTTATTGGATGGGTATTCGCCTACAACCAAATAGTCATCGCTCAGGAGGATCGAAAAAAGACCACATTTCGTGCCACTTACGGCACATTTGCATTTAGGAGGATGTCATTCGGGCTATCAACGCACCAAACAACTTTCAAAGGTGTATGATGGCAATTTTTTCAAACATGGTGGAGAAAAGCGTTGAGGTCTTCATGGATGACTTTTTCGGTTTATGGGGACGACTTTGATAATTGTTTGAAGAATCGGTCATGGTCTTTGCAAAGATGCAAGAAAACGAATCTAGATTCTAAATTGGGAAAAATGCCACTTCATGGTTGAAGAGGGCATAATTTTGGGCCATAAGGTCTCGGCTCAAAGAAATTTGGAAGTCGATAAAGTAAAGTGGAAACAATTGAAAAATTGCCTCCACCACCTCGATGAAGGGTATTAGGAGTTTCTTGGGACCTGTTTGGGTTCTCTGGGAGGTTTATAAAGGATTTCTCTAAAATTGAAACCCTATGCGATCTTTTAGAAAGATCGACATTCGACTTTGATGAAGATTGCAAGACAACGTTTGATTTATTAAAAGGAAATTGACTCTGACCCGTTATAGTTGCACTTGCAGATTGGAGCATGCCATTCGAGCTTATGTGTGATCTGCAATGACTTGGCGGTTGAAAATGTGTTGGGTCGTGGAGGAGACAAAGGTGTTTCACGCTATATACTACACAAACAAAACACTTACAGAAACTCAATTGAACTACACAACCATAGAAAATGAGTTGCTTACCGTGGTATATGCATTTGACAAATTTCGTGCTTACTTGATCGGGACTAAGGTGATAGTCTATACTGACCATGTAGCGATTCGGTACTTGATAGCAAAAAAGGATATTAAGCCACGCCTTATCCGGTGGATTCTCCTACTGCAAGAATTCGATTTAGAAATAAAGGATAGGAAGGGACGGAGAACCAAGTGGCAAACCACTTGTTGAGGTTGGAAAACCACGGTAAAGAAAAAAGCGACAAAAAAGTGAAATCAATGAATCGTTCCGGATGAGCAATTGTTTGAGATTTCAAAGGAGATTACGTGGTATGGCGATTATGCAAATTTTCATTGTGAGCAACATTCTACCACCGACCTCACAAAACAAACGAAAAAAAATTTCTACACGACGTTAAGTAGTACATGTGGGATGATCCATATTTGTTTTTAAGCGGTCTTGTGAAACAAGGTGATTCGACGGTGCGTCCCATACAATGAAGTGAAGAATATCCTGCATGAGTGTCACTCATCTGGCATATAAGCGGGCATTATGGGAGTGAGAAAACAATGAGCGAAGGTCTTTACAATGTGTTTTTATTGGCCCACATTATTCAAAGATGCCCACCAGTTTGTCAAACAATGTGATAGGTGTCAAAGGGTGGGCAACATTTCGAAGCGTAATGAGATGCCCTTACAAACGATTTTGGGAGTGGAAATTTTTGATGTATGGGGTATCGATTTCATGGGACCATTTCCATCGTCCTTGAACAATCAATACATTCTCCTCGCAGTGGACTACATGTCAAAGTGGGTTGAAGCTGCAGCTCTACCAACAAACGATGCCAAAGTGGTCCTCAAATTCCTGCAAAAGAACATCTTCACTAGGTTTGGCTCACCAAGAGCAATTATAAGTGACGAAGGTAGTCATTTTTGCAATAAACCATTTACTTCTCTTTTGGACAAGTATGGGGTGAACCACAAAATAGATACAACATATCACCCTCAAACCAGTGGACAAGCTGAGGTATCGAACATAGAAGTCAAAAAGATATTGGAGAAAGTGGTGAATCCGAGTCGGAAAGATTGGTCACTTAGATTGGATGATGCTTTATGGGCTTACCGGACAACATAAAAGACACCAATCGGGATGTCACCATATCAACTGTTGTACAAGAAGGCATGTCATTTACCGGTGGAACTACGACATAAGGCATATTATTAAGGTCTGGCTTCAATTTTGATCAAAAAGTTATAGGAGAGAAGAGACTACTTGTTGAATGAACTAGACGAGTTTAAGCCTTCATACCTATGAGAATGCCAAGATATACAAAGAAAAAAGTCAAAAGATGGCACGACCGAGAAAATTTTCGTCGAACATTTGAGCCGAGCCAATCGATCACATTATTCAACTCGAAATTTGCGTTTGTTCCCCGGAAAGCTTAAATCAAGATGGTGGGGACCATTCACGATCAAGCAAGTATTCCTCACAGGGCGGTTGAAATTCTGATCGTAATCCACTCGAAACATTCAAAGTCAATGGACACACCATCTAAAAGCATTCTTTGGGAGGAGAAGCCAACAATGACGTGATCGCTATCACGTTGGCCGTACAACTTAAGCGAGGAAGTAGTCGAAATTTGAATAACTTAAAATCAAGCGCTCATTGGGAGGCAACCCAATTTTATTTCTTTATCGTATTTTCCATTCATATTTGCTTAATCGTAGTTTTTATTACATTATTAGGTAGAAGAATAAAATAAAATCTCGTTAATCTCTCCACAACATGACATGACATCCACGACTCACTAATTTTCATGTTTCATGCCATGCGAGTTGGGAAAAGGATCATCAATGAGTATTTTGCGATGAGAATAAGCTAAAATAAAGCAAAACATGATCGCCAGACAAAGTGACTATGCCCACTGTGTGGGCCTAAAAAGATATAACCCTCCTTGGCGGCGGGTCCTCAAAATCAGAATCGGGGACAAGCCACATTAGGAAGTGGCCTTTTAGTTCTTTACCCCGAACGAGGTGGGGTCCTGAATTTTGATAGGCGTGGTAGTTTCTTTGGTCTTCTCTCCTTCCCAATAACTCCCACTTTTACACTTCCCCACTACTCTATAACCACCACCCACTTTCCCCACATTCTCAATATTCAATTACTCTTCTCCACCTTCCCACCTCCTCACTCCACTAATGCTAGCCTTCCTCTCCATCTATAAATACCACAACAACTCTTCCAAACTCCTACACTACACTTCATATAAGGCAACAAGAGAGCATAATTGTGAGCTAGAAAATACAATTGAAAAGTTTGGGGAGAGTTAGGGCAAAACCAACAATAGGGAGAAATGGCTTCACAATCATCATCTAAGCATGACGGGGGGAAGTTCACGCCCATCCCAACCTATCCAGCACCTTGATCGTCAAAAATTTACAAGTGCCACCATGTGTAATTTGGTATGATGACTATATGCTTACCAAAACCCTTACACGGGAGGCGGGGTTGTACCGATCTTAATGATGGGGAGCTCATGCATGAAATTTACCAAAAGGGATGGGTAAAATTCACCAAGGAGCCGGAACCGGCGATTGTCAACATTGTCGAGGAGTTTTACGCCGTGCGGTGGACAAGGAACCATTTCAAGCATTTGTGCGAGGGCGGTTGGTTATGTTTAGTCTTAAGCGCCATCAACACATACTACCAACTGCGGGTGCCTCGTTATTGCCCGATGTCGCACCTTCGTGATCCGAGATCTGGACCGGGATGCCATAATCATGGAGATGACAAAGCCGGGAACGTCGTGGATGAAAAAAGGCGGAAGGCGACACCGTGTTCCCAAAGAAGACCCTTAGCGGTATGGAAAAATCTGGTATGCCTTCCTCTGCACAAAATTACTTCCGTCCCAACATACCTCGGACGTCTCCAAAGAGAAGGCGTTGTTGTTGTACGCTATCGTGCAAGATTTTATAATTGATGTCGGAGCTATCATTTGTTTCTCCATCCGTCGGTGCCTATATGGGAATTTTTCTAAAGGCTTGGCACACCCATCACTCATATGTGGGTTGTGCCGTCAAGCAGGAGTTAGATGGTCTGATGAAGAGCCCACTCAAATGCCGCCCGCGCTGCTGGATTCCAGAATGATAGCGCGTTACTCTGTATGGGCAGGAGGTGAATCACACCCGCGTGGAGTGGGGTTCATTTTTTCATCATCATCGGAAGATGATGTGGATGCTATAGAGGACCTCGGGGGATGATGATGATGCAATGGGCGATCAAGGAGACGAAGAGATACCGCGCGCCGAGGCTATATCCCGAACTCAATTCCTTGATTTCCAAAATCAACTGAATGCACACACCAAGGCAACTCGTTGGGAAATGCGCCGATTGGCAATGAGGCAAGAGCACATGTTTGACTCTATGAATACATCTTTTGCCTCGTTGAACACAACACTTCAAAGTTTCAACCCGGCGGCACAATTTCCATATCAACAGCCCGGTCCAATGCCAAGGTTCCCACCGAGTGATTCCGATGAAGAAGGACAACAACCACCTCCTCAAGCTTAAACATTAACAGGGAAGTCCTCACGTACTTATTTTGATCAATTATCTAATGAGGACATTGTATTGTTTAAGTTTGGGGGATTTAAATTCATGTTTGCATGCATTGTAGCTTTTAGGATTCATTTTTAATTTTAGTCACTTAAATTTCTGTATTGCATTTTATTTTCAGTATTGCATGATAGCTTAGGGCATTCATGGTAGTTTAGGTTTTGCATAGTAGATAATAGTGTAATGCATTTTGTTATTCACATCTATATAAAAAAAAAGTTAATTAGTAATTATTGTATTATTTAAGTCTATCAATGTTGAGTTTCATGTTATTGGGGGCCTATGATGTGATTGTCAAATAAGTAGCAAATACAGTATTGAGTATGAGAACTATGACACAATGATCACTTATGAATCGAATCTTGAGTTTGTTTGAAACTGGTATAAAAGGATAGCACGTTTAACAAACATCTGTGTTAATTGGTTAAGTTCAAACCGGTACCTAAATGGTCTCTAAAGGATAATGCTAGAGTGAATGATAAAATGACAAGGATGGCTGGTAAAGGCTAAAGTTAGGCAAGAACTTAAGTTTGGGGGAGATTATGTGGGGTATATAAGCTTATCTAAAAAATAAAAAAATATAAAAAAATAATATGAATAAACACCGTAGCGTGCTTGTCTAGTTTTGTGGCCTTTGTTACTTGAGCAAGTAAGCCCGAGGGGATTGTCTATACACCTAGCGCCCTAAGGTCTTAATGGTCTGGGAGTCATTGGTCAAAAGATCGTTAAGGTAGCATTGAAAAGCCTAAGGGAATAAGACATTGCACAGCTATGTGATAAAAAAATGAAAAAAAAAATATGAAGAAGACAGGAAATAAGAGAAAAAAACTCCCGTAGATGAAAATAAAGCATAAGTACCCCGCGTGAATCCTTGAGGTTTGTGATTGCTTGATTTTTAGTTGGAATTAGCTATTCTTGAAATTTTTAAGTTAGTGTTGCATGATTACTTCTAAGAGACTGGTTATGTATTGAATTTAAGTCGGTATCAGTTATCATGGATGTTACACACACACACTATACCAGTGATGATGGCTTGAGATTCGAGGTTTAAAGCATATTTGCATATTGGTTTTAGATGGTTGATATTGTATAGTTGCTTATTTTTCGCTGAAGCCGTTAAGATAATTTTGATTATGCGGTATTGTTGGATTTGATAGTATTTAAGTGAATTCGTATTCATATCATTGCATTGCATGTAGTTGTCTTGTGCTCGAGGACTAGCACGGTTTAAGTTTGGGGGATTTTGATAAGTGTATTTTATAGACGTGATTTCATATCTAATTCATGTTTATTCGTTGCTATATTCTTGTAATCATGTGCATTTTTACTTGTTCTATGTTATTCTATGTGTAGGTTGGTGGTTGTGGCATTTAACGTACAATTGTTGGTATTCGGTGCGTTTGGAACTTAAATGGAGCATATTTGGAAGCAACTTCGATCTGCAACTAAAGTCGATTCACGAGAGGTACCCCGTAAAATGAAACCTTAACAACATATAAACCCCGTAGGGCGGGGTCTTCAAATCGATTAACGAAACACAAAGCACCGTAAATGGCATTATTAAACTTCACACACATTCACGGGTGGTGGTGTTCATTTGAGAAAATAGGAGGCAATCCCGTAAATGGCATCTATAGTCTTAAAACCCCAAGGCGGGGGTGAAAAGAAATCTGAGTGTCTGTTTGATTTATAATTCCTTTTAAGTGCAATTTTTAGCTTTTTGCATGTCGATATAACTCTAATGGATAGAGATTTTGGTTGGAATTGGAGGCTAGATATATAGGACTCTATCAAACACAAAAGGAGATTACTGAGAAGATAGTTTACTAAGAAAAAAAAAAGTGAGTTTGGAGAAACAAGTGTGTGGAGGGTATTTGAGGAGTTTTTCAAGACAATTGCAACTCTAGTCTACGTGAAGGTGTTTTCTAATATTCTTTGTGTTAGATTATTATTTGTAATTGAGAGAATGATTTCTATGATTTATTCAAAGATTTATTTCATTTATTATGAACTAATTCACTTTTTTAGGCTTGTGATGGATCCTTGAGTGAATCGATGATTTTGTAAACTTTGATTTCTAATTTAATAAGCTATCTCGGTTTATCTATATTAATTTGTGCTTGAATCTATGAATTGCTGATCAACAATTCTTTGTGGAGTTGGGTGGAATCGAGAGAGATATTCAAATCTAGACCTAGTTAATATAGCATGTGTTCGAGTTTTGTTAGTAGCTTAAACTTGATGTGTGTTAAGGTAGAGATATGCTTGACGCGCATGTAATCGGATAGAGAACTTATTCTTCAACCTTCTTCAATTGTAATTCACATAGAGATATAGTGGGTTAGTTGATTAAGGTGTTTAGCATTTCTATCTTAATTGTGGATTGAAGTTAATATGGTATTAGTGCATCGAGAGGTGGTTAATACTACGTTCATGTTCTTGATTAATAAAAAGCGGGATAGTCGTTGAATTGGAATAAAGGTGTTAAAATCAAAGTGAAGCTTAGGATGAAATCATAAGTCTAATTCTCCATTAATTGTTTAAAATTGATTTTGATATTAAATGGTTGTTTTGTGCTAATTTAATTATTCTTAATTTTAGTTTTGATAATTTAAATTATTGATTTGGTTTGTTTAATAAAATTAGGGTTAATAAAGTTAAGATTGGTAATTATTGACTTAAGTTAAGGTATTTGCTAATTTATCTAAGTTTTTATGGCGCCGAATTCTGTGGGATAGTTTTAGTATAATTCTTAATATTTTTACAATATCTTAAATTAATCCAGCTTTTACTTAGACATTTTTATTTTGCATTGTGCTTTTACTTGGTGTTGGACGTAGTTTATGCGAACTCGATCCCAAAATCTAGACTTGCTGCCTTTTGAGGACGACATTGAGAAAAGGTTTCAGAGGTTGAGTAAGTGGATCAAGGAAACGAGGCAAGAATTCGAATTACCTAAAAAGGAAGAGGAAATAGTAATGGCGCGATCGGAAAGCGTTGACGGACTTTGCAACACCCAAGGTGACGGAACTGCACTCAAGCATCACCAGGCCATTAATAGCAGCAAATACATTCGAGATTAAGCCCAGGATGAAACAACTTGGGAGGATTTAGCACGTAAATTCCTTGCAAAATTCTTCTTCCCCTATAAAAACTGCGAAGATGAGGAATGAGATTACAATGTTTGAACAGCAACATGGGGAGTCGTTATATGAGGCATGTGAGAGATACAAAGAACTGCTCAGAAAATGCCCTCATCATGGATTTCCCCAGTGGCTACAAATGAACACCTTCTACAATGGACTACATGGGAATCTTAGGACAAGTATCGATACAGCATCGGGCGAAGCGTTCATGGCTAAGAGTTATGAGGAAGCATACGAGTTGATTGAAACCATGGCTGCTAATAACTATCAGTGGCCCACAGCGAGAATGACACAGGTGAAGGCAGCTAGGGTATTAGAAGTAGATAATATGACAACAATGCAAGCACAGATAGCTACAATGTCAAAGAAGTTGGAGCAAGTGGCAGCAGCACAGACATAACAAACAAAGCAAGCACCACAAGTGGCAATAGTATGTGAGTTGTGCACAGGAGAACACCCAACGGAGCAATGTGCAAGTAATCCAGCAGCGGTGCAGTTCATAGGTAATTATAACAGAATTCCTCAAAACACATATCAGAACATATACAATCAAGGAAATAGGAATCATCAGAATTTCTCATGGAGCAACAACCAGAAAAATCAAGCTTCACGTCAAACATACCTCCGTGTTTCCGAATCAAAGAACAACCGATTCAATATCAAGAAAGGAAACCCGATCTGGAGGAAAAGTTGGATAAATTCATAGCTACCACCAAGTTGGCTATAAAAAATAACACCTTGATGTTTAAAGCACAAGAGATGGCGATCAAGAATCTAGAAAATCAGATGGGTTAGATAAGCGTTGGCGTGAATAGCGGACCACAAGGACACTACCAAGTGACACCGAGAAAATCCTAAGGGTAATCATGAAGCGAAGGTCAAGCCATTATGTTAAGAAGTGGAAAAACTTGTTGGTCAAGAGCGAAATTTCGATTCTAAAAGGAGAATGAACCAGAAATAAAAAATACAGTGGGTGAGGTAAAGCAAGGGAACAAAAAACAGATGGAAAAGAATAGACCAATCAATGAACAAGTTGTTTATCCTCCCCCACCATTTCAGCAAAGAGTTCAAAAAAAAAAGTTAGACAAGCAATTTTCAAAATTTTTGGAAGTTTTCAAGAAACTTCAAATTAACATACCATTTGCAGAGGCCCTAGAATAAATGCCTAGTTACGCAAAATTTATAAAAGGGATTCTATCAAGGAAAAAGAAATGGGAAGATTTTGAGACGGTGGCATTAACAGAGGAGTGTAGTGCGGTATTACAGCAGAAATTACCACCAAAACTCAAGGACCCGGAGAGCTTTACTATTCCATCTACGATCGGGGAGAGGCATTTCAGCAAGTGTTTATGTGATTTGGGGGCAAGTGTAAACCTTATGCCATTGTCAGTGTACTTAGAATTAGGTTTACCCGAGCCAAGGCCTACTAACATATCCCTACAGTTGGCGGATAGGTCAGTTACGTATCCGAGAGGCATAGTAGAGGACATTTTAGTGAAAGTGGATAAGTTTATATTCCCCGCGGAATTTATTATTCTGGATTTTGAGGAGGACAAGAACATCCCAATTATCCTAGGGAGACCATTTTTGGCTACAGGGAGAACACTCATTGATGTATAAAAGGGAGAGCTCACTATGAAGGTCCAAGATCAAGAAGTGAAATTCAGTGTGTTTAAGGCCATGAAATTTCCTACGGATGAGGAAGAATGTTTTCGAATGGATCTAATTGAGCAAAGCATTAGTGATGATATGAGCAAAAGTTTGGTGAATGATCCGTTAAAACAACATTATTAAGAGATGAAGAGATCGATGATCTGGAATTGGTAGACTACCTTCAATTGCTAGACTCATTGCCACGAGTACCAAGATTTAGAACCTCATTTGAACCACTGCACACAGAGGAGGTAAATGCAGAAAAATTGAAACCATCATTGGAAGAGCCACAAAAGTTGGAACTTAAGCCACTTCCTAACCACCTCAGGTATGCGTATTTAGGCAATTTAAATTCTTTACATGTTATTATTTCAGCAGCACTTAACGAATTGCAGGAAGAAAAGTTGCTAAGGGTGCTTCAGGAACACAAATCAGCTATTGGATGGACAATTGCGGACATAAAGGGAATCAGCCCTTCATTTTGTATGCACAAAATTTTGATGAAAGATGAGGCAAAACCAACGGTGGAAAAAAAAGATAAACATCTTAAACTATACTCCAGCTATCCAAAGTATATCCAACAAGTGCTCAATAATCAACGATATAACATGTAAAAATTTATGTAAGGAGGTGAGTGATAGAACTCAGCAAGTGACATTTTTTACTATTTAGGTGGATCAAGTATAATTTGCAAAACACGTTTTTAAAATAATTTTTGTTCGATAACAATAGTAGGTATGTTTTCAAAACTAAAACAATTAATAATAAAGTGAATTCATATTCAAAAATTATTTCAATGTATGCAATATATCTTTTAATCCACAGCCCTAACGAATAAGGTTACAATAGCACTATAACACAACCCAAAAATTCTATACTAAGATATTTATAAAATACACACTCTCCGAAGGACATTTAAAAAGTGTGCTCCTTAGTAGGTCTTATATTAGCTCCAAAATTAAGCGTTTAATTCTATACATAGTCGGACAGAGAATTTCAAAATGTTTCACAAAATCATCAATATTAAAAACTATACTTATTTCACAATTTAAAATCATATAATCTCATTTCATAGTTCAACTATCACCCATCTCAAATCACTAATTAAAAATTCGAACCTAAAACAACACCATAAATATATATTTAGAGAAAAAATAGAAGTATTTGAAAATAAAAATTAGACCGAGAAGAAAAAGAGAAAGATTTGAAATTAAAAAGTAGATCCACCATTACAATCTTTGATTCTCTCTCCACCTCGATAATTAAGAATCCGACGACCCTCTCATCTTTTAAATCAACCTCGTCTTAAACATCGGACATACTTAAATTTCTCAGAGGCGGAATTTTCATGCAGATTGATGATATTTTCGTGTAGCTTGAGGAATCAATATTCTAGTTTGAAATCAGTTAAGGTGAGGAGGGTTTGAGTTTAATCCTATATATTCTTTGTAATACCCGGTAAAAAAATAAAAATACAAATAAAATAATTAATTAATTAATATTTAAATCCATTCTTTAATTGGGCTTTTCTTATGTCTGGGTCAAATTGTATTTAATTTGTGTGGACTATTATAAGTATGTGACTACATTAATTTGGGCTTTTATACTAATTGGGTCTAATTTATATTTGGGTAATATTAAAATCCTATTAAAATTAGGAGACACAATAAGATATATAAATAAGTAAAACCTAATCATACATGCACTACAAATCGTCGAAGAAAAGAAGAAGAAAAGCGGTGCCATACATGAAAGGAAAAAGAGGAGAAAAATACTTTTACACTGCAATTTGGAGAAGAGGAATCTATACCTTGTGATTTTTCTTCTTTTTTTTGGGTAAGTTTTAATAGCAGTGATGGGAGTAGGGTATATATATTAGTATATATATAAGCTGTTTGCTTGATAGATATATATATATATATATATATATATAAAATTATTTTGTTTATAAAAAAAAAAAAATTAGATTTATTATACGGTGTAGGGAAAAAGTCATTGCATCATGTATTAGAATTTCATTATTTATATATATATATATATATATATATATATATATATAAAGAGAGAGAGAGACCACGTGATTACTGATTGCTGCAAGTGTGTTTTTCATTTTTTTATTATTATTATATATATATATATATATATATATATATATATGAATATTTATATACTATGTTAATAAAGTTTTGGCCATGAAATTTATAATGAAGTAGTAAATTAATTGAAGTTATGTATATTAATTTGAATTAATTAATTTTGTGGACATAATTATAAAGTTTAATAATAAATTTAATAGTATATTGATTTAATGATTGGATTGTAATAAAATCTTATTAAATTATTTAAATTGAATCGAAAAGAATTTTTAGAGTTATACTTGAAATATAAATTTTGGAGTATTAATAATTGATATAAGGCGATGATTAAAGGCATATTAAATAGATTATGAATTATTTTGGGAATTATTAGTTTGGATTATTTTAATTTGAGGTGAATATGTTTAGGTTGTGAATGACGTTTCGTATTTGATATCGTTGACATTTGATGGTAAGATTTGGTGGAGTGTGCTATAAATGGTTTGGAAGTATTAGGTACGGATTCCGTACTCTTTCTGCGATACTCTTGTTAAATTTGATTTGTTCGTTTTGTCGCTTGTTCGAATTTCGTTATTATTTCACATAATTGTTTCCTGTGAAATAAATATATTAGTTTCATTTTGGAGTTGATACATATGACTCGTATTTGTACTCTTTGAATTAGGTTAGCATGTTTAATATTTATTTTTGATAATTGTAGAGCGGTACATGTTGTTACCTTCTTTTGAGACCTTGCGACCATAATTTGATTTGGTTCAACATGTACATATAGAACCCTTTTGTTAGTATTATGTCACATGTGTTTTGATATAGTATTTTTTTTAGAATATACCGTAGGGTATACCTGAGCTATAACCACCTGTGGGGGTACCACAGGCATGCGTCTTGGCACGAGAGACATGACACTTTCCGTGACGGTGTGATTAGTCCACGGCGTCTCCGTTTTGGGCTCCGGAGGTAGTGGGCCATTTGGTGTTTTGTTGTGGGAGGCGTGGGTTAACCCTAGTTTTCTGTTCTGCGAATTGGTGATGTTGTGCCAAACACACTATCTGATTTGCATACATTTAGATTCGCGGTCCAATGTGTGATTTGTTTGTGTGGCATTATTTTGGTTGCCTGTGTGGCATCATTTGACTTGTCTGTGTGGCATTATTTTGATTTGCCTGTGTGGCAAGGTATATTTTTTAGCTCATTCGGTATGAAATAACTCCAGCCATTTGTTTCAGCCTATTATTTTATTGGATTAGTTTTGTTAGTTGCTGTTCAGTTAAAGTCATTGAGTTAGTTACTTCAGTTCGTTATTTCTTTATTCTTTTATTGATTTCGTCAATTATGTTGATTCAGATATATTCCATTCAGATTTTTGGATATTATATTTTCGTTCGTATTTGTACTTGAGGCTTTGTTCAGTATTTTGTCTCAGTTGTTTTCGTATATCAATGGTATATCTTTTGTATATCTCATCCCGTCTTTGGGCAATTGGCTCATCTTTGTATTTTTCTTCCCAAGAGGTTTTGCGGGTGATTCGTATTTAATGTGGTGAGAGTTTTGCCTTTGACCATTTAGGTTGATTCAATTTTTAAGTTTTGATTATTTTGACTCAGTTTGGAGAATTGTACTTATTACTTTATTATTGGATCACCACTATTAATATTTTGAGGTTGTATTGCTCTGTTTATTTATTTTGAGGTTTGTTGTGCTTCGCACGTGACCTCCCTTTCCTTTTCGGGAAGGGGTATTCTGAAGATAGTATCGAGCTTAGGTTCTTTCTTGTAGAAAACCTATTTAGGTTTGGCTTTGTGAGTTATGGGTAAACCATTGGGTAGACGTAGGAGTTTGATTCGATTTTGTTCTTTATTTGGTTGGTCTCTATTTTGACCAACTTGGATTTCTTTTTCGATTTGTAGTTAATTTGAGGAAAGTGGAATAATTTGTTAAGGTGATTGAGTAATGATATTAGTTAAGAATTGTGATTCAATCATTGAAGTGAATAAAGTTTTACTTTGTGCAGATAAGAAGTAATCTTATACGGGATGCGATTATGATGTGAGTATTAATATATCGTGAGTATTTAATTTTGGAAAATTATTTGTTAGAGTTATTTTTTTGTGACAATTATTATGATCGTTGAATTGAGGATTTGATTTGAATTAGGTTTTGATTTATATTAAGCTTGTGGATAATTTGAGGTTTGTGTATTGATGGCATACTATGATAAAATAAAAAATTTTAAGTATATAGGATCTTTTATAAATTTGAGCCATTGATATTTGAGGTAATTAGATTAATCATTTGGAGTTATTGATCAAATTTATGGCTATTTTCTAGTAGTATATTGGAGTTATGTTCTATGAACTTTCTTTGTGATAGTATGGGGAGACATTGAAATTTATTGGATTAAGGTTTGCACTAAGAGAATGATTGATTTATTGAATGATTAGATATTAAGTGATGAATCTTTAAGAGATTTTGAAAGCTATAGTTTGCTTATTCAGATAGTAGGATATATGATTTGGAGTTGGTATGGTGATGAAGAGATCTTAGTAGTAATATATTTTTGGTATTATAATATTTGAGAACTAATTTGATTTGAGGTTATGATATTTTGAAATTCTTGAGGACTTAGTGAGAGTTGGTGATATAATTTAAGTTGTTTTGTTTATTTGATGCCTTTAGAGCTTTGTATGAATTTATGTAAAGTAAATAAAAATAATTTGTTAGATCTTTGTTATATGTGAAATATAAACGTTTTATGAATTAAAAATAATTTTAAATATTTTGGGTACTCGAATCGTATTTAGATGAAGAGAAATTTTTGTGATTTTGAATTATGTTCCGAAGAGTACGTACGTTTACAAGAACGAAAATCAAGAAAATTGACAAGGGCCGCACCAACAGTGGATCATGTGATTTAACGCGAAGAACCTTACCAAAACTTGACACGGTAGCTGACGAATCTTTTACGAGTACGTGGACAATTGTGTGGACTGACTTACCCGCGTTGATCGTTACAAATGGTGGCGCTACGTTGTAACTAAATTATTTTTTTTAGCTTATTTGAATTCCGAGGACGGAATTATTTTTAAGGGGTGAAAAATATAATAACCCATATTTTTTTTATATTAATAATTAAATATTAATTGATTTTATCTTATACAGTTGTGTTTAAATTGAAAAAGGTAAATGATTTTGTTTCCCTCTTTTCTGCTTTGTTTTGTTTGAATAATTAAATTCGTTTAGTAGATAATTAAACAACTGATTAAATTAAAATTGAGAAAGATAATTCCTTTTGTTAAGTCTTGTGGTAAAATTATTCGGAGCGAGAAGCTACTTGGGAGATAGAGGAGTCTATTCGAGCGGAGTATCCGCATCTCTTTGAAAAATTTGGTGCGTTCCATTCTTTTAATTCCGGGGACGGAATCCTTTTTAAGGGGTAGGTGATGTAATACCCGGTAAAAAAATAAAAATACAAATAAAATAATTAATTAATTAATATTTAAATCCATTCTTTAATTGGGCTTTTCTTATGTCTGGGTCAAATTGTATTTAATTTGTGTGGACTATTATAAGTATGTGACTACATTAATTTGGGCTTTTATACTAATTGGGTCTAATTTATATTTGGGTAATATTAAAATCCTATTAAAATTAGGAGACACAATAAGATATATAAATAAGTAAAACCTAATCAAACATGCACTACAAATCAGAAAGAAAAGAAGAAGAAGCGTGGCCACATATAGAAAGAAAAAGAGGAGAAAATACTTTTACTAATCGCAATTTGGAGAAGAGGAATCTATACCTTGTGATTTTTCTTCTTTTTTTCGGTAAGTTTTAATAGCAGTGATGGGAGTAGGGTATATATATTAGTATATATATAAGTTGTTTGCTTGACAGGTATATGTATATATATATATATAAGGTACTGTTTTGTATATAAAAAAAAAAAAAAAATTCGTTGTCATATGGTGCAGGGAAAAGCTGCTGTCATGTATTAGGATTTTCATTATTTATATATATATATATAGAGAGAGAGAGAGAGACCACGTGATTGCAGATTGCCTGCAAGTGTGTTTTTCATTTTTTTTTTATTATTATATATATATATATATATGTATATTTATATACTATGTTAATAAAGTTTTGGCCATGAAATTTTATAACAGAAGTAGTAAATTAATTGAAGTTATGTATATTAATTTGAATTAATTAATTTTGTGGACACAATTATAAATTTTTAATAATAAATTTAATAGTATATTGATTTAATGATTGGATTGTAATAAAATCTTATTAAATTATTTAAATTGAACGGAAAGAATTTTTAGAGTTATACTTGGAATATAAATTTTGGAGTATCAATAATTGATATAAGGCGATGATTAAAGGCATATTAAATAGATTATGAATTATTTTGGGAATTATTAGTTTGGATTATTTTAATTTGAGGTGAATATGTTTAGGTTGTGAATGACGTTTCGTATTTGATATCGTTGACATTTGATGGTAAGATTTGGTGGAGTATGTTATAAATGGTTTGGAAGTATCAGGTATGGATTCCGTACTCTTTCTGCGATACTCTTGTTAAATTTGATTTGTTCGTTTTGTCGCTTGTTCGAATTTCGTTATTATTTCACATAATTGTTTTCTGTGAAATAAATATATTAGTTTCATTTTGGAGTTGATACATATGACTCGTATTTGTACTCTTTGAATTAGGTTATCATGTTAAATATTTATTTTGATAATTGTAGAAATGATACATGTTGTTACCTTCTTTTGAGACCTTGCGACCATAATTTGATTTGGTTCAACATGTATATATAGAACCCTTTTGTTAGTATTATGTCGCATGTGTGTGTGATATAGTATTTTTGTTAGAATATACCGTAGGGTATACAAGCTATAACCACATAGGGGTACCACGAGCATATGTCGTCTTGGCACGAGAGACATGACACTTTCCGTGACGGTGTGATTAGTCCACGGCGTCTCCGTTTTGGGCTCCGGAGGTAGTGGGCCATTTGGTGTTTTGTTGTGGGAGGCGTATGGGTTAACCCTAGTTTTCTGTTCTGCGGATTGGTGATGTTGTGCCAAACACACTATCCGATTTGCATACATTTAGATTCGCGGTCCAATGTGTGATTTGCCTGTGTGGCATTATTTTGGTTGCCTGTGTGGCATCATTTGACTTGTCTGTGTGGCATTATTTTGATTTGTCTGTGTGGCAAGGTATATTTTTGAGCTCATTCGGTATGAAATAACTCCAGCCATTTGTTTCAGCCTATTATTTTATTGGATTAGTTTTGTTAGTTGTTGTTCAGTTAAAGTCATTGAGTTAGTTACTTCAGTTCGTTATTTCTTTATTCTTTTATTGATTTAAATCGATTATGTTGATTCAGATATATTCCATTCAGATTTTTGGATATTATATTTTCGTTCGTATTTGTACTTGAGGCTTTGTTCAGTATTTTATCTCAGTTGTTTTCGTATATCAATGGTATATCTTTTGTATATCTGTATCCGTACTGGGCAATTGGCTCATGCTGTGTTTTTCTTCCGGCAGGTTTGCAGGGGTGATTCAGGGCTAATGTGGTGAGAGTTTTGCCTTTGACCATTTAGGTTGATTCGAATTTTAAGTTTTGATTATTTTGACTCAGTTTGGAGAATTATACTTATTACTTTATTATTGGATCACCACTATTAATATTTTTAGGTTGTTAGTGCTCTGTTTATTTATTTTGAAGTTTGTTGTGCTTCGCACGTGACCTCCCTTTTCTTTTCGGGAAAGGGGTGTTACATTCTTAGATCCCCACGAAATGATTTGGGGACGAAGTTTCACTTATTAAACGTTTTTATTTCTTTTAATTAATTAATAATTTAATATATTCAATTGTTTTAAAATACAAACATATACGGTATATATATTTAAAATATAATTTTGATTTTGTACGTTAATAATTTATATAATATCAAAATATTGGAAAAGAGAAGTTTGCCCTTAAAAAATGGGTGGGTTAAAGTATTCACAACAGTTTCCTCAATCAACTCTCTATCCCCGATTTTGAATAATACATCAACAAATCACTATCCAACAGTTTCCTTATCCTTATTTGACTCTATTTTAATCCCTATATAGGATTTTACTCCCCAGTGTGAGGGAGTCAAAAAATTGTTCCCTATATGAAAAATAACATTTCACACACTCATTTAAGTGGACAACTCATCAATCATATACATCTTGACATTTTTTTACTACTTCATTTTCAAATTAAAAAATTAATATTGATTTGATTTTAAAAAATTAATTTCAAACGTATTCAAATTTAAAATTGATATAAATTTATGTCAATATAATTATAATTATTATAAAAGTATTATTAATTATAAATTTTATTATTTTCATAATTTAAATGAATCATATTAATTTTAAATTTAAAATATCACAAATTAACTTTTTAAAAGTTAATATTGATCTTATGTACATTTGCAGCTACAATACATTCAATACTCACTCCATAAATTACTTAAAATTTTAAAATAAAATAAAATTTATTTTACAGTGAAATACAATTGATAAATTATACTCTCTTATAAATTATAAGATTATTAGTAATTTGATGCTTTGACTGTTGGAACTTTCAAATTTTAACTTTTAACTTTTAAATTTCATTATTTAAGGAATCAATATAAGGAACCTGTTGGGTACATGGTGAAAAATTGAATCCTTATTTTACAGAATGACTCAATAACACTGTAGAGTAAGAATAGAGATAAGAAAAATATTGTGAATGCTCTTAGATTTGAGGCGGATTTAGGGGAAAATTGATAAAAATGAACAAAAATGACATCAATTTGTTTAGAGACTCAATTGTCGAAAAATGAATTTCAAGGACGATTTTGACATTGAATGACAATTTAGAAAAATAAAAGTGTCATTCAGCTTTTTATTTATTAAGCCTTTTTTATATATTAAAGATTAAAGTGCAATTTCTATCGTATGCTTTGCGCTACAAATTTAATTTACACTACAAAATTCTTCTTATTAATTATATCTTATAATTACGAGGGAGAAAACTATCAATTTGTTTATGTAATTATGTTCATTGGTACATATATGATGTAATTTTATGGATTTGAGGAATATTTATATCAAATATTATATTTCCACCACTAAAATTTTACTTATAAGGAAAAGAAATAGCTTAAAAGAAGCAATTGTTAGGTTCCAATTGAGCAACAAAACGGGAAATAATTTGTAATTTTTTTTTGAATATTATCAAATTAATTCTTGACTTAATCACCAAAAACACCAAGGAATTTAGTTTTTTTTTTCAAAAAAATAATAATGCACTTTATGTTTTTTTCAATTAAACCAAAGATATCTCATAAATGTAACAACAATAACTAACAATATATTAAATAATTTTAAATAAATTAAAAATGACTTAAAAAATACAACTAGCAACTTTATTTAACTAAAAACGACTTAAAACTCTTACTTTAATTTTTTTCTCTTAACTTTAAAGTTTAACTGAAAAAATTTATATTTGATTATTTAAAATAAAAAAATAAGTGTAAGTTCATTGATTTTTAACTTTTTTTACCCAATATCATAACACATGCACAGTCCAAAAGGGGTTTTTTGAATGCACAACCTAAAAGAGTTTAATTGTTTTCATTTGTGTTTATTATCATCTCTCTTACTTCCATTGTTATTTTTTACTTGTTTTTTTAGAGGGTTTGTTTCTTTTTATTTTGAAATTTGTAAATTTTAAGAAATTACTAATGACTTAATTTATTATATTCCTACATTAAATATTACTACATCCATTCCATAATAATTGACTTTTTAGAAGAAAAAATTTGTTAGAAATTGTTTGTCGTTTACAACTTTCTAGGAGAATAAATTATTTACTTTCCTATATCACTCATAACTTCTCTAACTGTCCTAAGAAATTTTTCCCTTGTATTAGTAGTTTTCAACTTCCCATAAAGGGGTAGTGATAAAATTTTATATAAATTTTAATAATTAATTGATAGTATTAAATAACTTTTTTAATTCATGTGCATGAAGCTAAAACGACTATTATTATGAAATGGAGTTAGTAAATTATTTATCTTTCATCTTTTTCAATGAATTTTGAAGGGTGATATTAAGATTGTATACTCATTTTAATCAATCGAACAAAACATTAATTATATGAAAGTAGTATACACACAAGTCAATCATGCACTTGATGATAAAGTATATACTATGTAATAATCTTATTCATTTATTAATAAAAGAATTGTTTAATTAAATGTTTTTAATTTATCTACATGATGTTGTTTTATAATATGTGATAAACACATAGTTTTGAGCAATACTTTTAGAATTATGATGATGATCATGCTAATGAGATCTAAATTCTTAGATAGCTCACAAACTAAAATTGTTCTTAATCGTTAGATTACTAAAAAGGGGATTAGTGAATCCGGATAGATTGGTACATATGTTGCTTGCTCATTGGATGAGGATGATTGATCTCATGATCATTTGTGTGGAGACACTAAAGCAAGTATGTAGGTACTTATTAGATAATAAGTTCACTGAACGTAGCTCGCTAAGGAATACCTAATGGAGTTTTACTTGTCTGTCAATAGGAATTCCTGTAGTGATAGTAGTACAAGTGATCCTTAGACTTGAGTATGATGAGTTATACTTTGACATGTCTCTTAAGACCCTTAGGGTATATAAAAGGGTATGCTTGGGTATAATAAGTTGTACATAGAGATAATAAATGATCAACAAAGAATCTACCGCTTCTAGTAAAAGAAGAGTATATTATATGTGATTCGATAATGACAACCCAATAGACATTGGTCAAGGCAAAATGAAATTAGAAAGGAGTTTCTAATTTGCATTATTTGGAGTTGTGCATTTAAGAATCGAAATACATAAAATTAAATAAAATAAGACTTGACAGTAATTTCATGTCTTGTATTTAATTGGGACCGATGTATGGTGGAAAGATTGAATTGTACGGTAACTATTTACTCAAATGTTCTTTTATGATTAATGTTGAAATTAAGGATTGATTAACTGCTAAGGAGGCTTATCCTTATTGTGGAATAAATATTATTTATTTAAATAAATTAATAGATTAATTTATTTATTTAAATAAGATTAGAATTGTTCTAATTGATTTATTCACAACCGGTTTAATATGGAGAACCTAAAGGGCCACACCACAAAAGAAAAATATTTATTTAAGAAGCAAATGACATAATCGTAATAATATGTTAAGTGGATTTAATTTAATCTATGATGATAGAATAAATTAAATAACTTAATATTTATTATTTAATATTTAAAAAATATTAAATATAAATTAATAAGAGAAGTCTAATTATTATTATTACCATTATTATTATTATTTAATTTCTAAAGGAGTTTAGAAATTAAATAATAAATGTACTCTTATATATTCCTAATAAGATTAGGAGGCTAATTAATTAAAAGAGTTTAATTATTTATTCCTAATAAGATTAGAAAGTCTAATTAATTAAAGGAGTTTAATTAATTAAAATAAAATCCAATTCCTAAATTATTTAGGAGGGTTGCCCACATCTATAAATAAGAGGTGTCTTATTTTGATTTAGTGTTGCTGACAATTCCAAGACTTGGGAGAAGTACTGACATATTCTATAGAGATAGAATTAAGGTTTTACCAAACACTCATCTTCTTGAATACTTGTTCTTCCTTGGTGAATCACCTCTAGAGACCAAACACTTGGGTGACTAACGTTGATCAAAGGAAGAATTCAAACCCGGTGGATTCAGTTATTGTCACAGTATCATCTGCACAATATTTTATATTATTAAATCAATAATTGACACGACACAGTTCATATTATTATTTGCATTATTGACAATGTCTAGAAAGTTTTGTCGAGAAAAGGGGTTAGGTTATTTAATTATGTGCCAATAAGGAGACATCCTTATCGGAAAGCCTCCTCTTTCTTGGGAACGATCTGGTTGTCAATATTGTGAGTTATATTATTAATGATGAATAATTGTTAAAAAAAATTAAAATGTGTTGATTGAAGATAAGTGAATTGTGGTAAATATTTATTCAATTTTTAATATAAATAAAGAGGTTTGTCATGAAATGTTTGTTATAAGTTTGGTTTATTCTATGGGACCTATAGGTCATCATCTAAGAGTCACTTTCGCCAATAGTACTTTCCTTTACCAGAAGCCAAACCACTTGCCTTTTCACATTATAAGCGTTAAACCACTTGTCTTTTCACATTACAAGCGTCAAACCACTTGCCTTTTCACATTACTAGGCGTCAAACCAGTTGCCTCTTCACATTGTAAGGGGCAAGCTAGAGTTCTTCTATAAATAGAAGCTCATTTCTTCCTTCATTCTCACCAATTCACTAAAGCAATAGAGAGCGAATCTATAAAGAGAAAATAAGAGAGAAAGATGAAGAGTATTCTGATACTAAACTATTGCAGTATTCAATCTTCTATTAAGTTAAGGGGTATTATTTCTTTTGTATTCGTAAATGATGTTATGTTCTTCATACTCATACGGGTTGTCATTCTATTCCTAATTAATCTGTGGGAATAACATGTCTACGCGGATTACCGCGTGCCTGGTGAATAATTCTTCTTATTCATTCTTTATTAATCTGTGGGAATAACATGTCTACGCGGATTATCGCATGCCTGGTGAATAACCCTTCGTATTCATTTTTTATTAAGTTATGAAAATGATCTGTCTACGCAGATTACTGCATAACGGGTGAAAATCCATTTTCAGTTTTGTATATTCTTTTATACTCCATATTATGCAAGTGATATTATTTCATTTCATATTCTTAAATCTAAACTTACTATGATAAGTATTGCTTCTATAATTCCTAAAATGATTAAGAATTCCTTGAGGTTTGCACTGCATCTAATATCATTTCATTGGAAGATTGACTTGAATTTTTTTTATTAAATTTTAATATTTTCATTCGGGGTACTATTCACAAGGTACTATTCACTCGGGATACTATTTATTCAGAGTACTATTCACGAAAAAATTAGTTTTTGTTCTGTCCAAATTATTTTTAATACATAAATATCATTCTTGAATTTTACTCCAAAATTTGGTATCATGTTTAGACATTCTTGAATTCTGGATAAATTAAATTATAAATCTCTAATATTTATCCTTAATATCACTTGATTGATTCTTTATATTATTGTCATCATCCTAACGCTTATATTGTGCTGAAAGTCATCTTTGACAAGTAGTGCAAAGATGGATTGTTGATTATTGGTTTTACAATTGTATATCTTTGGCCCGTAGTACAAAAATAGACTATTGATTATTGATTTTACAGTTATATGTCTTTATGGACTGTTGATTATTGATTTTATAGTTGTATGTCTTTGGCTTGTAGTGCAAAGATGGACTGTTGATTATTGGTTTTACAGTTGTATGTTTTGGCCCATGGTGCAAAGATGGATTGTTGATTATTGGTTTTACAGTTGAACATCTTTGGCCCGTAGTGCAAAGATAGACAATTGATTGGTATGATCATGACCATTGTTGTTACATTTGATTGTCTTTAGTTTAGGGTGTAAAGACGGTATGATTATTTAGTGTCTTTAGCCTTTGTGGCAAGGACATTGAGTGAAAATTCTTTTAAGCCTTTGTGGCAAGGAGAAACTATTGATTTACATTATTATAGACATGAATTGTGAATTTAACTATAATCTTTGGTGATTCAGGTGAAAACAGGTGATGAAAGTTCTCTTTGTCTTGGGTACAACAAAGAACTGTTGATGCGTATTACATGAATGAAATATTAATGATGGAATTTTAATTTGGAGGAGATAGTAGATATTATGTTCTACTTGACTCTTCTAATGGATTGTTGATTCTGCTGCAATTATGGTTGAACACTTTTAAAATCTACCATATGTTCTAAATATCTAATTTATTAATGATGAAGACTATTGATAATTTAATTATCGTTAGTCATAATATTCTTTATTGGGCTATTTGTGCTCACCCTTTTGCATCACAATTCCTTTCAGGTAATAAGAGTGTAGCTGGGTTGAGCGGGGATAACAGGAGAATAGAGTGATGGTCTTTGACTGTAGAAATTTCTCAATTCATTATAAAACAGCATGACAATATATAATTATATTGAAGACTTAAAATGTGTGTGTCGTATTTTATATGCCATTTAATAGTTAATTTTTATGAACAACAATATGGTGATGAGAATCTGACTTTAGAAGCGTCAAAAATGCACCCCATTAGAATAAGGATGACAAAATTGTACGGAGAACTTGAAGGGTGTGTTGCCACTATCATACATAATGTTTAACCACATACAAATTCGTGTTATCATAAGATATAGTTGTTCGTATCCACTTGCTGACTATATCTATGAGCATTATCTATATAATCTTGGAGTATGGTTGGAATATAATTCTTAAGTCCTATGATATTTATTATAACTTAGATGCATAGCCTCCCATATATGAAGGCTTCTTTGAGCATTTTTCAAAGAATTTAATTACTAAAACAGTTTTCGATTGTACCTTTATGTAAAGTATCATTGGTTTGGAGTGTGAGTACTGTCATTTGTATTGAAACTCTCAGCTTATGTGTTGTCGTATTTTACACGAAAGTTTTATAGTTGTAAATTGGAAGATTTGTATTTAGATTTTGTAGTGTGTATTTGGTGACCCAAAATGGGTTGTGTGGACCTATTTTGAGGGCGTCACAGTTTGTATGAAAAATTTTAAAAATTATTTTATCGCGCTTCTGCACCTTTTATGTAATTTGATTGCATTATTGCGTTATATACAAACCTAACATTATATTTCTTAATTTTGTATTTTCTCTTAAAATGTGATGTAAAAAAGAACAAAAAGAGTATTAAAAGGGGAGAGAAAGAAAATTAATTGTTCATCCTTGAGTTTGTGTAACATTTATGATTAATAAAAATTTACTCTCTTAAAAAATTAACTTTATGTTAGAAATAATGTAATTAAAAGATGAAAAGTTTGGAAAATGAAAAGGTTAGATTTTGGAAGGTTACAACCAAACAAATGATGGGGCACATACGTAAAATTAAAAGCCCTTAAATTCTTTCATTACTATTAGGAAGTTAACTTGTAATGTATATCATATATAAAGAGATTTGTAGCTAAGAGATTTGATAGATATCCATCTAAGTGATTTAAGAGATATTAAAATGTATTGTGAATGACCGCTTGATAAGTTTATTAATATAAATCCATTTTTCATTTTTACTTTGTTTCTCGATTATTTTACAGCACGTTATCAGCACGAATCTCTACCTAATTTTGGAAAGAAAATTCTCTTTCCAAAATATATGTATTATTTCATTACAATTAAATTTGATATGCATATAAAAATTTTGTTTAACAAAAGGCGCGTGGGACAATAATGATAATGGATAACTCTGAACTTTCTGAGAGTACAAATTACGTAAGCACACTAGTTTTGTGATGTAGTAGTATTAGTATAAATAAATAATCATTCCACCTCCTAATTGCCCCACTTTGAAAGTGACTGGGGAAGGGTTAAATACTTTTATTGGCTTATTATAAATTTATATTTAGTTATTTAATTTCTTATGTAGTTATATATTTATATAGATGTCAAATCTTATAAAACTTGAATTTGTTGCCCTTAATATTTCGGACAAGAATAACTTGTCATGGACTTTTGATGTTGAGATTCATATAAAGACAAAGAATTTTGGAGATACAATTAAGGTTGATAATCATTTATCCTTGCAGGATCATGCAAAATTAATGATTTTTTTTCGCCATCATCCCCATGAAAAATTAAAATACGATTACATTACAATAAAAGACCCACTTGTCTTATGAAATAATTTAAAGGAAAGATATGAGAATCAAAATCTGTAATCCTCTCAAAAGCTCACTATTAAATTTATGTGGAAAAAAATCATTGATGAAGACATGTTAGAGAAAATATTTACTACATTTCATGCCTCGAATATGATCTTGCAGCAGCAATATCGAGAGCGTAAGTTCACAAAATATTCCCTGAAGCGATAAAGGAAATTATGTTCGCTGAAGTGATATCATGTGTAAACCTTATGGCTTCGTCAAATGTAGTATTTTTCGGTAGCAGATCGCCTAGACAATCGAGTTGTCTGACGATAATGTAGATGAAGAAGTTGTTAAGTCAAGGATGTGTAGGATATTTAGTTTACATAGTCGATACTCGAAAGGTGGGTGCGAAGCTGGAATAGATACTAGTTGTTAAAGATTTTGCGGACGTATTTACGGGCGATTTGCCAGGAGTTCCGCCAGATAGGGAAATTGAGTTCATGATCAAGCTATCACCAGGGACTGCCCCTTTATCGAAAGCTCCGTATCGTACCGAATGGCTCCAGTGGAGATGAAGGAGTTGATGGTGCAACTACTAGAGCTGTTGGACAAAAAGTATATCCAACCGAGAGTATCACCGTGGGGAGCATTGGTGTTACTTTTCAAGAAGAAGGATGGATCAATGCGACTTTGTATTAATTATATAGATTTGAACAAGGTGTCTATTAAGAATAGGTATCCGTTGCCAAGGATTGATGACTTGTTCGATCAGTTGAAAGGAGCGAAGTACTTATCGAAAATAGATTTGAGAAGTGGATACCATTAGTTGAAGGTAAGAAAGGAAGATGTACCAAAGACAATATTCAGAACTCGATACGGTCATTACGAGTTTCTAGTAATGCCATTTGGTTTAACTAACACACCTGCAGCATTTATAGACTTAATGAATATGGTGTTTAAGCCATTTTTGGATAAGTTCGTGGTGGTGTATTCCAAAACCCAAGAAAATCATACTAAACATTTGAGAGTAACGTTAGAGTCGTTAAGGAGAGAGAAGCTATATGCAAAGTTTTAGAAATGTGAATTCTGGTTAGAGCCTGTGCAATTTCTTAGACACATAATTGACAAGGACGAGATTTCAGTGGATCCATCAAATTTTGAAACTGTGATGAATTGGGATCAGCCGAAGATACTGTCGGAGATAAGGAGTTTCTTAGGTTTGGCAGGTTATTATAGACGATTTATTCAGGATTTCTCCAAGATAGCCACTTCGTTGACTAACTTGACCAGAAAAGTGGTGAAGTTCATTTCGATTAAAACACGTGAAGAAAATTTTCAAGAATTGAAGAAAAGGTTAAGTATGGCACCTGTGTTATCTCTGCCAGATGATACAGAGAATTTTTGGTATATAGTGACGCATCACACAAGGGACTACACAGTGTGCTTATGACCAATGGCAAGGTCATTGCGTATGCATCATGATAATTGAAAGACTATGAAAAAGGGTATCCAACCCATGATTTTGAGTGAACTGCAGTAGTGTTTGCCCTAAAAATTTGGAGGCACTATCTCTATGGGGAGAAGTGTGAGATATATAGGAACCATAAGAGTCTGAAGTATATTTTCACACAAAAAGATTTAAATATGAATCAAAGGCGATGGTTGGAGTTGATTAAGGAATATGATTGTGAAATCCTATACCATCCATGTGATGCCCCCAAAATAGGTATACATCACCCATTCTGAGTCGCCAAATACATGGTACAAAAACAAATACAACTTTATTAATACAATTGTCGTGCAAAATACGACAACACATAAACTGTGAGTTTAAATACAAATATTGTCTTCTAGACAATATCCACACTCAGATAAAGTCCTCATTACAATTATTGATAGACAATTTTACAAATAGAGAGGACTACTATAACAACTGCCATGGAACATCACTCCACACCCCGACTACTCCCTGTTATATTCTCGCTTCCTGAGAAGAAAAATGGAACAAAAAGGAAAAGGACGAGCTCAACTAGCCCAATAAAGAATATTATGACTAAGATAATGAACAACAAATTATCGTTAGACTTCAACAAATCAGATAAAATATAATAGACAACAAGTTTTAGACCAATATTCGCAACGAAAATAACAATTCATTAAAAGAGTTTAGTAGAGAATGAAATCTACTATCATCTATGAATTTAAAAGTCCATCATCAGTATTTTATCCCTGTAAAATCAATCAATATACATCTTGTGACGCCCCCAAAATAGGTATACATCACCTATTCTGAGTCGCCAAAAATATGGTACAGAATACAAATACAACTTAATTAGACAACAGTCGTATAAAATATGACATAACATAATCTAAGAGTTTTAATAAGAATATTGTCATCTAGACAATATCCACACTCAATGGAGTCCTCATTACATTTATTGTCACACTATTTAACGAGAATAGTGAGGACTACTAATCTTTATCATCCGGACCATTACTACATTCCACTAGTCTACGCTACGTTCTCATTTTTTACGAAGAGAACGGTGAAAGAAAGGGTGAGCTCAACTAGCCCAGTAAAAAATATTATGACTAAGATAATGCAGAATAAATTATCGTTAGCCTTCAACAGTGTTAAACTGATACAATATAACAAACATCAAGTTTAACTACTGAATGAACAAGCAATCCATTAAAAGAGTCAAGTAGAGAATAAAATCTACTATCTTTTATGATTTAAAAGGTTTTTCATCACTTTTATCGCTGGGACTCAGCTTAATAAATAATTAGGAGTGAGCAAAAAATCGATATAACCGAAATACCGAACCGAACCATAATAATTTAACCAAAATTTTCTGATAATTCGGTTATTTATAACAATTCGGTTATATCCGAATTATATTACGGGTTTTGGTTAGTTTATACGGGTTTTATTTTTAGACTATTCGGTTTAACCGAACACCGAACACATGTTTGTCTACTTAAAAAAATAATATGACTTATTGTCTTATTAACTTACATATTTTTCTTTTCTTGAAAAGGTTCAATCAGAAATATTATCAAATGAACCATCTTAACTTACGAACACGTAGGGTGATCAGCCCTTTATGCCCTGTATTGATCAATACTATCTTTTTCAGAATAATTTTCATGTTCTACATCACCACTCCCATAGTGCAATAAAAAATATCCCATTTAAGGGTATGTTCATTCTTAGTTTTAGATACCAACTACAACAATATAGCTGGACAGCTTAAATCATGGCACAATAATATTTCAAAACTTAATATAAAGAAAATGAAATATTTTACATCTATGACTAGCCAGAAGGAATGGCTCAGACTTCTTTACAACCTGCTCATGCATATTGAAAATTTCATTTGATATACATGATAATACATTACCCAATCTTTTGAAGCTGATTGGAATTAAAAGATTATTCAATCTTATAATATTCATAAATAAGGAAAGACAGTTCAGAATTTAAAGAACCTGTCCACATATGAACAATCTCATAATACTTGCTCAATAAAGAGTAAGATTTAGATACTTGCCTTGTTTGTAGACTATTTGTACAATTTCAGCTTAACTTGTGTATTCTCATAGATCCTACACAATTATTTGCATTTGCAAGCATATTAGCCAAATAGACAAGTCATATAGCTTGTATGTTCACATATCACATAAGCACATGATCACATTCTAAGTTTATATTCTCATACTTGAGTTATTTATTACATTTTTCAAATATCGCAATCATGTTCTTACAATAGCCTTTTCTTTCTTTTATAGGGTCTAACATAATTTATGTTCATGAACTTTTCATGATATTGGTTCATACTCCTTTTATTTCTCCATTATGCTTAAGCTAAATTTTCCTTTCGCTTGTTACCCTTTAGTTTCTTCTATTTAGCTAAATGAGTCCAGCAACTCATTTTCATGTGTTAACAATTTCTTTATATATCGAGCTATTCCAAAACTGTCATAGCAGCTACCTAACGTCATATGCCACACTTTGTGTGAGTTACAAAACAGAACCACATGGCTTACCTTTACTGCTATTAGCAACTTAAGGTTTGCATTTACTATTGTTATTAGTACACGTTCTTGCTTCTGACAAAGAAATGACTCGATACCCCTAATTTAGCTTGTCATTTACATAAATTTCAACTCATTCATGTTTCTAAGCTTTCAAACTATACATGGAAATCAAATGAGACTTCCATTCATTAATATCCTAACTCCTTGTTGTCGGGTGGACCAATCATTTCATACTCTTGGTGGGAAGAAATTTTTCTTTCTTACCCCATGTTTTACCAAGTTTTACTTTTCCCAATTTGTTTTAATCCATTAGCATTATGTTTTGAAATATTACATACCTGGTATGTATATATATATATATATATATATATATATATATATATATATATTACAAAAAGACAAAGCTGGCTATCTTAAAAGGTTAACTACACCAATTCTGTGATGCCCCCAAAATAGGTATACATTACCTATTCTGAGTCGCCAAATACATGGTACAGAATACAAATATAATCTTTAATATACAACAAGAGAGCTGTGAGTTTTAATACAAATATTGTCTTCTAGACAATATCCACTCTCAGAATAAGTCCTCATTATATTTATTGTCACACTATTTAACAGAATAGTGAGGACTACTAAAACTATCATCCGGACCGTCACTCCAGGTTCCCATTTAGTCCATTTACGTTTTCATTTCTGAAGAAACGGTGAAAGAAAGGGTGAGCTCAACTAGCCCAAAGAAATATTATGACTAAGATAATGCGAGAATAAATTATCATTAGTCTTCAACAATGTTAAACCGATAAAATACAATAGACATCAAGTTTAAGCGCAGCGAACATCTGATCCATTAAAAGAGTCAAGTAGAGAATAAAATCTACTATCTTTTATGATTTAAAAGGTTTTCATCACTTTTATCGCTAGGACTCAACTTGATAAATAAACCACATCATCCCAAAGACTACTGACCAAGGATATTCATTAGTATCACAACCACAAATTATCCATGCACTACGGGCCAAGGATATTCGTGTATTCATCAATAGTCATGATCATGCCAACAATCATCCATCAATGCACTACGGGCTAATGAGGACTTTTACCACATCATTTGTAACATTATGGTCATGATTACAATCAATAATCCAGTCATAATCATACCAAGTCTATCTATGCACTTTCTGACGCCACGTATGACTTTTCAACAAAATATAAATATGAAGATGATGACAATGATATAAGAATTCAATAAAACAAGTTCAAGAATTAATTTATTCAGAACTAATAACGTCCAAATTGTCAACATGATACTTCTTTGTAGAGAGTAAAATTTAAGAATGCTCGGAAGAATATTTCCACGAAAAAGATACTTTGGGCGCAAAATATCAAGGATATTCCACTAATTTCATGGAATATAGAAGTCAAAACTTTAACCAACCGAGTATAATAAAGAATGGAATAACAAAAGAAATCACCATGCATGCGGTATTTAGCATAGGCGAGTTATTCAACGTAATAATAAATAACGGAACCGGTCCCAAAGCGTAAAATGCATGCAGACGGGATATTCCAACGAGAATAATAAAGATTTTAACCAGTCCAACGTAAAACGCATACGCACGCATGGATATTCCAACGAGAATAATAAAGATTTTAAACTAGGTCCCACAAAAACGCATGATGGATATTCCAAATGCATAATAAAAATGGAATAACAACGAATTTCACCATGTATGCGGTACTTGATGTAGGCGAGTTATTCAACGAGAATAATAAATAATGGAATAACGAAGTTCTCTTCATGAATATGAAAAAAATAATACCCTTACCTTATAAAGAAGAAACTGGATATAGAAGTAGTGAAGTAGCGAATACTTTTCTTCTTTCTCTCTATAGTTTTCTCTCTGTAGTTTCATGAATTAAATAAAAAATAATGAAGAAATGAGCTTATTTATAGAAGAATGGATGAATAAGAACCAATCCAAGAACGGTCAGTTGATTTACTTTAAACGCAGACGGTCAGTTGGTTTACAATAAAATATAATATATTCTATTTATAATCTAATAAAACGAATAACTTTTAAAAAAGATTTTACTATGCAAATACTATATCGAGCACTATGCAAATACTATGCATAATAAAATATAATATATTCTAATTATTGTCTAATAAAATGAATAACTTTATAAAAGTATTACATTTTATATAAAAAGATTTTACTATTAGCCTAATAAAACGAATAACTTTATAAAAGTATTACATTTTATATAAAAAGCTTTACCGTTTTATTACATTAATAATACTAATAAAAGAAAACTTCATCATCATTATTATTATTCACACTATTAATCGACGAGTCATTCCCGTGAGAGAGGGGGCTTCGATAAGGATTTCTCCTATTGGCGGCGCAATTAGGTGACCAAACCTCTCCTTGGCGTAACTTCTAGACATCGTTAATATTGCAAATAATAATATTAATAACTTTGTTATCTCAATTATTGATTTAATAATATAAAAAATATTGACAATAATTGAATAAAAGCTGAATGACTTCTCACGTAAGCATCAATAATCAATACTGCAGTGTACTACTATGCAACCACGCATATTTACGTACTTTTAACACCGGTGTTTCAACAGTTAACGGTAAAACTTCCGCCGTTATTTTTATAAAAATATTTTTGTCATTTTCTCAATCCGACAATAATTCCGTTGTGGGGTCCACCAATGATTGTGCCATCCTACGAATATTCCCTGTTTAAAACGAATATTCTCCGACCAATCAAATATTATATAACAACTTGCGTACTTTGTAAAATTTATAAATATTACCCACAACTATAACATTATATCAAATTTATTCCATAATATTCAAAAATGATATTTATAGAAAATACATTTTTATTCATAAAAGTTGGGGTCTTACAAATTAAGAGTTCAATGAAGGACTTCTCACTCGAAGCTATACTTTCGACCTTCTTTGCTGCCATGAGGCATGACTCTGTTTTAATTAATGCAATTTTGGCTTTCTATTGGTAAGTTATTTATAACCTTTATTAGAAAAGTAAAATGGTGCACCCCCCCTTCTAGCATAACTTACAAATTATAGTCATTACATATGGTATGTACACCAAGTTGGTGCCAAACTGGTTGACTGGCTCTGAAGACTGATAGAGACAGATCTTGAGCACTAAGCTACTTTCGCTTTTCTTGCAGAAAGACCGACCAAAATTTAAACCTCCCCAAATTTCATCTTTTGCTTGCTACATTTCCTTAGCTACACATGCTACTTCTTTTCTTTTTATTGCAACCAAATTCCAGTAAATTTTAGATATGATAGCAACCAAATAACAGAACATACTAAGTTCCCAGATTCAACATCTTAAGCTGCCCAAAACAGTTAGCCAACATAAGTTAACATACCAAAATTCCCTCTTCTTGATTTAGCTTAAAAAATTAGTTTTCATCCCCTTCAACAAGGCACAACACTTTATTAACCCTCATGCATGGTATATATATATAACCCAAACTTTAATTCTAACGGATAAGCAATTATTAAGCAAAACAGTTTATTGAAGAATTTTATCAAACACATTACAGGCACTGCTTTGCAAGACAAGTGCCATAGCTATTTATTTTCTTTAAATCCCCAATTTAACTCCCTTATGACTCCATAGCCACTTATCTCCTTGTGCCTAAATTATATGCACAGCAGTCAAATACACAGCCACATGCATGCCAAGTAGTTAATAATCTAATTAATTTATTCTCTTTATAACATGCAATACTTTTGATAACACATTCATATCAAATAGAAAAATCCCACTGTGTTTAGCATGTTATCCCCGAATGGTTACACTGCTTTATAAAAATTAAATGGTAGCACCCCTTCCCAATTAACCCGTAGCAATATCCATAACCATCAATTAGTGCATATTAAACATCTTGAAGTAAATATATAACAAAGATGCATTACCTTTCCAAGTCTTGATTTTCGAATTAATTGGTTGCAACCCAAATACTTCTTAGTCTCTCCCATTTGATAGTGTAACCTTCCTTAGTTATTAGTTATCAGTAAAGTTTCCCCAAAACTAACAGAACATAATGCGTCTAACAACTTTTCTTTTAACAACATACAGCCTATTACTTGAAAATGAACTGGAGAAGGGTTATAAGAGGTTTAAGTTCTGATATCTCTATCAGAGATTTCCACCAAAGTATTATATACGTGGATAATACGCTTGTAGGCTAACAGAATAGTTAAGACTAGGTTTCCAATTAAGTGCCAGCTCCTCCTTTAGTTTAAACACCTGGTCGAATGATTAGCCACTTGCTAGCTAGCCTTATTTTACTTTCTTTGTTTTAACTGCTAAACTTAGATTTAAGGCAGTGTTTGGCAGGAACAAGCAATTACTGTCCTTTCTGTACTTATTGCACCACTTATAACATATTTTAGATACACTAAAATACATTACAAAATTTTAAATAAAATATCCATAAATCATTTCCATCAAAGTAAAGGGTATTCACTAAATATATTAATTATTATACTTGACATATCACCACATCACATATTACACTGTACATGATAATATAATAACACATACAGAAATATCTAAAAAAAAAATTATTACAGTAAAATCTTATTTTATTTACTTAGGAAAAATGCGATTCGATACAGGTTACCTTTCTGATCTACACAAAGGCCGATCACAAACAGAATAATTATTTACTTATAGAAATACTATTATTTCATAGAGATCTGTTAAGCAAATAATTTTTGTTACTTCTTCAAATCATTCAGAGATAATCACAATTCGTGAAACAAGTTGTGAATATATTTGGTTGAGATCAGTAATTTAACATATTCGTGAGAACCGTGGATTATCATCGATCATAAATAGTCCAACGATATTATATGAAGATAATATAACTTGTATCACTCAAATTAGGAGAGAATATATCAAGGGTGATAGAACCAAGCATATTGCACCAAAATTATTTTATACACATGAGCTCCAAAAGATTGACTATATTGATATCAAGCAGATATGATCATGTGATAATTTGGTTGATATGTTCACTAAGCCATTACCAACTGCGACTTTTAAGAACATGTTTCACAACATTGACATGCGTCGACTTAAGGATATTTTTACCATGAATAATGGAAATTCTATGTACTCATGAGGGGAAGTAAAAAGTTAATTGTACTCTTTTTTCTTCGCTAAGATTTTTTCTCACTAGATTTTCCTTTGCAAGATTTTAATGAGGTAATCCTAAGGCACTAAAAGATATACAAGAATATTGTACTCTTTTTCTTGGCCAATTTTTTTTCCATAAGGTTTTTTTTGGTAAAGTTATTAACAAGGCATATTCTTAGAAAGTGGCCATTCAAGGGGAAGTGTTATAAATAATGTAATTGAAAGATGAAAAGTTTGGAAAATGAAAAGGTTAGATTTTGAAAGGTTACAAACAAACAAATGATGGGACACATAAGGAAATTAAATTAAAGCCCTTAAATTCTTTCATTACTTACGAGGTTAACTTGTAATGTATATCATATATGAAGAAATGTGTAGCAAAGATATTTGATAGATATCAATTCAAGTAATTTGAGAGATATTAAAATGTATTGTGAATGACCACTTGATAAATTTATCAATATAAATTTATTTTTCTTTCTTACTTAATTTGTTTCTCGATTATTTTACAAAACTTTACAATTTTGTTTTTAATTTATTTAAATTTACTTTTTGATTTTTTGTTGTTGTTAATTTGGGGAAGGAGGTTTCGAACCTAGGACTTAGGAACTTTTGCTTGGCAACCTCTATCCATTTTAATACTATGTTGTTCTTTATTTTTTAATGCTACCCTCATTGAAGTTTAAAAAATTTCATTGAACATAACATTACATGCATTGTAAAAAGTAATACTATCAACTTTGACAATAGAAATACAATCACATTATTATTTTTTCTATCTTCTCTAATTTATTATTTAAAGAACGAGTTAAGAGGTTAATTAAAACAACCAAGAAGATGCTAAATTAATTAAAATGAATAATTTAAAGATAAAAAGATTTTCTTAATAAGAGTGTATTTTCAAACTAAAACAATTGCTTCGATCAAATACAAAGACATTAATTAATTAGGTTTTTAAAAATATTGAGATATTAATTAAATGTGAGCTTGAATATATTTAAGTCTTTTTTCTTATAATTATATTTCAATTTATTTGGTCAAAAAGAAAAGCTACTACAAAAAATATAGAAGAAATAAGAAGAACTTGGAGAATATTTATTTTTATTACAAAAAAATCTTTTCTAATTTTGGTGCATGATATAGATCACTATCCATTTAAGGCTATATATCACCTTTGTTCTTTGCCAACTCCCTCGTAATCCGTGATTATCCCATTGTTCCACCCGAGTACTGGGCATTTTTTTTCGGTTTTATTCGATTTTTGAGTTAATTGAATCGGTTTGAATGGAATTGGTCATATTAACCGGTAATTATTTGATATAAATCCTAAAGTTTGATGCTTATGGAATTGTTATATGTTTTATGTAATCTGTTTTAAAGATGGTGAAACTCCCTTATAACTAGTTTAATAGATGTAGTGGGCTCATTTGAGTCTCTTTTTTTCCTGCACATTTGTAAGAGTAGAAATTTTTGCTGTTTGAATCTTAAAGGTTGTACTATACATTATCAATAATAATTTCATTTCATTTAATGAGAATGCTATTTATGAAATCTTAATTAATTTATTTTTTTCAAAAATTCTATGTGAAATTCAAATACACTCATGTCTAATTTTCATGTCCAACTAGACGAGCTCTTATTTTTTTTGAGAGCTAACATTTGCCAAGAATATGGTAGAATTATAAAATTTCGGTACAAAATTGGTTTTTATCGGTACCGAACCAGTCCTAATCAATCTGGAATATCGGTAATTCGATATCGATATCAACAGGGCCGGCCCTGAGTTTTTCAGGGCCTAAAACGACAAAAAAAAAAAAATTGGGCCCTTTGCGAATTGCTATTAAGATAGGTATAAAAAAGCACTATGAATTTTCTCTAAATAAAAAAATATAAATACGAAAGAATACCAAATATAATAACCGACTTTTTTAATATTTTTCAAAGCATCATTCAAAGCACTAAAAAATGGAAAAAAATGGGCCCTAAAAAATTTTGGGCCTAAAGCCCGGGCATTTTGGGCTTTAGCCCAGGGCTGGTACTGAATATCGATACCCATTTTTGAGTACAAATAGTAACCGGTTCTGTACGGACCGGTTCAATTCAGTATATTACTGATGAACTTTCACCCCTACACTCCATTATGTTCCATTTTGACATTTTTGAAGTTAATTACGAAATTGTAATTAATATAAGTTGATGTGAATTTATAAATTTTAGAAACATCAAATTTATAATCAACAATAATATTATATGTATATTTAGTTACTTAAGTTTGCGGTGTTTGTTGTATTTAGTTACTTAATATAGTGCATTCTCACTTTAAGTGAGTTGAATTATTTGTTTAATTATGTGAAGTTTGTTTTCTTTTTATATAAATTTTATTTGTGAATTTATTTCTTCCTCATTTGATGAGGTTTGATTAGTTCTTGATAATATATTTAATTATAAAATTATAATATATTTCTAAAAAATTGAGATTTTTAAAAAAAATATATCCAAACGCCCTAAACGTTATAATTTATAAATTTTGGTAACCGAACAAACTCTGGCATAATATTGTATCATCACTTGCCATTTTTTCACGTGCTGTATACGTAGAATTACTATATAAATACACATTAACGTTTGTTTGTTCCATGAAAACAGTAATGTTCATGTTAGAACTGATCAACAACGTGATACATGATTTTAGAAAAGAAGAAAAATTAAAAACACAACAACGTGATGAATAACATTTATTTAATCATAAATGTAATGATAAAATCAGCAAGTCGCCTAGATTTGTATTTAACTAATTATATCAGTACAGAATAAGGATAAGATTGCATGTATGCTACTCACTCCTTTCCATTTCCATTTATACAAGTAGTTTAAAATATAATCACACATTAAAAAAAAGAATTGATATTTCCACAACTTAATACTATCTCAATTTCTAAAAGATTGTCGTTTAAGGTTTTGGCACATGGATTAAGAAAGTATCATTTACCAAGTAAAATTTGTTTAAAATTCCATCACTACCCCTTTATGGGAAGTTGAAAACTATTAATACGAGGGAGAGAATTTTTTGGGACAATGAAAGAAGGTAGGGGTAATATAGAAAAATAAATAATTTATTCTCCTCGAAAGTTGTAAACGACAAATTTTTTGGAATAAATTTTTTATTCTAAAACGACAATCTTTTAGGAACGGAGGGAGTATGATATTCTACAAGTGGATCTTATTTTTAAGTAAACAAATCCTTTGTGTAGTAGACTAACTATATGATTTAGTTCTTATGCCCAATTTATCATTATTTAATAAAAGTTGAATTTTAATATATTTTAACTATTGCTCAAAAGTCTATTTAGATTCTCTTTCTTATTGTCTATGTATATCAATCTTTCCTCCTAACACCATTATTCATCTACAAAGGGTCAAGTGAAAGTGAAAGAAGTGATTTAAGATAAAATCAAAAAAATTATATGTGAATTCTACCAATATGGTGTCCATATCTTAATTGCAATTATTTGTTGGTAAATTGACTAATGGCCTCACTCTATAATGTGTTGGTATTACAATATATTATAATATGTTCATAAACAAAGTCTTATATATAAAGTTCTAAATAATATGTTGGTGTTGTTAATGTAATATCCTGTGGTAATATGTAATATCCTTATTGTCAAGGAAAGTTATAAACATATATAGCATGAGATATGAGATTTCAGAACCTAGAGTTGGAAACGGATTCACAAATGCTTTGAAATGTATTGAAGAGGCAAACGTGGATAATCTTCGTGATGGAACCTTAGTTCAAGACCGTAAACAACTTCTTTGTATTCCATGGAATAAGTTCACTCATGTCTGAAGAGAAGCAAATTAATGTACAGACTTCGTCACTGATATATGACATGTTTCTTCTTCTTTTGGTGTTAATTTTATTTTGGAACCTCCTTGTAATATTCTTAGTTTTTTAGATGTTGATTGTAATAACTTAATTGTTATTTAAGTTAAAGTTAGTAATATATTGCAATATATTTATAATCAGAGTCTTATATATAAAATTTACACATTTTAAGTATAATTTGTTTCATAAAAATTTTAATTTAGTAATATGATAAGATAATAGAAATTTTGAAAATAATTTTTTTCCCTGGTGGGAGAAAACCTTAGATCCAAATTTTTATGTGTAAATAGTTTTTCTCACTTATTTCCTAATAATTTTTTAATTATTATTAATATTATTACTATCATAATAATTAAATAAATAAAAATTATCTTCAATTGAGTCACGCTACTAATCAAATAAAGTTAAGCAACTAGATTTTTAGTTATTTATAAAGTGGGGGGTTTAGTTTCTTGGCTCTTACACAAAGGGTTTGTTTAGTTAAAAATGGGACCCACTTGTAAAAATATCAAATTAGTTTATGGAAATATCATTAATTCTCTTAAGAAATGTTATTAATTTTAATGTTAGGTAATTAATGTTAGTTTGAAATTTTATTATTATTCATCCACTAATTAATTACTATTTCTCCTCTATCAATTATTCTATTTTTTTATGGGCATAGTAGGAAAGAATTAATTTTATCTTCTATATGTATGTAAAACATCTTATATATTATGGGGAATTTTTTTTCTTCTAAAACGAATTATATAATGGAAATAAGGGAGTATTAAGTACACACTATTCATCAAACGGTCAAGTAGAACATAATTATATTAAAAAATAATATTTTTTTAATTCTAAAATTAGAGATACAATTTGACTTTTGAAATAAAACGACGGTATATTAAATTTCAAAATTAATATGACTCATAAAAATTTAGAATGAAATAAATTTTGCGAATAATAGTTTTTGTTATATATTATAAAATACAATATTTATATTAGCAAAAATTAAATAAATTCATATCAATTTAAAGTTTAATATATTTTTATTTAATTTTAAAAATTAAATTATATCTCTAATTTTAGAACAGAAATAATATTTAACAAAATTGCATTGGCATAATACAGTGCTGGTGGGCTCAGGATTAGGCCGATGACCAGTACATACTGAGCCATGCATGCATCTGGGCCATCTAGCAACTAATTTGCACGTGCTCCAAATGCCTAATCTTTAATTATTTACCTATTCAACTCAAATAATTAACCTATAGTAATTTGAGCTCTTTCACGGGCAGATTCAGCATCTATTCTCAGCGGGGGCTGATTTTTTTGAGTTAGAAGTTTAGTGAGATAAAAAATGAGAATTTAAATATATTATATACCGTGTATTTAATATTTTTTAGAACAGTAATAGTTTAATTTTTTTTTGCCCTTTTTAAGTTTAATTATTTTATAAATTTTCCCCTTTAAGTTTATTAAATTTTATTTTTACTCCAAACACTATATCTATAAAAAAAAAATGAGCATAGACAGTGCCTCATTTGCCCTCCAAATAGATCCGACAGTGAGCTCTTCTATGTAGACATAAAAATTGGACATGAGTATTTTATAATTTTATTTATTTATATTTTTACTTCTTATTGGAGGTCAAAATATAAATAAGTAAAATTATAAAACACGCATATCTAATTTTTATGTCCATATAGTTTTTGTTAGTAAGATCGATGTTACATTCTAACACATTTCAAATCTGAATTATAAAATGAAAAGTCTATTTATTTGAAATGAATAGGATTTTTGTCCAAAATGTAGTGCATTTAATAATCTAAGCGCATCTTTTATAAGGGGCACCTCAAGCAAGTACCCTCTAATTATATTTATATATAAAAATATAAGTACTCCCTCCATCCACAATTAATATATGTAATATTAATATTGAATTTTTAAAGTCAATGTAAGATATTTTTAAATTTAAAATTGACAATATTATTTATTTTAAAACAATAAATTTAGTAATTTATTTTTAGATTGTATGTTTACAATTTTTATAATTGTATTACTTAAAGCTAAATATGTGTGTATATATCTGGTATTTGAACATGGGGGTTTGGGGCGGTGGAAGGGCGATCAGTGATTATTACGGTCGTCGCATCTGACCTCGGTAGGAGGCGAGACCCGAACCCAAGCAGTTAAACAGAAATTGGGTAGAAATGTGGTGTTCGGCCGCTTAATTTAAAAATTTTGACCCTCCTACAAAATCGTTCTTGTTCCGCCACTGTGTATATATATATATATATAAGATTTGTACCAGACGATATATATATCATTATAATTTTATTGTCATGTTATTATTATTAAATTAAACACCCAAAAATTATTAAGGTTTAATGAAGTAATAACATCTTTTTAGAATTATCTTAGTTAAGCGCAAGTCTACCTAAATTAAAGGTGAAAACTAAACTAACTATATATATATATATATATATATATATATATATATATATATTTGTTTATATGCATACCAATTTATTCCATATATTTTGATATAAGACCGAACGAATTAATATATATATATATATATAGAGAGAGAGAGAGAGAGCCGTTCAAAAGGGACTAAATAAACCTAAAGAACGGACCAAAGTAAAACAAGCTGAAGCAAAAAAAACACGCGGGTTGAGCTCTGGGTCAAATTGGAAAAAACAGCGGGTTGAGCATCTGATCCAAACCAGAGCAAAGATCAGATAGGAAAATTTCATTTTATCTCTCCAACTTTTCCCTACCTCTCTCGTACAATATCGGTAGCAGACGGAAGAGCTAAGGTAAGTGTTGGGTCATAATATTTCTCCTATTCTGGGCCGGATAAATTGGGCCCATTTATCAGTATAATCTGTTGGGCTTTTATTATTAAGCCATGGGACTCTTTGAGCCCATTTATTGTGTTAACTTTATTTAATCCTATTGGGCCAAGGTCATCCAGATTGGATCGACCCATTAGATATTTTAATATCTGTTACTTTGACTTGTGATGATGAAAAAGCATGATAGTTGACCAAGGCTCCTGCCATGCATTAATGTGGATGGGGGTGTCAGGTAGTAGTGGGTGGCACAGTAATCCAAGCAAAGGTAATATAACTTAGCAAGGAAGCCATCGTATGGAGGTACGTTCTCTCATATATTGATTATTCATATTCTCCCATACACACACAACTGAGAATTATTATCTCTCTCAATACACTAGACCATATATTCCTCCATTGTTAACCTTGTGAACACGTACTAATTCTCACGCCTGAGCTATCCCCGTGAACCGGGCCGCGTCGAAGCTTTTCGGTGTTATTGTGTTTTCTTGTCTTGCGGTGATCGGGGCGTCTTACGTGATTGGGACGTGGAGAAAGATCTTGGCGTTAACATTGGCGCTAGAAGGAGGGGTTTTGACTTCTAGTGTCATTAAAATTTTCAATCACAATCGTTTAACCTACTTCGGAAGATGAGGAGGAGTAGGGATGGTACACCAGAAGGGCAGGCGATGGCTGTTAGCTCGTCACTGCCTCGTGTTTCGGTGAAGGATCGTCTGGGTCCTTCCAAGAGTGCTCACGAGCACGGCTTAGCATAATTCGTGGATCTCCGTCAAGAGATTCTGGCGGGGCCAGACGAAGATTGGTTTTCGATGCGAATGAGGAGCGAGATCATGGTCGAGGACAGGTGGAAGGCTCGCCAACCAAGATTCATCATAGAAGTAGCCAGGAGGATAGAGTTGCCAAGTTGGCGAAGATGGCGGACGAAGCAGATAGAGCCATGGCGGTCCTGTTAAAGCAAAGAGAAGATATAGCCGAAACGAGATGCTTGGTGTGCGGAATTGGCAGGACGAAGCATCCAACCATGATCAATCGATGAGATTTGAAGTGGGCATAAGGAGGAGACTCGGCGAAAGGGTAAGGGCCAAGCGCTTCCTCGCGGGTTTCTAGGGATCATTCTCGAAGTAAGATCGAGAAGCGAGAACTCCCATGGCCTCGAAGAAGGCAATAATGGTCATTACTTCTCAGCATCGAGATGATTATCAACAAAGGAGCAGTTCGAAGGAGGTCGTACACGAAGTCCGGGTAATGGACTATCAACGTGATCATTCTCACCACAAGGAAAAAGTTACATACCGAAGCAGATCAAGAAGTCCCTCTAGGGCAGTGGGATCGGCGGGAAGGGTCGATCCTCTCAGAGACATAATGTTGTTCATGAGAAAGAGGATTCCCCACAGCCTGAAGGCGTTGATTTTCTAGTGAAGGAGCTTAAAGAGCTCAGAAAACAATGGCCCGAGGTCCAAAGCAGTGAAGGACGATCCGGAAGAAAGCATCCCTTTTTCCTCGGATATTCTCGAGGAAAAGCGGATATCACTAAAAATTGCCTCGCATGGAAAGTTACGATGGAACCGGGACCACTTATGACCATAGCCAGGCGTTCGACCATTTATTTAATGGACTATTACGACTTCAACGACGCCGCCAAGTGCCACACCTTTATTACTACACTAAGAAAAGATGCGAGGCGATTGGTTGGGAACTTTGCCTTGATTTCATATCCTCGTGGACCGAACTTTGTGATAAGTTCCATGCCCGCTTTGAGAACAGCAAGAAGAGGAAAGCCTACGGGTTCTTTAGCGCAGATCCGGCGGTTTATCGGTGAATCTTTGGGCGATATGTAAGAGGTTTCAGAGAAGCGATCGGTCGGTGTCCGATCTTAATGATCTCCAGTCAGAGGTTTGTTCGAGAATGGATTGGATCTGTAAAAGTCCAGAAAAGTTGGTTAAGAAGTTGATGTTCAATCATCCAAGAAGAGCTTGGTAGAAGCCTTTGACAAAGCGAAGGCTACATCATTGTAGAAGAAGCTATGAACGATCAAAACATCCTCTTTCGTCGGGAGAAAGAGTCGGTGGCTCCTAAGCCCGAAGTTGAGCAGAGGAGGAGAACAGGGGGTATAATGATCGGACGAGGCGATTCAAAAAAGTACAATAATTCTGGCGGCGAGGAAGCGATCATCCTCCGCTCCTACCCCGAAGGTGAATAAGATCTACACCAAACTAAACAATCGATAGATCGATAATTTTGGATCAAATCGAAAATCAACCTTTCTTTGAGCCACCCGTGATAATTACCGAATCGGGCGGGGTAACTCTCGTAAGTATTGTGGCTATCATCGGTATTTGGCCACGACACACTAACGAGTGTTGCAATTTGAAAGACTTTGTGGAGAGGAAGATTAAAAGGCGGCTTGTTGGTGCGGTATGTGGTAGTAAATAATCAATTAGAACGTTAACCGTCTTTATTCGAACGGTTCAAGGGCTCGATCTCGCCGCCAAGGCATGTTATCGATGTGATAACCCAGGGGTGGGTCATGAGGGAAATTGATAGGGAAGAAGAAGGGCTTACACGAATTCGGTCCATGACTATGACAGATGCTCCCCTGAGCAGATAGACCATTCCCCGGAATGTCATATCATTTCACCGACGCCGACTATCCTTCGGAGCCCATCGAGCCGCATGAGGGGGCCTTGGTGATCACAGCGCAAGTGGGCACGGTGGACATGAAGCGCATGATGGTAACATATAAAAATCATAATTGTAAGACCCTGAATTTTATGAAATAAAAGTATTCAATTTTTCTATTTAGTAAATAGTTAAATTGATAAAAGTTTAAAGTTAAGGGTGATATATGTAATTTTTTCAAAATAAGCAAGTGGTTATAAAATATTTATTGTTGTCAGGAAATATTCATTTGGTCGTGGAATATTCTTTATATCGGGAAATATTCGTACGACGGCGCAACCATTTGTGGGCCAATAACGAAAAACTATCGGATAAAGAAAATGACACGAATGAGTTTTTTTAATAATAACAGTAATGTGATTCTGAATTAAAAAAACTGTTGGAATATCCGGTGGGGTAAAGTAAAATGTCTGGCGTTGTTGCGCATGAAGATGTACACAATATTGCACAATATTTTTATATTATTGTTAATTCAATAATTGTCACTGCAAAGTATTTTCCATTATCAGATCAGTAATTTATATTATTTGAATAATATTATTAGATAGCATTATTGGCAATGTCTAAGGAAGTTCTGTTTAGGAAAGGGGTGTGGTCACTTAATTGCGCGACAGTAAGGAGAAATCCTTATCGGAAAGCCCCCTCTTTTCTGGGAACGACCTGGTTGTCAATATTGTAGTTCTATAATATTATTTATGAATAATTAATTGTTAATTTATATGATAAGGAAATATTTATTTAATGTGGATATAAATGGAGGAATTTTTAAAAAAGTGATCATTGTTAAAAATTGATATTTTATCTTTTCTGATAAAATAATTCATTCAAATATATTATTATATTACATTAAAAATATATAATGTGATAATATAATAATATAATAATGAGAATATTTTTACACTAAATTCACGGTATATGAATAAAATGAGAAGAAAGAGTGCGAATTGGTTCTGAATGGTATTTTTGAGGATTAAAACGTGTAAAATATTTGGTGGAAGATTTTTCTAATTAGTGGGCCCTACTTGTGTGTGAAATATGCTCATTTTTGTTGGCCAAAGTGGGTGTGCGATGAATTTGATCCGTAAGTAAATTTTCAAGGATGGAATGCTATAAGATTTCATCCGTATGTAAATTCGGGTCATTTTTCATTCGGAATTTGGAAAAAAAAATTCTACAAAATTGTAGAGAATTAAATTTCATATGGAATGGACATAAGGTTCGTATTTTTCTGATAAAATGACTATTTATTATGAATTATTGAAGTTTCTGAATATTATTTAAATAAAAACAGGGGGTGGGACCCACTTATCCTTTTTACCTCTTGATTTTGATAAATTTGATGGGCCCCACTTGTGGAGTGCTGAGTTTGTGATGTGGTGTGCATAAGAAAAAAAAATAAATTTAATAATATTTTATTAAATTTTCTGCTTTGGTGTTCTAAGCATTTTCCTATAAATAGGGTGCTTAGGTTAGAATTGAAAATCACACCAGAATCAGAAGTTTTCTCTCTTTATAATATCGAGCGTATTTTTGTGAGTATTTAGATACTTTGAGAGTTGATAAGCAGTGCAAGTTTTCTTCAGCATTATATCCGATATTTTAGTCAGAAGTACTTGTCTTTTGAGGTAAGGGATGTTATTTTTTTTAAGTAAATGATGTTATTTCTTTTAATATCATTATACCGAAATATTGATATGAATTTTATTGTGAAACTTTATCATTTTCATGTCGGGGTTACTATTCATGTATACGGTACTATTCACGTATACGACACTATTCACGTATACGGCACTATTCATGTATATGACACTATTTACATATACGGCACTATTTACGAATACAGGGTACTATGCACGATTTACTATTCATGGGGTACTATTCATGACAAAATTGGTTTCTTTTTCTGACAAATTATCGTTGATTTATGAATCTTACTCTTGAAATTAAATCCATGTTTTGATCATATTGTTTTTATTATCATATATAACATTTTTATAATCCTGGTGATAAAATTTCTCTTTGCCTTGAGTGTAAAGATGAATTGTTGATTAGTATGATCGTGACCATCGAATTTACAATTGATTATCTTTAGCTTAAGTGCAAAGGTGAATTGATCAACATGGTTATAATTATTGTTTATATAAATTCTAAAATGATTATATATTTCTTTGAGATATTAATATCTTTGGCATGTAGTGCAAAGATGACATGTTCTTGAATATCTTTGGCCTGTAGTGCAAAGATGTCGTGTTGTTGAATATCTTTGGTCTGTAGTGCAAAGATGACCTGTTGTTGAATATCTTTGGTCCGTAGTGCAAAGACGAACTGTTGATGAATATCTTTGGCTCGTAGTGCAAAGACGAACTGTTGATGAATATCTTTGGCCTGTAGTGCAAAGATGACCTGTTGTTGAATATCTTTGGCATGTGGTGCAAAAACGAACTGTTGATGAATATCTTTGGCCCGTAGTGCAAAGATGAATTTATTAGTATGATTATGAACATGAACTATAATTTGGTATAACCAAGGATGATTCTCAAGTCATATGATATCTATTATAACTTAGATGCATGGCCTCCCATGTACGAAGGTTTCCTTGAGTATTTTCCAAATATTTTAATTTCTAAAACAGTTATTGACTGTACATTTATGTAAAGTACCATTGTAATGTGCTATGATCAAGGCACCATGAGAGTTACATATATTTGTATTAAAACTCATAGCTCATGTGTTTTCGTATTTTGTACGACAATTGTATGAATGAAGTTTGTATTTAGTTTCTGTACCATGTATTTGGCGACTCAGAATGAGTTGTGTGGACCTATTTTGAGGGCATCACAATTGGTATGAGAGTTAAGGGATATGGTCGCTGGCGGAGATCTGAGTCTAAAACTACGAGGGGAGAGATGAGTAATATACTTTCGCTAGTGTGTGACTTACCTAAGTTGAATTTTTTTTACTTGATAAATTGACAAATTATGATATGTCAATTAACCTTTGTTTTGAGCTGTTTTCTAGAATAAGCAATGGAGAAATAATGATGACAGAAAAGATGGAATCTAAAATGAAAGTAAGGTATTCTCAACTATTCGAAATACCAGGTACGTTAAATTCGGGGACGAAATTTCATTAGTAGGGGAGATTGTAAGACCCCGAATTTTATGAAATAAAAGTATTCAATTTTTCTATTTAGTAAATAGTTAAAATTGATAAAAGTTTAAAGTTCAGGGTGATATATGTAAATTTTCAAAATAAGTAAGTGGTTATAAAATATTCATTGTTGGCGGGAAATATTCGTTTGGTCGTGGAATATTCTTGATATTGGAGAATATTCGTCCGACGGCGCAGCCATTTGTGGCCCCATAACGGAAAATTATCGAATGAAGAAAATGACACGAACGAGTTTTTTCAATAATAACGGCGTAACGGTTACCGTTAAAATTGTTAGAATACCCGGTGGGTAAAGTAAAATGTCTGGCGTTGTTGCACGATGTACGTAGTATTATCTTTGTATTTTTATATTATTGTTAATTCAATAATTGTCACTGCACAGTATTTCCCATTATCAGATCAATAATTCATATTATTTGAATAATATTATTAGATAGTATTATTGGCAATGTCTAAGGAAGTTCTATGTATAAAAGGGGTTTGGTCACCTAATTACGCGACAGTAAGGAGAAATCCTTATCGGAAAACCCCCTCTTTTCTGGGAACGACTTGATTGTCAATATTATAGTTCTGTAATATTATTTGTGAATAATTAATTGTTGATTTATATGATAAGGAAATATTTATTTAATGTGGATATAAATGGAGGAATTTTTAGAAAAGTGACAATTGTTAAAAATTAATATTTTATCTTTTTTGATAAAATAATTCAGTCAAATATATTATTATATTACATTACAAACATATAATGTGATAATATAATAATATAACAATGGTGATATTTTTACACTAAATTCACGGTATATGAATAAAATGAGGAGGAAGAGTGCAAATTGGGTCTGAATGGTATTTTAGAGGATTAAAACGTGTAAATTATTTGGTGGAGGATTTTTCTAATTGAGTGGGTCCCACTTGTGTGTGAAATATGCTGATTTTTGTTAGCCAAAGTGGGTGTGCGGTGAATTTGATTCGTAAGTAAATTTTCAAGGATGGAATGCTATGAGATTTCATCCGTATGTAAATTTGGGTCATTTTTCGTTCGGAATTTGGAAAAACTTTCTTCTACAAAGTTGTAGAGAATTAAATTTCATATGGAATGGACATAAGGTTCGTATTTTTCTGATAAAATGGCTATTTATTATGAATTATTGAAGTTTCTGAATATTGTTTAAATTAAAAACAAGGGGTGGGATCCGCTTGTCCTTTTTACCTCTTGATTTTGCTGAATTTGGTGGGCCCCACTTGTGGAGTGCTGAGATTGTGATGTGGTGGGCGTAAGAAAAAAAAATAAATTTAATAATATTTTATTAAATTTTCTACTTTGGTGTTCTAAGCATTTTCTTATAAATAGGGTGCTTAGGTTAGAATTGAAAATCACACCAGAATCAAAAGTTTTCTCTCTCTATAATATCGAGTGAATTTTTGTTAGTATTTAGATACTTTGAGAGTTAATAAGCAATGCAAATTTTTTTCAGCATTGTATCCGATATTTCAGTCAGAAGTACTTGTCTTTTGAGGTAAGGGATGTTATTTTTTTTAAGTAAATGATGTTATTTCTTTTAATATCATTCTACCAAAATATTGATATGAATTTTATTGTGAAAGCTTATCTTTTTCATGTCGGAGTTACTATTCACGTATACAACATTATTCATGTATACAGCACTATTCATGTATATGTCACTATTTACGCATATGACACTATTTATGTATACGACACTATTTACGAATACGGGTACTATGCACGGGTTACTATTCATGATAAAATTAGTTTTTTTTCTGACCAAATTATCATTGATTTATGAATCTTACTCTTGAAATTAAATCCATGTTTTGATCATATTATTTTTATTATCATATATAACATTTTTATAATCCTGGTGATGAAATTTCTCTTTGCCTTGAGTGTAAAGATGAATTATTGACTGGTATGATCGTGACCTTTGAATTTACAATTGATTATCTTTAGCTTAAGTGCAAAGGTGAATTGATCAACATGGTTATAATTATTGTTTATATAAATTCTGAAATGATTATATATTTATTTGAGATATTAATATCTTTGGCACGTGGTCTGAAGATGACTTGTTATTGAATATCTTTGGCACATAGTGTAAAGATGACTTTTGTTGAAATATCTTTGGTAGGTGGTGCAAAATGACCTATTATTGAATATCTTTGGCCCGTAGTGCAAAGATGATCTGTTGTTGAATATCTTTGGCTTGTAGTGCAAAGACGAACTGTTGATGAATATCTTTGGCCCGTAGTGCAAAGATGAATTTATTAATATGATTATGAATGGGAACTATAATTTGGTATGACCAAGGATGATTCTCAAGTCATATGATATCTATTATAACTTAGATACATGACCTCCCATGTACGAAGGTTTTCTTGAGCATTTTCTAAAAATTTTAATTTCTAAAATAGTTATTAACTATACCTTTATGTTGTTAGAGTTTATGCCCTAGAGGCAAATTATTTGATATAATTGCTTAACATTTTGATATTATATTTGATTGAATAAATGAATAATTTTATTATGATTTTATTTACTGCGTTATATAAATGTTAACATAATAAAATTCCTTAGAATAGTGATACAAATTATATAGTTTCAAGTGTCGACTTGAACATGAGATTATATAATTACAATTAGTATCATTGCTCTTCTTAAATGTCCTATCGAGTATCATTGTTGATGGGACAACAATGATGCATTGAGACTAGTATGTGGATCGATGATGACCAAATTTCATTGGTCATAATTATATGAGATATTAAGTCAATGCATAGGTACATGTTGAAGAAACGATGTCTTTGGGCGGACCCACCATGAGAATTCTACGTGGAACAGTATGCAAAGTGTCATTAGCGATTCTCATAATGACAATGATATAATGGTCCTCCGATCTGAAATCACTATATTACTACACGAGAATTTATGTACTTTGATATCATCAAATGTCACCTTTAATAGGGTGGACTATAAAAATAATTATTGGGTACATCATGAATCATGTGAGAAATATGAGTGATCTAGATGGAATTTAACCCTACTATATATTAGGGGTGATATCCATAGGTCTCTTGATTGAGTAGGACTATGAAATGCATGGCCATGCTCAAATAGTGATTTGTTTCATATAGTCTACTCATTGATCAAGAAAACACAGATTAAATTATGAAGAGTATGACACATTACATGACTCGAGTTTAATCTAGGATATGAAGGTTAAAAGGATTAAATTACATTAAAACATTGGTCACGAAAAGGTTGCATCGGTCATGATCTTATTATTACTTGGGTAGCGGCGATTCATTCTTAGATGATCAGCTCAATTTATAATTTTATAATATGATTTTAAAATTATTGCCAACGTAATAATAACCAATAAGGTCACACACATAGAACATTATTAAAAGGAATTAATTTAAATTATAAGAATTTAAATATATCAATATGATTGATAGTATTTAAATCTTTAAATTAAAAATATGATGATTTATATATATATATATATGTATATTAATTAAGTAAGACTTAATTAAGATATAATATATATAAATTTAGATTTTATTATAATTAGATTAGGGTTTTGATTAATTACGATTTCTTTGATATATATATATATATATATATATGATATCCACTAGGAAGTTAATCAAAACCTAAACTGAAACCCTAGCCATTCTTGAGAGAGACTAGAGAAAAGCAGAAAATCCATTCCTTTGGTGGCTAGTCGACTCATTTTCCGTGCGACATTCGCAGCGTTCGATGTGTGGAGTTCTTTCTTGGATCGTTGGAGATTGAGCGATTTGAGTTTTCTATTATCGGTATAAATTAAACCATTGAATTAAATTTGTTTAGCGGATCTGCAAAAATTGCTTTATAAATTTTATATTCCATTTGTCTTGGCTTCTTATATCACCCTTGATTGACAACAAAAGCAATGTCTCCTTGCACTAATATGGATTCACATTCCTTTACTTCTCCTCGGTCTATTATAACCATCTCTCCGAGGTGAAAGATGTTCCACTAGAAATATTCTTGGAAAATAATCCGCTCTAATTGCTGTAAATTAAATAAATGCATTAAGATACTAATGGACTTTTCACCCTTTCATATACTAGGTTCCATAACCAATGGATTCCCAATGCACGAGATCTTGTAGCACTTACCAATGAGGCCCTATCGATTAGTATTACACAGAAGAAATCAATTATAGACACTAATACAATTAGATCCACTCTCCATAGACAAACTTGGGATTTGCGATCCCAGGTAAGATCAGTTCAGGATCATGGGATCCTTTTCTATCGAGATAGGAAGGGCTGTAGCACAAAATGTACTTCTAAGTAATTGCCCCATAGATCCTATATCTATCTATATGAAGAAGAAATCATGTAACGAAGGGGATTCTTATTTGTACAAATGGTACTTCGAACTTGGAACGAGCATGAAGAAATTAACGATACTTCTTTATCTTTTGAGTTGTTCTGCCGGATCGGTCGCTCAAGATCTTTGGTCTCTACCCCGACCCGATGAAAAAAAATGGATCACTTCTTATGGACTCGTTGAGAATGATTCTGATCTAGTTCATGGCCTATTAGAAGTAGAAGGCG